>VZRS01007703.1:0-29821 GCA_013398055.1 Ifrita kowaldi | reverse complement strand
CAGGCACTGGGGTGGGTCAGAACCCCCCAGACCGGGCTCCTCAGCAGGCACTGGGGTGGGTCAGAACTCCCCAGAGCGGGCTCCTCAGCAGGCACTGGGGTGGGTCAGAACTCCCCAGAGCGGGCTCCTCAGCAGGCACTGGGGTGGGTCAGAACTCCCCAGAGCCGGCTCCTCAGCAGGCACTGGGGTGGGTCAGAACTCCCCAGAGCCGGCTCCTCAGCAGGCACTGGGGTGGGTCAGAACCCCCCAGACCGGGCTCCTCAGCAGGCACTGGGGTGGGTCAGAACTCCCCAGAGCGGGCTCCTCAGCAGGCACTGGGGTGGGTCAGAACTCCCCAGAGCCGGCTCCTCAGCAGGCACTGGGGTCAGAACTCCCCAGAGCCGGCTCCTCAGCAGGCACTGGGGTGGGTCAGAACTCCCCAGAGCCGGCTCCTCAGCAGGCACTGGGGTCAGAACTCCCCAGAGCGGGGCCCCCACCGGACAGCGGGGCTCACAGAGCCCAGCACACCGGGACCCCTGACTGCGTTCTGGGGCACAGCCTCCCAGGTCCCGCACCGGAGCTCGTTAAAGACCGCCACACCGGGCTCCTCATCAGGCACCGAGACTGCTCAGAGCCCCACCCAGACCGGGCCCCTCACCGAGCGCTGGGGCTTGGCACAGCTCAGCCCCTTACCGGGCACCGGGACGCACCCACCGTGCTCCTCACCGGGCACCGGGGAGAGGCACGGATCCCCCCAAGCCCAGCCCCTCCCCGGGCACTGGGGCTCACCGAGCCCAGCAAACCGGAACCCTTGATGGGGTATCCACCAGCCCCACCACGCCGGGACCCCCGGGCCCGACTCACCGCCCGGGCTCTCCCCGCCGGCACCACCCGCCACTTCCGCCGGCACTTCCGCTTCCGGTCTTGCTGTTCCCCACAGCGCCCCCTAGCGGGCCGGAGGTCCCACGGGAATTCTCTTAACCCAATTTAAGATAAAAACCCGAAAAATAATAATTTAAAACAATTAAATTTCTCAGCCGTGCGAAACAAGCTTCCACCACCCCCACATTTTATTTTATTTTATTTAAAAGTATGCAATCATAATTTTAATTTATAGACTTTTTAATGATAAATACTGTTGTTATTTGTATAAACACAAAATAAAATTGAATTTATTATGCAGGTATTAAAACTAGGCAAAAATTGCGGGTTTCTACTATTTAAAGTGAAGGAGAAGTTGTGTTGCTGATGCAAGTAGGCAGCTCCGCTTCGTTCCAGGTGCTGAGCGCCCTGGAAAACACCTGAGCCTTGTTACCTCGTTAGGAAACAATAAGAAAAAGAGGTGTGATTGGTGAAATCGGAGTGAGGGTAATTACCTACAGCTGGTAATTAATGGAGTGATGCTGCTCAGCTGTGAACGGACCGGGGGAGTATCAGCTCCGTTTTGGTTCTCTGTGGATGTGGGAGCTCCTGGACACAGGGCTGGGGTTGCTCCCGGAGGAATTTGGATTTAAATGTTTTGTGGACGTTCAAAAATCCACCTGGATTTTCTCCTGGTGTGGCTAAGGAGGTGTGGACTCTCCGGAGACCCCAACTTCTCTCTGGAAGGGGCTCCCCGGATTTGCTTGTGGAGCTGCGAGGGACACCCCACGGAAAAGACAACATGGGATGGTAGCAGGAGGATGAGACATCGCTGCAAAAACGTAAGAGAAATTAAAAAAAACTCATTTAAAACCATTGTGGGGAGCTGGGGACTTGAGTGGGGTCCCCACTGCCGCCAGAGTCCTGGTTGCACCCAGGTGTTGGAAGAGTTTTGGGAAAGTTGCTTCAGGATTTGTTTGTGCTTAATGATATTTGTGTTTGGTGCTGAGAAACTCCCCAGCTGCAACATCCAGAACTTGCCGGGGGCTTTCTGCTGCTTCTCCGTGTGTGGTTGTGGCTCTTGGGTTGGTGTTAAGTGCAAAAAATAAACTACGAGTGGGAGTAGAGGTTGCTCCTGCCTGTGGCAGCGGGCGTTGGGTGGGATTTGGGTGCCGCGGGTGTCTGGGACGGGGATCACAAAGCGGAATTGCTCATTTCTAGTGGAGAATTTTGCAAGACTGCAGAAGTTGCCCCAAATATGTCAGTTTTGAGAGTGTCTTTTAGCTGTGTGCGAGTACCGCAGGAAGAGAAGGCACCAAAGGAAAGTGGCTTTAATCAAAACCTTGTTTTTCAATCAAAATCTTTCTGCTTACATCAGAGTTTGTTGGTTTTTTTTTTTTTTCTTTTAAAGGATGGTACTTTTAGACTTTTAAACGGGCTCTTTGCAGCCTGCACCCTCGAGGAAGCAGAGGGGTGATGCTGTGGTGGTGCATTCCTGCCCGTCCAGGGGTGTTTGTGGGGTGCTGCTGCTGTGCTCCTCGTGCTCTGGGTGCTCCCACCCCTCTCTTGTGTGTTACCCTGTGAATACTTTCGTTAAAAGAGCTCCAGGACCTGGCACCGTGTGTCAGCTGGGTGCCAGTAAATGCTGAAGCAGCTCTGATTGTGTTTTAGAAGGAAAATGCAGCTTGTGCGCTGTTGCTGGCTCCAAAGCGTGCTCCGAAACGCACGGAACTCAGGGAGAGCTTGAATTCTTGGGGTTAACAAAGCTGAGCAGCTGAGTCAGGCTTATCCTGCTCCACGATTAAGCCTCCCAGAGATTTCCAGCCTCCTCCTCTGCTGGGTCTCAGTTAAACCCTTGTGCCTCTCTTTGCCCTTTACCTCCAGCCCTTCCCAGCTGGTTCTTTTCCTTCTCCGAGGGAGTTTTGGGACCGCTGCGAGCTTTTGATGAGCTGAGCAGCCCCGCCTGTGTGTCAGGACCGCAGAGCTGGAGGATGCTGAGCTGCCAGAGCGATGCCAGCGCTTTTTAATCACGATTCCAGCGGTGACAAACGTCGCTGTTCCCCCACTGGCTTTTTTTATTGCGGGTGGGAGAGGTCTTTGGGCAGGTTCTAACTCTTCTGCCGCGTACCTGCGGCGTGCAGGACCCGTCGGGAGCTGTTGTTCCCGACTCGGGCTGGGAAGCGAGGCCAATTAAGAGTTTAATTTATACCAGGTGCAGCCCAGGAATCTGACAGCTCGTTATTAACGGAGAAACGCGGAGCAGAGCACACGGCACAGAGAGCCTCGTGAGCTCGGGAGGGGAGATGCTCCGCACAAAGCAGCTCCCGATAACCCCTCTGGCGTGAGAGCTCCCCCAGTCCCTGATTTTTGGGACTGAAACACCTGCCTGAAGTGCTTTGCCTTTCTCAAGCACCTGGACTCATTCAGGCCACGAGCACAGGGAGGAATTTAGGGGTCCTTAAATATTTATGCCCGTTTTAGTGGAATTGTGCTTTGTTTACCAGGCTGCTCTTGGGAAGGGCTGCAAAGCTGCTTTGGGGGAGTTGTAACGGGATGGAGAAAAAATTTTTACTGGAAACAATGGACTGGCTTGAGCGTGCCATCATCTACAGCTCCTCCCTAGGAGAAAAATATCTGCAGTTCCTTGTTTTGATGACAGTTTCCAGTGACTTAAAGCGCATTTTCTCTTCTTGCAATTCGGGTGGGTGTGCCATGGTGCTGCTGAAGCAGGCAGCTTCATCCCAGGGCTCCTCTGCACCCTTTTCCCCCCACAGAAAAAGCAGGAGCTGCTTAATTCGATGGCTGGGGAAAGTGGGGCAATATAAACCCTCTCCCTGATCATTTTCTCTTGTGAAGTTGGGGCTGCTGCCCACGTTGCTGTGCTGTTTGGAGGATGAGGCGCTCCTGAGCCCAGCTGGGTCTGCCTGAACACCTGCAAATAAACGGGTTGGTTATTTAAAATAAGAACTGGGAGGTTGAGTATGGAAGACTGACACCAGAATTTTCTGTGGGTTTAAGAGGGGTATGTGAAGCTTTCGGGGTGATTTTCTCAGCTTGAGCCATGACTGGATCTCCACAGCAGCTCCAGCACCGCCCTGGGGAGTTGTTTATGAAGTCCTTTAGGTGCTTATGTCACAAACAGCTTTTATTGCAGAGCTTTCCTTGCCCAGGCATTAAAGCAGCCGACTCCTTGTATTTGGTTTTGTGGGTGTTTCCCTGCTCTGTGCCCCTTGGGAGGCAGGGTTATTAACATGGACACAGCCTGGACGGTGCCTGGAACAAGAGGACCGTGATGGGACCCCGACTGCCATGAAAATGTTGTCATTTGGTTGGTTCTTCCTCCTAAGTGAGTCTTTAAGTGAACAAGTAACTGTGTTGTTGCTTTTTTTTGCTATGCTCTGGTGGTTTTGAGCTTAGCTTTGCACTTGCTGCCTGGTGATGTCGATTTTGAAGGGGCTCTTGGGCTCTGGGAGCTGTTCTTCCCGTAAGTACCCTGGATCTGGGAGTCTTTCTGCAAGGGTTGATAGCTCTGGTCTCCCATGGATTTGACAGTGCAGCTCTGTCTGCCAGGGAAGGGAGAACAAGGGTTGTGGCGAGGTGGGGACTGGTCTCTTCTCCCAGGGAGCAACTCACAGGATGAGAAGAAATGGCCTGGAGTTGTACCAGGGAAGTTTAGGTCGGATATCAGGGAGAATTTATTCACTGGAAGGGTTGGCACGGCAGCCCAGGGCAGTGGCAGTGTCCCCATCCCTGGAGGGGTTGAAAAGCCGTGCAGGTGTGGCACTTGGGAATGTGGATTCGTGGTGGCCTTGGCAGTGCTGGGTTTAAGGATTGGGCAGGATGATCTTAGAGAGCTCTCCCAGCCCAAATGGCTCCAGGAGTTTGCTGTGGTAACCCATTACAGCAAGAAGTGGAGTCTCTTCAGAGCCAGCCCTGACCCTGGGAGGATGCTGGGTTATCATCAAGTGTTTGGGATCAATCCTGTGTTGGAGAGCTGGGACAGGGGAAGGATGAGCGGTTCTTGCACTCTCCAGGTTTATGTGCCCCACGCTGGGAATTCCATGATTTGAGCAGGGGTAATCACTGCATCCAGGCCTGTCAGCTGCACTGGGAGTCCCTGCAGATGTGGACCCCACAGGGATCACGCTCCAGCACACCCTGTACCGCACATCCCTTAACCCCTCCACACAGCCTGTGCCCTTCTGGGATGCAACATCAACTTGGGTTGATTAACGTACTCCAGACTCATAAATCGAAGGAAGTGGATTTGGGGAAGAACTTTCCTGCCTCCAGTAAAACTTGCCTTTAAATTATTTAATGAGCTGCTTAAGCGACTCAGCCATTTTGCATGGAATTTGTCAAGGCTCCGTCGGCTCAACCCAGCTCGATGTGACAGCCATACTTTTATTATGAGCAGCGTATTAATCTTGGAATAGTGCTATTTGTTTTCCTCTCTTGCTTTTATGGTGCTTAAAAGCATGTATCTTCTCCTGAAAATCAATAACTAAAGCTATGAATAATAAAAAACACTGCAGTGAATGGCTCGTAGAGATCCTACGGATGGAAGTTGCAGCAGTAATGACTCTGTTTGCTATCCATTAAGTATGTGAACTCTGAAGAATTATGCAGATTATAATAGCTGTATCAACATAAGTATGTTTTGCTGATAGACTTTCCTGATTGGATCCACGGGATATAAGCCTGCTAATCCCTTGTGCGGAGGACCTGATTATATTAGAGTGCTCTGCAGATTTGCTGATAGGAAGTTAAGGAACAATTAAAACAATGTTGGCTGTTGCGTGGGGTTTCTCAAAAACGCCGTGTTTGGGTTTATTTGTGAAGCAAATGTGGGGTTTTTTTGTGTGTTTGGTGGAAGCCAAAAGCCCAGCTCCAAGACCTGGAGTAAATGGAGGTGTTTTATGTACAATAAGTGTGAGTTGCCCTGTACTGAGCCTTAAATGTCCCAGCCTGAGGCTTGAGCAGTGATTTGGGGCTGGGAGGGGCCCTCATCCAGTGCCCAGGTGGTGGTGCTCAGCAAAGTGACCAACTCCGGGTTGCACTGGGGTGCTGGATGCTGCCACGGGCCCCTCCTCGCCTTCAGCTTTGCAGTGATGTGGCTGAAGCTCCCGATGGAACTGCAGTGGGGAAAGGAAAAAAAAAAGAAAGTAATTCCCACCCTGTAATTAAAATAATCAGCTTGCTGCGCACTTGGCACAAGGTTAAACGTCATTGCAGCTCCGTGGGTAAAATTCTGCATGTAGGATCTGCTTATTAATATCACCTTGTTAATACAGTGTGTCACCTCGGGAGGTGACAGTGTGTTCTCAGGAGGTGACAGTGCGCTCCCGTGAGTGACAACATGCTCCACAAAATCTGCTTCCTCCTTTTTTCACAATGCTCCAGCTCTCTTAAAGCTGGGCAGGCTGAGGCTGTGTCCCAGGGAAGTGATGGATCCTCCTTGCCTGGCTGGGCTTTCACTGGGGAGGCGCCTCAAGTGCTGTGTCCATGTCTGGCCTCTCACTGGAAGAGAGACACTGAGGGGTGGGAGTGTGTCCAGAGATGGGAACGGAGCTGGGAAAGGCTTGGGAGGGTCTGGGTGGGCTCAGCCTGCAGAAAATGGGGCTCAGGAGGGACCTTCTTACTCTTTACAGCTCCCTGACAGGAGGGTGCAGCCAGGTGGGGATGGGGCTCTGCTCCCAGGGAAAAAGGGACAGGACAAGGGGAAACTCCTCGAGTTGCTCCAGGAGAAGTTTAGGTTGAACATTAGGAGGAATTTCTTCATGGAATGGGTTGTTAGACATCAGCAGGGGCTGCCCAGGGAGGTGTTGGAGTCCCCATCCCTGCAGGTGTGCAGGGAACACCGGGACGTGGCCCTCGGTGCTCCGGGCTGGGGACAAGGCAGGGATCGGGTTGGACTCGATGGTCTGGGAGGGCTTTTCCCACCTTGGTGACTCTGGGAAGATGCTTTGCTGTGGTGACTGAAGCAGCTGAGCCATCCCTGCTCCCTGTGGGATGCAGGGATGTGTGGAACCCCTCAGCCTGCACCCGCTGGCTCCCCTTGGCCCTGTCTCTCCCTGTGCTGCCGGGGGCTGCTCGGTCCTGGCTCCCCTCTGCCTTCTGCATCAGTGTCTGGAGAGACTTTGGCAGCTGCAGGAACGAGTGGAGAGGACTCAGCAGAAAAAGATCCCCCAGTCAGCAGAGATGAATACAAAACTGAAATATGCTTTGTTTTTTTGATTTTTTTTTTGTTTTTTTTTTTNTTTGGGTTTTTTTTTTTTTTTTTTTTTTGAGTCATGAAAGCACCTTTCCACCAGAATATCTTCCCGCATCTCCCCTCCATGCTGAGGGAGGGGGAGCAGCATCACAGTGGGAACTTGTGCTCTGTGAACTGGATGAGTCTGGGACAGCGTTTGCTGCGAAACTCCTTTGTTTTTTGGGAGAAATCAGCCCTGGGATGGGTGGTTTTAGCTGTCTTTTGGTGTGGGGGAGGTTTGCAGCTGGCAGTGCTGCCTGGAGTGGACTTTTTGTCCTTGCGTCTGTCTCTTGGCCCCCACTCAGCTTGAATTTTGCCTAAAGTATGGCCCAAAAAAAGGAAATTTATAGCTTGATGGTGCTTCAGGACCCACAGGACAATCCTTTACAGTTTGAATTCCATCTGGGATGTGAATGCACCTGATTCTGCTGGGGGAGCTCCAGTGAAGGGAGCTGTGTCTGTATTACAGCATCAGCCATAGGGTTGCCCTCATCTTCTCCATTCAGCAAAAGTGGAAGAGCAGTGCCATGGGCTGGGTTAGATGAGGGATTTATAATCAGTGCTGGTTATTTTGTGGCCAGGGAACCCATTCTGCTTCATGCCACGAAGGTGTTGCCTCATGCAGCAGCCTCCCCTACCCCAACTGGCATCTCATTAGCAAATAAAATTGTTATTTTCGGGCTAATGCTGTGAGTTAATGCGATGTGAGCACCACGAAACCCCAAACGCGCCGCGTGCGGAGCGGGGCGAGTTGCAGTGATGAATGTCATGCACAACTCAGAGGCACTAACTGAAGGTGGTTTCAACAGAATATTCAATTAATGCTCTCTGCGTCGCAGACAGTCTGGAAAAGGCGCTGTTTTCTCCCGAGGATCTGTGTTACTGTGCAACAAACAGATGAAAATGAACCGTTTTACGGCCTTCTAATTGAAAGTCGATGCACCAGTTTTATTAAAATTTTCATGGTGGGGGGAACTGGGTGCCCCAAGGGCCCAGTAACGGGATGAATAAGCTCCCTCTCCTCTGCTGCCTCGCATCCAGCCTTGGGCAGAAGCGACTGGAAATAAATTCCTGAGATATCCCTGGTGGGCTCTGTGGCCTCGGCGTCTCTCGTGCGTACGGATCCATTTTCTGTGTCCTCTGCAGGATCCTGGGAAACGTTGCTTTGTGAGGACTGGGGGGTAAGGGGAAGGAAATGGCTTTTGCCATCATTTTTTTGAGGTAAAAAAGTAGGTTTCTTCTGGCTTTGAGTCTTTTTCCCCTCTTTCTTGGTGCCATGGTACCACACATTGAGGAGTTGAAGTTTATTAGTAGGAGTAGGGAGCAGAAGGAGCTTCTCTGCTCTTCCCTATCATCTTTCCAGGGCAGACTGTCCCTTAGGGTGGGGAATGAAATAATTAAATGGGGAATAAAAATAATTAAAGGAACATTTTTCTATTTTTTTTTCCTCTTGTCATCCTGCTCCTCTGCATTTTCCAGCCAGTGTTTGGCTGCCTGGGTAGCTGCAACTCTTCCCAGCCTGCCTGAGGAGCCATGGAAGCTCTTGAGGACATGGCTAGGAGTGATTTGTTTCCTCCCTCCATCATTTTAGCAGCTCCTCTCCTGCCTGATCTATCAATTTCCAAAGGTTGTTGGCAGGGATTTGCTATATATTGTAAGTGAAACGCCTGGACCTGTGTGGTTGCAACTTCTGGGTGCTGAGAAGCAGCAAAAGGAAGGTGCTTTCCATGCAGCTTCTGAAAATCCGTGTGTTTGACGAATGGAAGCTGTTATCTGAGCCGCTCCGTGGGGCTTCATCTGACTATTAATTTATATTCTCACCCCCAATGATGATTTAGCTATTTTAAAGCCTTATTTATGATGAGTTCCCATCCCCATTTTGTCATGGTGATGTTGTTGTGGCGATGGGAATTTACAGTTCTTCCCGACAAGAGCCTGTAAACCAACCGGCTGGATGTTTTCTGTATTCCTACAGGCCTAATTTGTAACATAAAGCACTTAATAATTGTTATTAATGAACCTGCTGTGGTCGGTCTATAGACCCAGCTGGAAATCACATCTGCCATCAGATTTGCAGCAAACTCTTGGAGTTGAGGGAGGTGTGAGCAGCCAATGTGGTGCCTGAGGATCAGCAGGAGCTGTGCTTGGCCTTTGTTTTTTGGGGAGAATCATGGGAATTTTAAAATCTGAATGGCTGCTGGCTGAGGTAGGAGGATCATAACGACGAGGATTAAAACCCCAACTGCTGGTTTCTTAGGGACAGGGTTGCTGGGACAATTAAATCCATGCTGATAAACAATTGCTGGGGACTTCAGTAAACATCCTTAGGGATTTTCAGACCCATTCCTCATTTGAACGGAAAGCAGCCAAGATTTTTTACAGGGATTTCTGACTGGTTCCAGTCTTGGATAGCCAACCTGGGATGGAAAGATAACAGATGCTTCTCATTTATCCCCTTCTCTGCCACTTGGTTGTGTGTGACCTTGAGAAAAGTGTTTAATCTTCGTTCCTGGCTGGAATAAGGTGATGTTGTGTTCCTTTGGGTTATGGCCAGAATGGTGTAAAGATACAGGCAGCGCAGGCTCTGCTGGTGATAGCTTTGATTACACCTTGAAAATCTTGTTCCTGGTAGTCCCTCCTGTTTCAGGATATTCACTGACTTGGGATAACGGGCTTGGCTCCGAGTGGAAGCATCTTCATTACAAACAGCAAATTGAAACGTTGTTTGGAAGTGTACAGATGCTTTCGAGCGATGATGTCAGTAATTAGATGGCTTCAGAGGGTTTAATCATCTGAGCATCCCCCAGCTAAGCCCTCCTTTCCCAATCCACATCCCCGTGCCTTGACCACGGTGCTGGAAACGAGGTAATCCTTTGAAGTATCACGAGCAGATCTTGGCGAGGAGGGTATTTTGCATAATTGGTTTCTGACAAGGCCTAAAATACTATTTAGAGTTACAGGGCTGAGTGTTAATTTATGCCTGTTCTCCTCGGTGTAACTTCGTTACACGGAACGTTATTTATGACGCCGGCTCAGATCTATTGTGTGTTGGTGAGAGCGCCGGGATAATGGAGATGTATCGCTCGTTGTGGCAAGAAGCTATAAAAGAAATGAGGAGACGCTTCTCTGCGGTTATGGACTTAATTTTTTAATGTGAGCTATGGTAGCGATTGAGAGTGATGTGATCTGATAGTCATGGGGAAGCAGGATGGCAGAGGGCTTTTATTCTTCTTTTTTTGGGAGGAATAACTTTCTTCTCGGAGATGCTTTGGAGCTTCCTCGCTTCTACCAGCGTTTGAAATGATTTGAAGTTGAAGTAGTGGGTATTGACACGTTGCTGCTTTGTTTCTCTTTAATTAAATGTGAGAATTATACTTAAGCTTAAATCATATGAAAATTTAATCCTGTATATTTAATGTGATAAAACAGCCTAGAAGAGGTGAATAAATGGTGTTTTGCTGTCATCAATTTGATGCTTCTTGACTACTTCAAGCAGTTCCACTTGATGGAAAGGGTGACTCTATCCTCATCCAATTCTGAAATATGTTTGAAATGCATTTTTATGCCCTTCCACAGTGAAGTTCTGTCTTCAGCTGTGAGTTTTGGTGATGGTGGCTTTGATTTGAATGGGAGTGAAAAGCTGCGTTTCCTCGCTCCTTTAAAACATTACAGGCAGGAACATATCTTGGGTTTGCATTCCCTTATTTATGTCTTTGTTGCAAAAGCACAACAGGGAAACAATTGAGGGAAAACAAGACTGAGGTTAAAGTTGTTTTGAAACAATGCAAATACCGGATTTGAGGAGTATCAAAGCAGGATGATTCAAAGTTGTCAGATGTGATTTTTTTTCTCCCTCTTCTGTGAAATGAAATTTCTGCAGAAAAAGACCTGACTCCACAAAGTGCTTCTCTTCCAACAAATCTCATTTCTCTGACGGAAAGTGGTTCCATCCCAGCTTTTTCCAGTCAAACTTGCAACTTACCTTTTCCTGGGCCAGATTTATTCCTTTGCTCAACATGTTTCCTCGTAATCGAGGCATCCCCAAAGCTCTGGGAAAGGAATCAAAACAGCTCCGGGTACTTCAAAGGGTGGAAGTCACTCTAGCACGTCGTGTTAGATGTCCTGCGACAACTAATCCGGTGTGTGATGTGACCCCTTCCCAGGTGTCCCTGCCTCTCTCAAAGACCTTGAAAAGAGCCCTGATAGACTGAACTCAACTCCTGCTTAAATCACCTGCCTATGGTTCTGTCCCTGTGAAAATGCAGGGGACTGGGGGATATGAAAGGTGCATGAGGCAGATGAAATGAGAAGCGAGGGGAAAGCAGGAAACACGCTCGGGCAGGGAAGGTGTGAGTGAGAGGGAGAGAGTAAAGGCTTTACTGCAAATGGTAAAAGCCAACATGAAACAATCAGGCTGGACATAAAGCCAACAATTTACCGAGCGCCCTGCCGCAGTAAATCATGGCTGAGCTCCTTCTGATGCCGAGTGCTGATGTGAGCAGAAGGAGCTCAGGATGGGGAGCAAAGAGCTTTGCATGAGCAGGAAGGTGGAGGGGGGAGGCCGTGTGGGCTGAATGTGCGTAAAACACTTCTCTCCAGCCTGGAGAAGATACTGAGGTCAGACCTCATCTGAGTCTACAACTTCCTCCGGAGGGGCAGCTGTGATCTCTGCCCTCTGTGAGCAGGGACAGGACCCAGGGAACTGCTGGAGCTGTGCCTGGGAAAGTTTTGTTGGATATTAGGGAAAGGCTCTTCCCCCAGAGGGTGCTGGGCACTGCCCAGGCTCCCCAGGGAATGGGCACGGCCCCGAGGCTGCCAGAGCTCCAGGAGCGTTCGGACAGCGCTGCCAGGGATGCCCAGGGTGGGGTTGTTGGGGTGTCTGGGCAGGGCCAGGGGTTGGGCTCGATCCTTGCAGGTCTCTTCCCATTTTGGATATTCTATAATTCTATGAAAACTATGGGTCAGCCTGGCTCCACAGATGATCAGGTTTGTGGGATAGCCTGGGGGGAGTGTAGTGAAACTGCTCATTCTTGGCTTCCCCGTGGGCTTTCCTGCAAACCTGTAATTTCCTGGGAGCTCCTTGAGTGAGTAAAAGCACACCTGTGCTTCAGTGCATTGAGGCTTAGAGTAACACCCATAAGAAATGGAAGGAATCTCTTGTTTAGTCTTGAAATCTCATCCCTAAATGATGCGGAGGATACTTGTTAATATTCTCTTGGAAGGCTGTTTGTGATGATTCTTCTCTTTTCACTTTGCATTTAAAATTTTCTCTTTAAGGGCTATCACTTAAAATATTCTTTGCAATTATGGTTGTTAAAAAAACCCCACCACAACTTAAAATCCCCAAGGTCAAAGCAGTCTCTTCTTTATATGGCTCGCAATAAATTACTTGAAGTCTATTCATAGCATAGGGAAGACCTTTTTATGTAGAAAGGATCATTATAGAGTTGCCAGGTCGTTAATTACATTGGGTTCTTCTACTTGCTATGTGAGTCATTTCCTTGAAGCAGCGAAGATCCTGGTGAGAGATAATGCAGTAAAAAGTGCATTAAAATGCTTCAAATGTCCTTTTGCCCATATCTGTACATCAGTCAGAACGACAACGGATTCCAAAAGGGCACTGCCAATTTAAATCAATAAATTTTTACTGGTGTGCCTGTGACCCGTATAGATGTTTGGAGTCGAGGCAGGGGGCTGGTAACACGCTCATTGTTGATGCTCAGAAGTATTAAAGTTTAATAGACTCTCCAGTCCTATCCTGGCTGTCTGTCATGTTGGTGCAAATCCAGAGTCGCTCCATCGCTGCCAGTGGAGAAATGCAGGTGCAGGAGCAGAATCCGGCCCTCGGTGCCTTATTTACCAGCCCAGCCACCTGCTTGAGGAGATAAAGCAGCTGCTATCTTTGCAGCTTTAAATGTGACATTCAGCCAGTTAGGATGCCTGGTCCCCTCATCACTTGAAGATGCTTGTTGATTTTTCTTAAATGTCAGAAGAGTTTTTAAACTCTATTTGAATTTGGCTGCCAGCCTTGGGTGGCAGTGCTGTCACCTCCCGCATGGCTCTCCCATGAGGTCCTGTCAGTGTGTGGGTGTGGATTAGAATGTTGAGGTGAGGGGAAATTAGCCCCCTGTTTACCTCCCTTGCCCTATCCCTTTCCATGGGCATTGGTGTGGGGCTGGGGATCGGCTCTTCCCACCCTGTTTTCCTTCCATCCCATGATGGTCAGAGACAGGACCAGTAATTAGGTGCAATGTGGCTTTTTCTAAGGTGTTTTTTTTTTTTTTTAAATGGTGCCCAAACCAAATGTTTTGCCAGGGAAAACTCAGTCCCTTTTCTCTGTTTTTCTCCTTAAGTGCCCTTGGAGTAATTCCAATGCATTCCCATGATATTCTTCCACTTGCTTGGGAAATGATGGCATCAGGAGGAAGAGGAGGTTTGATCTTTCAGTGCTGCCTTCCAGAGGGATCCCTCATGTTCATGGGGGGAAAGAGCTGAGGCAAAGCCCTTGGAAGGTGTCAGCTCTGGCTCTGCCCGCTCTCTGTTCAGGTTAGGTGTCCCTCGAAGCCTTGCAGGAACACAGACTGTCAGCAGACTGATTCTGGTAGGAATAAGAACCAAGCAGCAGCTCATCCAGGCAGGTGCAAGAGGCAGGGTCAGATCATGAAGCTGTGGGGTGAATCCATTTGGATCTGGCTCCATGAGAAGGGCTGTGGGAGGTGGTTCCAGGTAAGGCCAGGCAGGATTCCTCCTGCCTCCTTCGGCTCTGAACAAGGTGGGTTGTGGCTGGGGAAACAATCCATGCTCTCCCAAGGTCTCCAAGCCCCAGTGGCTTGTCAAACCCTCAGCAGGTCTTTGAACCTAGAGGGGAAACATCCTCTGTGTTGGAAGGACCACTGCCGACATCCGTGTGGCTCTTTAGGACAATTGGCACTTCAGGTTATTGAGGTCTTCGAAACACGGAGCTGATCAGCTGCTCTAAATCTGCACTGCTTTGTAGCCTGAAGGCTTGGCCAGCTGGAGATCACCCCAAAGCTGGAAAATGCTGTTTTTTCAGAAGCTGTGGAGACAGAAGCGTTCAAGGCCAGGTTGGACAGGCCTTGGAGCAATCTGTTCTAGTGGAAGGTGTCCCTGGCCATGGCAAGGGGTTGCAATGAGATGGTCTTTGGGGTTGCTCCCAACCCAAACCCATCTGGGCTTCTGTGACGTGGGTTGTGAGGAGGAGGAAGTGTGCAGCCACAGAATCCTGGGCACTGCTTTGTGCAGGTCGAGCAGCATTTGCAGCACTCAGAGTGTGACAGGAGCTTTTGAAGGGGCCGGGGTGGCCGTGGGGCAGGACAAATGCGTTGTGTCTAATCACGAGCTCAAAGCCTCTGCTATCAAACCTTCAGCCTTCCACAGCCTAATTACAAGTTGCCTGGTGCATTGGTTACGATGAGCAATGAAGATATAATCACTGCTGTTATTTGTCCTTCCTGGCTCCAGCTGTTAAAACAATTCCTCCTTCATAGCCCAGACAATTTCATGGCTTTAACGTGTCCCCACCGCTCCCAGCTCGCTCCCCAATCCTGCGTGTGAGGAGCCGTGCACCAGAATCTCCATGAAAGCAGCCTATTTCCTGCGTGAAGCCCGTGAAATTGGGGAAGATAATATTTTCAGAGCTGCTGGTACCCTGATTGCATGTTTGTTTGAAATGACAGTTTATGTTGTCTCTCTCTTTCATTAGGGAGGTTCAGCGATCGCGATGTTATTAACTAACAACAGCACTCACTGCATATAAACATGATTCTGCAGAGACACTCCAAGGAGCACTTGAAGGCAGAGGGGAGGGAGATGGAGAAGGAAGAGAGATGTGATGTTTCTTGCTTCTTTTTCTTTTTTTTTTTCCCTTTCCAAAGGAGGAAAGGTTTGGAAGAGATTTTTAACTAGATTAGAAGCTCGGAAGAGTTTCATTTTGTACTGAAAGCCCTGACAGCAAAGGGGAAGAGCAGCACTGACTCCAGGGTGAGGTGTCTGGCATTCCTGCAGTGCTGGGCTTTTCCAGGGCTCCACACAGAACGCTGGGATGCTCCTTTCTGTACAGCCCAGTGTCTTAAAGATGGGTCTGAAACAAAACTTTGCATCTCCAAACGCTGGATGTTGGCATCCTTGGCTGCTCACACTACAGATCAATCAGTGTACTGAAATCACAGGAACAGTCGTGGCATGTGGTAATGGCACATTAACAATCTCCAGTACAGCAAATGACATAAAAGCAGGTATTTCCCCAAACTTGGATGTGTTGCAAAATTTAGTGGTTTGCTCTTGAAAGGCCTGAAACTTTTAGGGAAAAAAAAATCTGCCTCCAGACCCTCTAACACAATGGATGGTCCAATTTGTTGTGATTTTTTACAGAACAGAAAGTAGTGAAACTTGTATTCTGTGGCACTTTCCTGCCTTTTTCTTTCTTCCCCCTTGTACCATCAGTTTGGACAGGACCAGGTGTCGTTCCCCATCAGGGTGGGAGACGAGGGCCTTGCATTGCCTGAGCAGATCCCTCCCAGCTCAGAGCTGCACCCAGTGAGCCGCAGCGTTCCGTGCTGCAGCTGTATCCCCCTCGCAGTGTCTGCAGCATCTCCTGGAGCGGATCCTTCCTCCACTCCCAGCTCAGCGCCAGGCAAATGCTGTCACTTAATTACCAGCCCGTGACTCCATCCCAGCAGTCCCTGTCCAAAGGCTCATCACAGTCCTGACAATTCCTGTGACAATTCCTGTGACAGGACTGCTCTGCCTGGCGCCTGCGAGGGGAGCTGGGGCTGCAGGATTGTCTTCCCTTGATGCAATTTAGAGATGGGAATCGGTGTGGATTAATGAAACTGGTGCTGGGGGGAGGGAAAGGAAGCAGGGCCTTTCAGATTTTATAAGGATGTTACTGGATGATGAGTTGCTGGAGTTTTCATGGGCAGAGGCTTCTGCAGCTAAAATATCCCACTCAGAATTCCAGCAACACCTCAAAACATCCCTGCTCAAGTCTTGCTGTGCGCCTTAGGGGCAACTGGACTGTAAAAATAGCATTTCCCCCAGGGTCTCCTGGGCTCCATGAGGAAAAACAGCAGTGTCTGGAGGCTGATAGTGGGGATGAGATTCAGCTGTGGCATTTGCCCTTGGAAATACCAGGAAGGCAGCTCTGGGGGCCAGGTGGTTGGAGCTGTGGTTGTTCCCTCACTTGCTGGGATTGCTGGGAGAAGAGGAATTTTGTTGGGGTACACTATGTGGTGATAGAGAGATAGGCCCTGAAGGCCAGAGAGAGAGAGATCCGCTTTCCTGGGCCCGGAGGTGACCCTGGGACTGTATCCAGGTCACTGGGATGGGCAGAGAGAGGATTGTGAGTTTGTGGACAGGGTTGGACCTGTGAGAGGCGATGGTTGGAGTTTGTGACCTTACAGGGGATTGTTTACCTGTTACCATAACAGGCAAAATCTGGGCACTACCCCAGGTGATTGGGGGACACTGTGGGGAACATCTTTGCTGTTTATATGATGTGATATCCTGGGGGTGCTGGGATTTAGGGGAATTCTGGCTGCGCAATAAACGACTTTGCATCCCCATCCTGTGTGTGGAGTCCATGCCCATGCGTGATCACTGCAGAACTGGTTGTCCTGTCAGGACTGGGGCTCATTGGAGGGCTTTGCCCTTAAATCTGTGTTGTCTGTGTGGTGGAGGAAGAAGAGAAATCGGTTTGGTGTGTGCCCCAGCACCCAACCTGCATGGTGGATGTGCTGCTGATTTCCCATGCTGCCGGTGCTGCCTCTTATTAAACATAAATAGCTGTGAAATGGACTTCGGGAGAGGAAGAGGGGGGGAGATCTATCCCGAGGTATGGAACTTGCTTAAAATGAAGCCAGTCAAGTTGTTTATAGCCAAGACTGCCCATTATAGGATCCTGTTTGCAGTGAGTTAACTCTCTGCCAAGCAATAATTGTTCAGGCTAAAAATTTCCATGCTGTGAGTCTGCCTGGGGCTATGTGAAATTGGGGGAGAGGGGGTGGGTTTTGTCTGGTTTAAGAAAAGGAAATAAAAAAAGTAACTTAACAAAGCTGAAGAGATCCAGTCTCTCCATGAGATGGAGGCAGAGACTTGGAGTTTGGCAGGGGGATGCGGAGGCTGTGCAGGAGCCAGGGTTGAGCAGGGAGAGAAGTGATGGGTCTAGAGAGAGATAAGTGTCTATTTTCATTTCTACCCCCTCGTAAACAGGAGACTTTGTGTCTGTAATCGCTGTTGTTGTGTTCAGCCCGGGATGGGCTGCTTGGTTAATGTGGGTCTCCCGGCTAGAGAGAGAAAAGGTTCAGAGAGATTGTTAAAGGGGTTTGATGAAAGGTATAACAATTTAGGAAATGGCAGAAGGCTCCTTTTAAGCCTTAATTTGGTCATTTGCATGGGTTTGTTCACTGTGATTGCTCGAAATGATGTAATTGGGTGTTATTTTCTCTATGGGAGAGCTTTGTCTCCTGCCAGCAAGTGCGAGCTCCAGTGCAAACACAGCTCCTGGGTTCTGGTGTGTGTCCACGCTGCCTGCAGGAATAACCACGGACAACAAAAGGACAGGGAAGGCTGGAGATGTCCTTGGATGCTGGTTTCCAGCAGCCTGTGGTTAGGGATTTCTGAGCTGGATATATGAGACTGTTCTTGCTCCAAATCCCTTTTCTCCCTGAATTTGATCTCTTACAGATTTTTCCCACACTTGTGCCTTTCACAGCACTCTGGTGCAACAAATTGGAGCTAATTAATGAGTTAATTAATGAGTTAATGTGCATGTGCACAGAGAAAACTTTTCAGTTTTGAACTTGAAGCTGGCAAAACCCCAGTGCCTGAACTTCAGAGCTGCTCATCCCCGACGATGCTGCTGGCGGAAGCCAGGGAGCTGCGTCCTTTCCCTCTCCCTGGGAGGAACGCAGGGCTGGGGTGGGTGATGCCTTTTCTCTGGTCTTGGAATCAAGAGGCAGACATGGTTAGGGGATAAAAGGGGTTTTATTTTGGTATTTAATAAAGATCCTCATGGTGCAACAATCTGTCAAGGTGGAACATGCTGAAATACACACACACGTCGAGCATACAATTTACAGACCTTGCAAATTGGCATATCTGACAGAGATGCTCCAGTGAGAGGCTCCAATGAATGCCATGAGTCCCCCTGCTCTAAAGCATTCCCCCAGATGGGCCTAATCTTCGTTTACAGGATATGTCCTGGAGAGGGCCTTGGTTTCCCAAGTCGGGGTAAGGCTTTCCTGCCTCCAGCCGTGAGGCCTTCAGGATGTTTGGTCTTGTGGCCTAGCAGAACACCAGGGCTGTGCTAAGATACCAGGCTTAAAGAAGTACGTGTGGTAAGGGTACTGAGAACACATAAAAGGTGTATAAAAAGTGAAGGCACAAAATCATCACGGCATCAGTGGTGCCCAAGCCTCCTCTGAGGGGTGGGCTGGCACTGCTGGGCCGTGTGGATCCCTCCCCGCGTGTGCCAGCTGATTAGAAAGCAGAAGAATGGCAAGAGAAAATGAAAATAGGAAGGAGCTTGACAGCCCATGGAGAGGTATTTCAGCTGCAACACAAAACATTTGGTGGTAATTATAGAATAACCTTCATTTAAATGCAAATAAGCCTGTAATTAAGATAAGGGCTCTGTCATTTGCCAGTATTCCTCCTTCCTTCCCGTGCCAGCCATGGCTTTGGAGATGTTCCCCATCTCGCTCTGGTGCTGCCTGTTTGTCTGGGGGCTCCTGTGGTGAGGGATGAGTGATAAAGGAATCCAGTTCTGCTGCCCTTGGAGCCCATCCCAGCCGAGCAGAGGAGTCTGGGATGGGGTTGTGTCCTGCTTGGATGCTGTGGCTGACAGCTTCTGCTAAAACCCTCACTCCAAACTCATCTCATCCCTCTGAGACTTGGAAGCTGGATGTGGGCTGTGCTTGGATATAGTTGAGATGAAGATCTCCACAGGCCGTGCTGAGGGGGTCGTGCTCAGCAGAGGCTGCAGTGTCCTGCTGGGAAGAGCTTGGGGATCAGTTTGAGCCCAGGTCATTCAAGGTCAGGGAGGTTCCCACTGCCGAGGTGAGGTGTAAGCAGTGCTGTGGAGGGTACTGGCACCTCCTCAAGGTGAGGACTGGTCTTTACTGGGAGAGAAGGATGTTGCCCTTGGTGTGAGCCACTAAAAACCAGGCGAAGCCAAGCTGGCAGGCTGAGCTGGAGTGAACTACACAGGGTGTAACAATGGAGTAACGACACTCATCCTTCTATTTTGGAAGCATCACAGTGTCACAGAGCTGACAAAACACAGGTGATGACTCAGGAATATCCGGTGTGGGGAGGCAGCATCCTGCCATTACTCACTTGGACAGGCAGCAGCTGGGCTCGCCCCGGCTCTCCTCGCTGGGGAGGGAAACCGGAGCACGGGAAACAGCCACTGCTGGAAAGGTTAACCAGCAACCTTTGCTTAAACTGTCTCAATCTGTATGAAATGTTATCTCCCTGCCTGACTAAAGATATGTGAGCCGAGGGAGCGGAGATGCTCCCAGATTGTATTTATCTGGCCCTTTGAAAGGGCGTTTGAGGAATTAACTCGGCGGCTTAGGAGAACTTTAATGTTCCGATAAGTGGCTGGGGCTGCGTCTCCACCTGTCATAGTGTGAAACCTGCACTGGAGCAGTTCCACGGCCTGGTTAGGAGGAGGAAAACTCTTCAGCCCAGTCGTACAAAGGCTGCCAACCTCCCCAGTACCACTGGTGCCACTTCCTCGCCGCGTTGTTGCCCTCCCATCCTGCTGAGAGCCAGCAATGCTGGCTGGGCCCATCCCTCGGGTGGGAGCGGGTGGTGCTTGGGCTGAACTGGCTTCTCTGAGTCCACCTGCACTGCAGATTCCTGTGGGAATGCTGCCTGCTGTATTCACTTATTCCCTTTTTCTTGTCCATCCTTCCTGGGGGGATTCTGCAGGTGTCAGAGAGGAGGAAAGGTGGCGTCAGACCCCATTGCGTTGGAAGCGGAGGTGACTCCAGCCTGCTCCAGGAGCAGCGTCTGGGCAGCTTTCTTGGGGTGATTTGGGACTTGGAGCTGAGTGTTTTCCATCCAGTGGCTCCTGGGGATGGATGGAGGCAGAATGGCAACCAAAGCAGCCGGAATAGGTGGTGGCGTAGATGATTTCCTCTGGATTTCTCCTGGGCAGAACAGGAGACCCTGTGATCCCTAAAGAGGTCACATTTCTCTCCAATACCGGCAGCAGGATTTGCTCTGAGACTGCTGAGCTGAGCAGGGGGGGTGGGAGAGGCTGGGCTGAAGGTTCTTCTTGCTGAAGAAGGCCAGAAATTTACAGCCTGCTGGCCCCGGTGATTTCTGTGCTTCCAGAAAGTTCCAGCCGGAGAGAGAGTGTGTGGGAGTGTAAAGATGCAATTAAACAGCAAGATACAGCAGCAAGCCCTCAGGCTGCTCAGGAAAGACTCCAAAGGAGCAGAGAAAAAAAGAAGAAAAGGGCAATTTGCTGGTTAAAGTGTTGAATATACAAAGAATATGTCGACACAACTCTGCTTTTAATATTTGATACTGGCCTATGAATGATTCCCCTCAGTGTACAGGCGGCTCGGTGACCTGTGGAGCGATGCTGCGTGTGCTGGGGGAGCAGGGAACGCCTGGGCATGGGATAAATGTCTGATAAGGACAAAGGGGAGAAAGAAGCCCTGCGGGAAAAGTCCTTCACTGCCCACGAGATGGCAGACGGTGCCCATGCAGCACCTGAGCACCTCCGGCTGGGCTTGGGGGGGTAAAACCACGCCTTGGTCTAAACTGCCATGAGACTGGCCAAAAACTCAGCACTTGGGGTTCTTTTGGCACGTCCAAAGCCGTGAGCTGCTGTGGCATCCTGAAAGGTGGGAGAAGCTGAAGAGTCATAGAATGGGTTGGGTTGGGAGGGACATTAAAGCTCTTCTCTTTGCCCCCTGCCATGGGCAGGGACACTTCCCACTGTCCCAGGTTGCTCCAAGCCCTGTCCAGCCTGGCCTTGGACACTGCCAGGGCTGGAAAGAGATAGAGAGGACCTTCCATCGCTTTGTTTTCTCTAGGATGGAGCTGATGCTCCTTCCCTCTGGCAGCCTGGCTGATGCGCCCGCTCAGGAGTTCTGTCCTGGTGATGGGCACGGGAGGGGAGCCCGTTGCCCTGGGAAGGCACTGCCTGCTGGGGGGGCTCCCCTCATTAGCTGCCTAATTACTCCCCCGGGCTGAGTGGAGGGCTCGGTGTCAGCCCCCATTGATGCTTTATTGATCACTGCCACTCGTAACTCTTCATTTTCTCCCTTCCCTCCCAATCCGAGCTGCTGTTGGGTTTTCTCCTCCCTCCTCCCCGCCCCTTTGAAAGCAGTTTGAAGGTTTGTGATTTCCTGCGTGTGGATCTGTTTTTAAGTTGAGAAAAGAGGACTTCAGCCCGTTACCTGCCTGCAGAGGGGATGTGGGGGGTCCACAGCTGGCACGGGAGGATAGTGGGGTTTGCAGCGGGAGGAGTGTGGGTCAGCGCTCTCTGGTGATGCATTTGGGATGCAATCCCATCCCAGAAGTAGCCAGGGAGGCCCCATCAGCACAGCAGAGGGCAGCAGGGCCCTGCTAAGCCAGTCCCTGCCGTTCCCCGCTCCTTGCCCCAATTGCTGCGATAGTTCATGTGCTACAAACAGGCCCAATTACAGTATTGATCTCCCGCGCGCTGGGAGCTGATGGTCGGTCCCTCCCCAGCTGGCCTGGTAAACAGGGCTCTCCATCAGCAGGCGCTCCACGAATGTCACAGAGCAGCTTCCTCCTCACCCCGAGCACTGCAAGGAGAGGATGAGCCATTCTGGGGGGTGATGCCATGATGATTTTTGTTTTTTCTTTTATACCTTTTTACAACTTCTGTATTCTTAGTGCTTTTTGCCGACATTCTTGACCTTGTTTGTCAAGCTGGGAGACTCAACATTTTAGAGGCTTTGTAGTTAGGGATCAGCGTGCCCCAGACCCCAAAGTCCTCCCCAGAACACATTTTGTAAACTGAGATAGAACCATCCAGGGGAAGGTTCCTCAGGGAAGAGGGGCTCACTCGAGCCTCTCATTGCGGAATCTTTGATAGAGATGCTAATTAGCAATACCTATAATGTGATACCAGATCTATCGGGGGTGGGCATTGCAGGGTGCATGGAGGTGTGTTCAACCTGGACGTGGTGCACCTAAGGATCCTTAAAAACCCCTTTTTCCCTTCTAACCATGTCTGACTCTTGATTTTAAGACCAGGAAAGGGCATCGGGGGAATGGCAAGAATTTCAGCCACCCCTTGCCCACCTACTGGGCATTTTGTTGTGGTCTTAAAGCTGGATTTCTTCACCACAAATATCCATGGGAGGGAGGCTGCGAGTGGCAGGTGGGTGGTTGTGGCCTGTTCGTGCTGTGGGCTGGTGACTTGCTGATAGTGCTTTATGGGGCTTCCCATTTTCCATGGGAATGTGCTCCTAAGAAAAGTGAGTTCTACCCACCAGAGAGGTGGAAGAATCACAGAAATATTTTGTTTGGTTTAAAATACCAAGTAGAGCCATTAACCCAGCACTGCCAAGGCCAGTGCTAACCCATGTCCCCAGGTGCCACATCCACATGGCTTTTAAATCCCTCCAGGAACTGGGGACTCCCCCCTTCCCTGAGCAGCCTGTGCCAGAACTCATCAGCCCTTTTGGGGATCCTTGCTCTAGTTTAGGAGGAAAATGGGATGTGATCCATGGTCCAAGTTGGGGGATCCATCTTTTGGGGTTTTTTTTTTTTTTTTTTTGCATTATATCATGTACCTGAAAGTCAAATTACTTGCTCTACCCTCATGGGATTTCATCCTCATCAATCTCATGTTTAGTTTTGGTGAGGTGAAGGCTGGTTTGGTTTGGTTTGGTGTGTGCCTTTGTAGCTTTCATGGGTGAGCCAAAATAATTCATCACTTGCAAAGCCCTGGCTGCAGGGTCCTTGAGGACAGGGAGCAGAATATCTTCCCTGGAATATTTGAGGTTCAGATAGACGTGACCAGGCACATGTGATGGATAATGGCAGGTCACGAGTGGATGAGATCTGCATTTTTCCTGGCTGGTAATGCAGTGTAAGGTATGAAATGTTTCACTCTGCAGAACCCAGCACTGTGTGGGGCATATTAATTTGCCAAACCTCCCGTGCTCTTGGGAGCTGGATCACAGCTCAGGAGGGTGCTGCTGTCTCTGTAAGTTTGGGACAAGTGATTTTTTTTAAAATCTCATTTTACCCCTCTGGTCACCCTGTACTGCTGATATGGGTGAAAATTCGCAGAGTGCAATGTTTGCTGTCGAGCTGGTTCCTCGTGCCATGGGAAAGCTGCTTCCCTGCTCTGTCCCCATGCAGGGACACTGAGCTGAACGGGTGGAGGGTTCCAGACTCTGGTGGAGCTGGTCACACGGCATTCACTGTCCAGAACACCGTGTCTGTCAAGAAATGGATTCCACAGCAGTGTTTTCGCTGTCTCTAATTAAAATATTGTGGAAGGACCCAGGGACATCCATCTCTCCTCAGGATGGGATGTCTGAGGAGCAGAGAGGAGGACTGTGTTCCTTGGCGGTGCAGGGTGACCTGGTACCTGCTGCTGGAATCAGCCTCGTGTCCCTGAGCTGTGCAAATCCATATCTGAGTGTGACCGGGGGGTCGGGACAAACAGGGACAGGGAAGTCCTTGGTTTTACCTTCCAGCTTTTGCATCAGCTGAAAAAAGTGATCCCAGGCTTGGCTGTGCAGTCCTGCTGGAGCATCCATCCTCATCTGGAAGGGGTTGAATTGACTTTAGCCTGCCTCCTGGTGTGTGTCTGGCTTAAATTATTCCTCAGCAGCTGTGGGGAAAGGTGTCCCAGCAGGGCTGAGATGCCGTGGGTGAGACTGCACATTAATGCCTGCTCGGTAATGAGCCCTGCTCGTGATCCTTTGGGCTGGGAGTGTGCTGGGAGCCTGGAGTGATGCTGCTCTCCACCTGCCGTGGGGTTCTGAAGGCTGCCCTGGCTCTGCAGGCCCCCTGGGTAACCTCAATCCGCTCAAACCAACGGGGCAGCTCTTGCATTGTGGGGGGATTTACCGGGAAGGTTGGCAAGCAGGAAGGATTTAAAACTCTATTTGTATTCGTCCACTGTTGCAATTTACAGCCAAATTGTGAGAGTTGGATGCCGAGAGAAATCTGTAGTTGCCATAACAACCAACAAACTATAATTAGTCAAAGAGTTGAGGAGAGGGGTCCAAAGAAGGGATGGAAAAAGGAGCTGCTCTTTGAGGGATGCTGATAGAGATCAGAAAGCCTGGTCACGAGCGTGTTACGGGAGAACTAATCTCTCCAGAAGCTGTTCCGACTTTAGGCCCCCAGTAGAGTTGTTTGAAGTCGTATAAACTCTGGGTTTTCTGATGTTTTCACTTCTAGAGGATTAGAAACACCCCATGCGTTGAGGCTGTCGCTCTTGATGCGTGACTGGGTTGTACTGGTGGAGCTGTGGAGGCTGATTAAAGGGGCTGCAGAGTTTTCCTTGACCTGGAGAGGTGGGGTGTAAGGAAGAGCAGAGCTTGGGGAGCCAGGCTGAGCTGCAGGAAGGGCTCCTTCAGTTTGGCAGAGAGATGAAGAGCAAAGTTTTGGCACTGCTGAGTAACCAAAATGTGTGTTCCTGTTGGGGGATGGGGACCCCCTTTCGCTGCTCCTGTGGTCACACCAGCCTCCTGCTGAGCTCGGGTTCAGGATCCCAGTTTAACTGGGGAGGCAGATGGGGTCCTGCAGGTGGGGGGTTCCTGCTGCTCTCCAGCAGCAGCCTCCCGAAGGCTCATGCCTTTGGCTTTCCTGAAAACACATTTTCCCTTTTTGTGTTGCTCATCTGGACTTTGCTGTTCTTAAGCCTGAAATGTGCTGGTGAAGTCGCCAGAAGAGGTGAATTTTAGCAGAAGAAAATCCATCGGCTGTTTAGATCAGGATTAGCAGAAAAGTCCTTTCACAAACCTTGTTTTTTTCGGTCACACTTGCATCCCAACGTGGCACAGACCACTCTGCTGTTCCCCATCCCAGTCCTGTGAAGGGAATGCTGGCAGCAAACCACGTGTGATGTGGGGAAGGATAATGAATTCCATCGTGTCCCTGGGCAGCGCTGCTCCAGCTCCTGCCCTCTTACCCCTCCTCACGCTCCTTTCTGAGGGTGCTGCTCCTGTGTGCACAGGGGCAAGGCAGGCAGCATCCACACGGAAAAAGTGGAAAAAAAAACACCACGGAACACCTCACAGACAATATAGAACAAAAAAAATAATAAAAAAGCCCTTATAGTATGTCTGGAATACAATAGAAACAAAATCTCCTGGCAGCAAACATTCATGCACTTGACTGCCAAGAAAAAAGGACTTTACAGAAGATGAGACATGAAAGGGATCCCTGCACAAAAACTAAAAGTCGGAACACAATAGTGTGTATTTCAGGCATATGAAAAGGAAGTGCGACAGTAATACTGAGGAGACAAGATACTCTAACAGAACCAGGAGGTGAGGAGGGAACAAACTCAATCAACAGTGACATGGGAGGCCTGGAGAAGGCAGCTCTTTGAATGGATCAGAGTCCCTTAAAAAAAAAAAAGGCAGCAATCCTGCTTGTTTATTTTATTATTTTTTTCTTTTTCCTTGGGAATTAATCTTTCTCCACTTTTCTCAGTTGGTGCGGGAACAAGTGAGCACGTGAATAATAAATCCATTGCCGAGGCCAAAGAGATCCGAGGGGCTGTGTGCACGGGAACTCACGGCATTGATAAAACACTCTGTGTCCAAGGAGGGCGCTGCTGGGTTCGGGCTGTGCAGAGATGGACACTGGGGAGGTGAGGAGTGGGGCTGCTTCTGGGGGGGCTCCTTGGGAGAGACCGGGAACAGGTGGAGAAGGAGTGGAGCAATGAGGGGCTGGGTCTGGGGCAGGGCAGGAGCCCCATCAAAAATCACAGGATCCCAACATGGTTTGGGTTGGAAGAGACCTTAAAGCTCTTGTCATCGCACCCCTGCCATGGGCAGGGACACCTCCCACTATCCCAGGTTGCTCCAAGCCGTGTCCAACCTGGCCTGGAACGCTCCCAGGGATGGGGCAGCCACAGCCTCTCTGAGCAGCAAAAAATCGCCTTTTTTCTGTCAGTGAAGATTTACAGCAGCTGTTCCCGCAGTCCCAAGGATTTGGGATCTGTGTGGGATCTGCAGCGGTGTCATGGGGAGCCTTTCAAATGCGGAGGGTGCTGGGGCTGGGGGTGCTGCTGATGGTGCTGCAAGGGAGGGAGGGAGGCTGAGAGAGAAATCCCTGAGCTGCCTCCTCGCTGTCATGCCTGTGACAAGGAGGGAATTCCCAGCTGGGTGCCTTGTACATCTCTCCTCTGTCAAACTTTAGTAAGAATTTCAGCCTCAGAAGGTTTTTTTGGTGAGCGTATATTTAACAAAAGAGATTATTTCTGTTCTGCGGGAGAGACTTGGCTCTTCAAGGGGGAAGATACTATCACTGAGCTGAAACTGCAGGAGCTGTCAGGGCCTCAGCTCTCCTGGTCAAATGAGTTGATGCCAAAGCAGTACAAGAGCTGACTTTAAAAAAAAATTAAATATTCAAATACAGTTGAAGGGCTTAAACCTGGAGTTTTGCTGTCCTTGAAAGGTACAAGAGCCCAGAGGCAGGGAGCAGGGCTTTCCAACGGTTTGATAGCTCTACATGAGAACTAAATTCCTTTTTAATAGGCTGTTCTCTCTTTCCAAGATCAGAGAACTCTCCTTTCCCCTCGCTCATCCCTGGCACGGCCCTGCCGACTGCAGTACAAGCACATACATTATTTTTAATGATGTCCTGTAACAAGAAGCCTCCTGCAATCACCCCGTTTAGATCTGGAACCTCTGAAGGATGGCTCGGAAAGACCTGAAGGGCTTGAAGCACCTGGGGAAGAAATAAAGAACCTCTGCTGGGCATTTCCATGCTATGGCAGTGCTGGTGTTACAGCCCTGGTGCCACAGCTGAAGGCTGGAAGGCGGAAACAATTGGATTACCTGTGATTTCCCCCACTGAGCATCATTTGGTTTTTGGTCTGGTGCTATTTGCCCTAAAACAGATGTTTGTCTCCACTCTTGGAGGCTGGCTGGTCTCAGAAACCAAATCCTTAGCTCAAGGTAGCCTTTTATTCCAGTTTTTTGCCTGTTTTGCAAGGAGTGAGTTTTCAGAAAAAAAAAAAAAATCAGTCAAATTTACCCCAGAGGGCAGAAAGGGGACAGGTAAAGGATGAAACATCCAATTCCCAGGCTAGAAATTCCCAATGTGCAGAGATAATACCCAGAGGAGCTGTGGCTGCTCCACCCCTGGCAGTGTGCGAGGCCACTTTAGAATGGGATTGGAGCAACCTGGTCTAGTGGAAGGTGTCCCTGCCCATTTTGGGATGTGGAATTAAATGATCTTTCAGATCATTCCAGCCCAAACCATTCCGGGATTCTAAATTCACCCGTGTCTCTCACAAGGGGCTGCCTGGGAGTTGAATCTGAATAATCCTGCGGATAAGTCTGCAGGAATGTGAGGGACTGGCCAAGGCGAGCACAGCTTGTAGGAACACGGGACCTTGTTGGTTTGCCTGGCTGTTCTTGCATTTACCTGTCCTAATGCTTTCTATGGGGTTGCCATAAAAAACACTCATTAGTGTTGATTTTCATTAATGTTGATGCACCAAAAGCTTAATCAATCTTCTGTGACCAGCGACCCCCATTCCCAAGGGGGAACAAAGCTGTTGAACAAATTAGCCTTACAGATTGGAGGCAGAGCTTGCAGATGCGACAGCCTGGGTACCAAAGCATGGAGATTCCTGCGAAATGCCAAAGAAAAACGACTCTCAGAGGCCTTTTTCCCTTTTTTATTTTTTTTTTTTTTTGTAATTTACACCTTGACTAAATCACGCTGGCAAAGCAGCTCGGCCCTTCCTTGTCTCACCATCCCTGGCTTTGCTGTCTGGGGAGTTGGAACGAGGAGGAAAGTGGCTCGTGGAGCGGGATGAAACGCGGTTGTTCCCTCCTTGCCACCGGGTTCTGCGGTGGCCGTGAAGTCCCTTGTCTCTTGCTGCTGCTGTTTCCTGTCCTTGAGGAGCTCAGAGCTTTTCCAGCCCCGGGGTGTTGTGAGGGTACGAGCACACCCCTTGAGGAGGGCGGGGTGGGTTTGGCGGTGAGAGGCTGTTAAAAACAGCCGGCATCAAAGCGCGTCCTTCATCTCTGCAGGACCCGAGTGTTGCAGCACCCTTGCTGGGAGAGGAGCGTAAATATTCCAGTGTTTTCCATAAATAGGAGGGAATATCCTCAGGCTGTAGCCAGGGCGGGGGTGAGCCTGCCTCTAAACTCATCCTGGAGGGCTGACCAGACTCCCATTCCCACCAGCTGTGGGAATGAGGCGCTGCATCACCCTTCTGCTGGCAGAAAGCACTGGCAGCTGAGGGGATGCTCTCTCCCACTTCCAACAACTTTGTCCCGCCAAGCTGCTGTTGTTCAGAGGGGCCACAACCCACTCCTCACTCTCCTGGTGGTTTTGCAGCCCCACGGGCTCATCCCACCCCGGCTGCTGCCCGGCCAGCAGGTTGGTAATGACTTTCCTTCTCCCTCCCGGGCTGGACGTGAATGGCTGGGCTGGAGGTGAAAGGCCCCCGTTCCCATTACCGATCCAATTTCCTGGACTTTTACCGGCTAGATAGGAATTGCCAGAGCGGAACAGCCTGATGGGCCATCGAGCCCGGTGTCTCCTCTCTGACAGCAGCTTGTGTTTGGCGTGTAATTAAAAGCCTTTGTGCTATTTGACTTGTAATTTAATATCACGCTGCCACATCCATATCTCATTCAGGAAAGAATAAGCCCTGACATTTGCAAAGACAGAGATGAGCCCTCACCCACGCCGAGCAGTGCTCGGCCAGGGACTCTGTGCCCCGAGCATGTGTTCCTGTGAGGTTCAGCACAGCACTAGGGATGCTTCTCTCTGGCATGGGGGAAAAATCTGGGAAGAGCGGCATTTGCAGGGAGCAGCTTTGTGGCTGCCGGTGGGGGAGTTGTGCTGTGATTTATTGGGCTCTGCTGCAAACACTGAGATTAAGGAAAGTGCCTTAAATGGTCTTTAAAAGCTGGGTTTGGGAGCAGAGATGAGCCCGTGTGATTACACCCTGCCTGCCTCAGCCTGGGTTTTCCCGAGCCCCATCACTGCCTGGCTTGGAGCTGGAGCAGATAAGGAGAGGGCACAGCCCCATCCATCAGCGCTGCCTCGGGGGCAGGACGGGGTGCAGGAGGCAGGAGAGCATCAAGCCACGCTCAGAGGGATTGCTGGCAGTCATGTGCCTGTTCCCAAAAAGGGGCTGGGCTGCTCTGCAGTGTGGACGTGGCCGTCTGCCCTCCCTGCAATTGCTGCTCTCTGTCCATGCCGATCCATGTGGATGGTGCTTTCCCTACAATTTGCCCTTTGTTCTGCTGAGGGCTGGTGGCTGCCTCCGGGGAGGGTCTGTCCATCACAGGAGTTGCATGTCTGGAGCCAAGGGAACCCTTGAGTTTGGCTGACTGGATCATTGAACAGCTGGAGTTCAGCCCTGCTGAGAAGGGCTTGGGGGTGCTGCTGGATGGGGCCTGGGGATGTGCCCTGGCAGCCCAGAAATCCAACTGTGTCCTGGGCTGACCCCACATGGGGGAATTCTGCCCTGCTTGGGTGAGACCCCACCTG
>VZRS01007698.1:295535-375604 GCA_013398055.1 Ifrita kowaldi | reverse complement strand
GATGTGCAGAACCCCCAATGGGATGTGCAGAACTCCCAGTGGGATGTGCAGAGTTCCGCAGGGCCTAGGGTGAGTTACAATCACCAACAATCTCTTCCTTTTCCTCCAACCTTCCTGGCCAAAGCCATGTTTCAGTGTGGTGTTTAGCAATTTATGATTGGCAAGAAACAGATCTATATTTTTTCAGTGAGATTCGAAATTTATTCTGCTCTCAGACGTGAACTTTGAACTCTAGAGATGAACTTCAATCCTATAAATACACATATGAATGGTCTTCATGCGTGAGTGGTCCTGTGGAACTGGACAGGGACCACTTGGATGAACGAAGCTCATCACATGCATTAAGTGTTCTTAGAACTGAGCAGCCCCTTGTGAGGTCTCACAGCACAAAGGAGGCAAAATCTGGCCCCAAAAAAAAGGGAGCAGGAGCCAGACACGGCACCCACAGCCCAAAGGGACCAGCACAGTCCTGCAGGTCTCCCTCTGCCCCAGCAGGAGGGATCAGAGGGTTTATGGCTCTTGAAAGCTTCTCTCTGATCAGGACAGGTTTCTAAGAGTGTGTATAAACATGAACACCCTGTGATGAGCAGATAATGAAAGCATCTCCATAAAAAAGGAGAAGAATACACAAATGACTGAGAAAGCAATGAGCAGTTGGAAAAAGTAGAGGCAGCAGCCAAAAATCCCGCTGCACGATGGTGTTTCGGATGCTGGTTGTCACACACAGCAACCCAGCCAGGTAATTTGCTGCCTTTAGAACTGAAACAACTTCATTTTTCTTGCTTGAAGTGTTATCTTGGTGCCAGCTGCTCTTGTACTGCCTCTGTTTTGCCCTGCCTCCCGTCAACCACGCTGCTCTGCTGTGGGGAGATGTCACTTGGAGAGATCCCACAATCCATTACTGCCCCAATTCATCCAAATTCTTCCAGATACTTCAGTCATAGGATGGAAAAGAGCCTCAATTTGGTATCCAAGTCACATAACACATGTTAAAGAGCTTGGAGAGTTAAGCCAGCTTCAGCTACCCTGCTTTAATTTTTTAAATGCCAAAGCTCCCCAGAAAGCATCCTTCAGAGGAGGATACCTACTTAAATCCTAAACACTCTGATAAAAATGCTACTTAAAACGTTGGGATATAAGAAAAAGAGGCACTTGAAAGTGAATAAAACATTCAGCAAAGTAATTGTGCACACACATAAAACACTCACCCCGTGCACACTCCGCTGGTTTTGCATTCTAAGCTTCAAATGATGGCCCATGAATTAATGCTGAATATAATGTGAAGGTTATGGAGTGAAACAAAGTACAGTAGCAAAAAAACCCCCAGAACTCTATAAATAAACCCTGCCTGCTGTCCTGAGCTGTCCCCCAAACACACATTCTTGTTCCACCCATGAATTGTAGTGCCTGGTATACCATCCATCGGGGATTTAATTTCATTATTTCATCGAGGGAAGATCATAAAACCTGATTTTACAGCTACTGGAGAGAGACTGAAAAGTGCCCAGAGAGGAGATGGAGTGCGCTGTTATTCCTGATTGACTCGAGCCAGTTAGATTGATTTCATCAGGAGGAGAATATTTATTAACATCTTCTCAGCCACTAAATAACCAGAATGATTGAGAGTCCATGCCTGTGATACAGGAAGTCACCCACACCCTCACCAGCATCCTGCCCTCCCCTGGACAGGCCTGGAGAGCCTGAGGAGTCTCTGTATCCCTCTGCAAGGGTGAGACGTTCGTTTTTAGCACATTTAGCATAAAATGTTGCTGTATTTCCTGCCCCATCTTTACACTCAGCCTCTTTCAGAGGCCACCTTGTGTATAAAACAAACTTTCATCCATCTGCATCTTCAAACTTAGTGGAAGAGGCTGGGTGAATCACCTGGATGGCCCCAGATCTCATTTCAAAGGCATCTTCGTAAAGATACTGAAATAAATGATGAAGAAAAGCCAGCCCAAACCAGCTCCAAACCCAGCTGCTGTTGAACTACTTGGGACATGCAGCTTAGGAACCTCAGCCATTTTAAAAGAAAATCAGACATCTGATTTTTCTCTTCTTAGTTTAAACCTCATGGCCATCACTTGTGCCTTTGTGGCCAGCTCGGATCCCAGAGGGGATGGGTTGTCTGTCCCTGCTGTGAAGGGCAGCTCTGCTGCTCTAAACTAGAACTGTCTGCACCCAGCAAGTTTAAGCTGAACCTTCTTCCCCTTCACCTTTGAAAACATTAAGTCTAACATTAACACGAGGCCTAATTTTTAGGCTTCTTGTTCCCTGCTTGCCAGATGCAAACTGGGCTGGACACCGGCAGGGGTCAGTGGCTCAGAGCTCAGCTTTCTCTCTTCTTTCAGTCTCCATAACCTCTCCGTGTTCCAGTCTGGATTTTATCCCATGTTATTGGCACACAGCAGCCTGGCTCCTGCAGGGAGGTAGTGAGGGAATCCCTTCCTCGGGCACCCAGGGGATTTTGCCCTGCCCAGAAGCTGTCAGTGCCTCAGCACTGTCCTCTGCTCCATGGGAAAGGCAGGCTCACCTGCCTGCAGCTCCTGTGCTCCTATTCCTAAACTGAAGGATGAGTTTCTCTGCTGGAGTGGCAGGAGGAGAGGGTTACAAAACCACTGGCTGGGTTTGATTTCCTCAAGGACCTCTTTAGGGTGACCCTGAGAAGGCAGCAGGGCCACCCCGAGTCCTTCGGCTCCAAGCCAAGCCCGGGCACTGCCAGTCCCAGGCATTTCTGTAATGGTTTGCTTGACTCACAGACAGAAACTCTGCCAGAAATCCTGTTGAAATCCCTACTTTTGTGCTGAGAAGTGGAGGCTCAGGGCAGTGTTACCAACCCAGTTCTAATTTAGAACCTCCTGATAAGCTGGTGCCACTTAAATGACAAAGTTGGACCCATGCTCCGACGAGGTTCCATTGCTGTCTGCCCCTGCAGTTAATGTTTCCAAATATTTCTGTATTTCCATCAATCATTGCGAGACTTCTTGTTTCTCTGAGCGTGCCATGTGCTGGAAGCATCCCCTCAAAGGGCTGCCAGGGCCAATTCAGAACCTAATCTTGTAATGAAAAAGTTTCAAAATGGCCTCAGGTTTGAATACATTAAAAATGAAGATAAAATTCTCGTTGGCATTTGAACGTGCTGAGTTGATCCCTGAGCCACGCTGTGCCCACAGCTTGCCCTGGAACTTCTCTTTTACTTACAGAATCACAGAATGGGTTGGGTTGGAAGGGACCTTCAAGATCATCCCATTCCATCCCCCCTGCCATGGGCAGGGACACCTTCCACTGTCCCAGGTTGCTCCAAGCCCCGTCCAACCTGGCCTTGGACACTGCCAGGGATCCAGGGGCAGCCACAGCTTCTCTGGGCACCCTGTGCCAGGGCCTGCCCACCCTCCCAGGGAACAATTCCTTCCCAATATCCCATCCAGCCCTGCCCTCTGGCAGTGGGAAGCCATTCCCTGTGTCCTGTCCCTCCATCCCTTGTCCCCAGTCCCTCTCCAGCTCTCCTGGAGCCCCTTTAGGCACTGGAAGGGGCTCTGAGCTCTCCCTGGAGCCTTCTCTTCTCTAGGTGAGCACCCCCAGCTCTCCCAGCCGGGCTCCAGAGCAGAGGGGCTCCAGCCCTGGAGCAGCCCCGTGGAAGTGCAGATTATGGGGTGTAACACTCAGATGAACCCTGAGCTCTAAACATGGGCTGGGACCCCCAAAGCAAAGATTCTTATCTGGCTTTGGTGATTGGCAGCCCAGACTGCCTCTGCTCTGAAGAGACCAAAGCTGAAACTCAGCTGTGAAATCATTAAACCAGATCAGGCTTTGATTCAGGTTTCCAGCCCACCCAGCCCTGTGCATCCCAGCTCTGCAGTGCATTCACTGTCCTGGTGGAGAGATGGATTTTTTTCTGGAATGAGCAGTCCTTCAGTACTAATACGTGGCACAGCCCTTCCCTCTAAGGGATGTGCTTCCCTCAGTAGCAGCACTACACAAAGAACAGAGATCTCTGAGGAGAGCTATCGAATCAGCTTTCTCTCTAGGGAAGCAAAAGGGATCAGGGAAGCAAAAGGGATCAGGTACCCAAAAGCAGCCCAGGGCATGGCTTGCATTGCATGACAGCTGGTAAGATTAAATTGTTCAGTGAAGAACAGCAAAAGCTTTTTCTTGTCTTTTTGTAGTTCTCCCTCCAGTACTATTTTAATCAGTTTGGCAGGAGAAATGTCCGCAAGGCATCTCTCACCAATTTATTCTTCTTACTGGTAAACATGTAGGAAATGACAGATGTTCCTATGGAAATTTGAATCCCGTGGCCACTTGACAAGTCGCAGAAAATGAGGCCAGGGGCTTGTAACAAGTGATGTGCTCATTACCTTGCCCGTGCTGAGACAGCAGGAAATACCCACCTGGCTTGGTGAGAGAATTTCTGAGGACAGATGTGTTGATGTCTGCAAAGCACTTGGAGATCCAGCATGGAGCAGCAGTGCCAGTGTGTTGTTTGGAGCTGGGCCCTGTTCCCTGTGAGGACAGCAGCAAAGCTGGGGCCCAGAGGTGGTTTTCAAGATTTCCAAGTGCCTGACCTTGCTGTTTCAGCAACACTTAACATTGCACTCACATACACACACATATACACAAAAACCAATAAATAAGATTTAATCTTTTTTTCCTGGTACTCACACAGCTGCACTATTCTGGGAATCGTTTTATTGCAGCATTCAGGGGCAAATTAGTCTTGTCAATAATTGCTGAGTGACAAGTGTGCTGTGTTTTCTCCTCCTGGATGTTTCCATCTCTCCCTCCCCTGTATTTAAGCACAGACCAGCACTTTTCACTCGCTGCTCCTCCTCACTGAGGGGCAGAGCTGTGACTCTTGTCTAACACTGCCAAGGGAGATGGACACCCAGGCTCTCTTCCCAAATAGGTTTCTGCCACATTAAAGGATTCCATGACTTGGGATTTGGTTGCTCTGAGATGAGCCTGGTGCCACCCCACCAGCCCTGTGGATGGTTAGCCCAGAAATGGGGTGTTTATGCCCCCAGACTGGGTGTCCCAGTCCTCAGAGTTCAACCAGCCGGTTTTCCCCCTGTATAAATCCTGAGGCACTCATCCGTCCCTGCAGCTGGTGCCCTCTTTCCTGGTCACTCCACTCCTCCCAAACCACATGGAAGTCAGCACTGGACAGTGGAGTTTGCATCCTCCAGTGCCTCTGACACGCTCAGGGTGCTGTGATGCCTCAGGGTTGGGTGTCTGACCATGCCTGGGGTGGGAGATGCACAAAGTTCACAGGATCAGAGAATGCCCTGAGCTGGAGGGACCCACAAGGACCACCAAAGTACAAGTCCTAAGTTCAGTGCTTCTACCAAAATCTGAGCCACGAAAATTGAGTGATAAGGGAAAAAACCTTTGGCCTGTAACCAGGAGTGTGTTTGATATCTGTGGAGATAAACAAATTGATTGTTTTCTGCTCCTGAAGATGGAGCCCCAGTGCCTGCACCCACTGCCCTGCCTGGCGCAGCTGGGTCAGGGTGCAGAGCCTCTCACCCCTATTTTTATTCCCTCCCTAATGAAGTCAGAGCAAGCTTTTCCCTTTATTTCCCCCTCTCTTCCCCATCAAGCAGGGCTGCAGAGATTCAGGCTTTCCTTCCAGGCACAGGCAAGTGGTTTGTATCAGAAAGCCCAACATCCCCTGGAGCCCCATCCCTCCACATCAAATGTTGCTCCTCGCCAAGGTCCCACTGCACTCCCTGTGTGCTGTCCTGCATTGCAGGCAATCCCATCAGTGCCCTTGCTCAGACCTGCAGCTGAAATAAAATGCTTCTTTGTACAGAAAACAGTGCAGTTTTCTTTTCCCAGAGCTGGCCACAGCACCCACCACAGAAGCAGTGGATATGGATGATCTCCCTGAGGGACCACGGCCGCTCTCCCGATGCCCTCAGCCCTCACTGGGGCTGGGCAGTGTTGGCTGGGGACCAAACCCTGTGCTAGAGCTGCTGGAAAATGCCTTTTTCAAAGTCAGGGCTCAATCTGTTGGGGAGAAAAGCTCTTTGATCCGTTTTCCTGGCATTTGCAACAGAAATGCAGCACAAACCTACTCCTGTGGGAATTTTCTACTCAAGATACCAGGCTGTTTAAGAGGAGCTGGGGCTAAGCTGCCTGGAAATCAGCACGACAGAGGCAGCTCAGCTCTTCTTTGGGTCATAAAAATATTCTCAGGCACGATTTTGGGTCAGGAAAACGTGTGGTGGAGCAGGAAAGAACCTCCAGCCTCTCTGTCCTGCCTGGAGGGGCTGCAGGGTGCCCTGTGCTGGAGGTGTTACAAACCACCTCAACAAAAACCTTACTGCAATCCACAATATTTTGGCTCCAGCTCTCACAGGAGTGGCTGGCACACCTCACCCCTCATCCATCCTTTCCAGCAGCCCCTGCCTGCCATGACAACAGCACCAATTTGATCCCGCTGCTCCTCAGTCTCTTGACCAACATAATTCCCAAATTAGAGCCTTGGAAAAGATTTTGACATCCTCAGCAGGAGTGGGGGGGAATGAGGAGGAGATTGTGAGCTCAGCCCCACAGAGCTGTAAATAGTGAATGAGGAAGCTGCTAACGATCAGGTTAAACCTGGCACTCACCTTGGGTGAGTTACTGTGAGCATTGAATTCCAGGGTCTAGGACAGCTCCTTTTTGGGCTTCATGGACTGTTTTCTCTGCAAATAAGTTTCAAAGTGTCTAAAAGCCTAAATATTATCAGCAGATGTATGAAACCACCATGTCTGCTTAGCAAGCACAGGAAACTGTGATCCTTTAGGAGAAATCAACTCCCCCCCCAGTGCCACTCAAGCATCCCCATGGCCCTGTGGGTTTATTGAGGTGAATGGTTGTGTGCAGCCACCTCAAAAAAAAGAGTCAAAGTCACCTCTGAGTCCCCAGCAGGGACAGCCCAGGTGAGGCCCTGCAAGTTGTGTGGGGTCTCCCCCAAGGGGTGCAACCCACAGGGAAGGTGACCCCGTGGGGGGAGCAGTGATGGATGTGGCAAAACAAAATCCAGCCCCCATCATTTATGGTAAAGATGGGCTTCACCTCCCCTAAGAGGCAGGAGGTGCCACTGGCTCCTCTGGGTGTCCCTCTCCCCTGGGGGACACAGCCCCTTTCCACCTTCCTCTTACACCTGAAATCCTTCCTCTCACCCAGACAGGTTAACACTCCCCAGCTTCTCTCTCAGTTCTTGAATAATTAATACAGCTGGAAAATACAAATTTCAGGTGTTTGTTTTCCTTCCCCGGGGACTGTTGTTGCTCCCTGTCATGGCTTTTCCCCCCCAAGCTCTTTGTAAGTGCCTGCCTGCACATCCCTGAGGGACTGCTGAGGTGCTCAGGTGCTTCATTAGGGGCTTAATTACCTTGAATTGAAATTAGGCCTCATTTTCATTTTGGGCCCAGTTGCCCAAAATTAAGGCATGACTTAAGGAAAAGACAAAAAAACCATTTTGGTTTCCTGCTAGAAACTGGAGGGGGATTGACTGAAACAAGCTGCTGAAGTGGGCTCAGAATTAGGGATAACTCATCTGTGGTGTCATTTCCTGACACCTGGAGCAGAGCATCCATCCATCAGCCCTGGTCCTGCCTCGGCATCGAGCAGGTCACTGCACCTCACAGTAAAGCAGGTCTGGAGGACAAGCATCACTGCTGCATGGGGAGTGGAGCCCTTCCCAATCACTCCTAGCAGCCAAATAACTTCTAAAAAGACATTAGTGCTTCCTGGAGCAGAGCTGGAGCTGTATTTCTGTGTCATCTTCTCGGGTAATTGTCACTTGTTTGGGCCTGTGGCGCCTTGGCAGCAAGGAAGGGTAGGCAATAATGGAGCAGGTTATTAATTATGCTGCTTTATAAACTCTCCATCTTATCTACAAGCAGATCTTTACTCTGACGAGGAGCCTGTGCACGCAGGCACAGCCAGCTACAAGGTGTTATTAATTGTAGCACGTCCCTCTTTACAGAGATACAACCCCGCTTCCACCCAGAAACGGATTAAACGAGACCTCTCCCAGAAGTGTGTGTGAAAAACGGACCTGAAATGGAATTCTTCACCAGGATGCTATTTTTAAGGCAGAATTGCATTTTCGCTCTACAGGCACATCAGCCCCGCAGCAGGGGCGTTAGATTAAACAGCAAAATTTAAATAAATGACGCTTTAAAAATGCCCTGGAGGCAGGCAGCTCCCGGAGATGAGGTGTCTGCAGGGAGAGAGCAGCAGCGTGGTTGTGGTGTGGGCATCTCTCCCGGCTGGGGAAGCTGCTCTGCCCAGCCCAGCTCCCAAAGCCCCACCCAACCCAGGGCAAAGCCTCTCCTTTCCCTGTACATTGTTCAGTTAATCCTTGCTCATCTCAGAGCTGCTGGACAAGCTGGGAATTTGCTTTGGAGCTGGCCATGGCTCGCATCCCTCTGGTCAGAAATGACCTCAGCACGAGAGCTGGCAAAGCTCCCTCTGTCCCATTCCACTGGCCTGGGAGCCCATTGCCATCGTTTTCCCAGCATAAATCCACGGGGGCTTTACTTCTGCTCTCTTCCATCAGCTGGGCTTTGCACAGGCCCAAAAATGTGGCTGAAATACGGGAAGGCCCTCAAGACACAGAGAATGTAACACTGATAAACTTCCTTGTGCTTATCAGCATTTTCCCAAGAAATGTTTCATCCTCTCTGGTAGGCAAAGTGTCCCTATTTCCCCAAAATACCCAGGCTGCCCTCAGCCCCATCCTCCCCTCCTCGAGCTGTTGTGACAGCACAGACACCCTTTTTTACAGAACAACTCACCCTTACTGATGTCAAATGTTGTTAAAATAATCTTCTTAGAAAGCTGTTTGATTTATGGTTACTTTTTACTGCCTTTTTTTTTTTTAAAATCAATCCTTTTGTATTTTTGCCTTTGAAAAATTCCTTCAGTAAATTTCCTCCTCTGGACTGCTGTGGCAGAAATCACTTCCCTGCCCTTTCTGCTTTTTAAGAAATGGGAAAATCGGAGGCAATAAATGACAAACCTCCGAGCCTCATTGACAGAAATGGGACAGTTCAGAGAAACAAATATTATTTATAGTTATCACTGGTTTCCTACTTGGTTCCTGTTTTTCAGCCGTGTCTCCTGAGCTGTGCTACATCTATGGGATGGCATTTATGGCTTTTTTCTCACGTTGCTGGCAGTGACACGGGATGCCACCCCATATCCCTGTGGCAGTGTGGCAGCTCAAATCCCTGTTTCCTGGAGTGCACCAGGGGCTGCTCAGGAATTTCCCTGCTTGCTGCTAGAAGAACAGGCAAGTGGTTAACTGGGATCCCCAGCTGCTCCAGAGGCTGGAGGATGACTCAGTGCTTGCATCAGGCTGTGAGAGTTCAATTGCTTTTGTCCTTGTAGGGAACTGGTGTTATCAGCTCAGCTTCTGCACATGACACACAGTTCTTCAATCATTTTATGCAAAAGTTCACAGTAGGACAGTTTTATTTTTGGATATGGCAATGAGTGAAAGTTTGGCAGAAGGAGGCAGGATTTGGATGGAGGAAATCAGACAGGGCTCCACCCCACGTCTCTGCAGCTTGGGGAATTTTGGATTTGAGCACTGATGCCTGTTTTCTGTGCACACAGCAGAGCTCTGGGGCTGAGGCCCCAGAGAAGCATCGATAAAAACAACACTTAGAAGGCTTTTGAGAGAGCTGTTTTTTCCCCTGGGTGTCACTGGGGAGGCAGGACCCCCACCCTGTCCCTGCCAGCTCACACCAAGTGTGAGGTCACCCCAAATCCCACCAACAAAACACCCCTGCAGGGAGATGATTGCAAAACCTCGATCCAACCTGGAGCTCTGCTGTCACCTCTACATCCATCAGATGCACCTTGTAGGAGGGGAGAAGGCCTGAGATTAGATTGCACTGCAATCTTCAAGAAAAACTGCTTTTTGATGACAAAAGTGATGAATTGCTGTCCATTCTGGGAAGATCATATCCGTGTGCAGCAGTCGGAGCCGCTCAGTGCTCTGAGGCTGAGGGTGATGAATCAGTGGAGTGGGGCCTGGAACTCATCCAAGGGAGGAAAAAATCTCTATTTTATATACATATACACATACCTTCACACATGGGTATTTTGAATCTGAAAGCCATTTTCTGCTGCCCAAAGAGCATCAGTTTTCCATTAAATACCCTGAGATTTCACCCACTCCTGCTCTCACGCCTTTGTTTGCACCCAGGACAGGATGTTATGAGGATGAGGAGGGAAGTTAATGACACCCCATATAATGAGGCTTCATTAATAAACTGTTATCTGAGTGACAGATTTTTCCCAGACTGTGACTGGTCTAGGTTGGGCAGGGCTTGGAGCAACTTGGTCTGGTGGAATGTGCCCAGGGTTGGAACAAGATGGGCTTTAAGGCCCCTTACGATTCTGTGGTTCTATCATTCTATAATTGTCTGATTTTACAAAAGCAGGTATAAAACACACAACCCCTTCCCCAGAAAGCACTGTGGTTGAGATATTAATGGAGAAGAAATTGCCAATCTATTAAAAGACATCTGCTTTTAAAGATAAACCCAGCTCACGTTGCTATTTCCAAGGTGACTCTTTTATTCCCAAGCCACCAGCTGAAAACTGCTTGGAGGCAGGCTGGAGGGGAAGCAGGAGGGATCATTCCTCCTCTGCCCCAGCTCTTTGTAGCTGCTCCCCTGGCCTGGGAAGAAAAGCTGCTGCTCTGACATCTGCTAAAGCCTGGGCAGGTTTTAGTGCTGCTCCTCCTTTATGGTTTGGCCAGCAGCTCCAGGAGTGGCTCTGGCCACCTTGTCTGTTTGCTGTCTGTTTGCTGTCTGGGCAGGCTGCCACCAGGGAAGGGGTCAGGATATGCAAAATCTCCTCCAGCATGGCTGCAACAGGTTGTAAAATACTTACAGCACCTGCAAGCCGTGCAAGACTGGGATCTGACACAACAACAGCTTTTCTGTTCCCCAAAGAGAGGAAATACCAGCATTTAAAACACTCAGAGCCTGCTAAGGTCTGCTGTCAGGGCCAAATGTCAGGTTTCTACACATCTTTACAATGCCCTTAAGTGTTTTCTGGAGGTTTTGGGTTGGTTTTAAGCCTGTCTTTGATCTCGTGGACAGAAATGGCCAGGAAGTCTCCCAGAGGCACATTGCAGCCCAACTCATGGAGGAACCTCCTTCTCCAAATAGGACCTTAGAAATGGTTTGTGCTGGGAAGGACCTTAAAGATCATCTCATTCCACCCCCTGCCATGGGCAGGGACAACTTCCACTGTCCCAGATTGTTCCAAGTCCCGTCCAACCTGGCCTTGGACACTGCCAGGGATCCAGGGGCAGCCATTCCCTTCAGTGCACCAGGAAAATCACTGTCTTTGGAATGTAGTAAATCTGGATATGGGCTGTCCTTGCAAGGCAGAGGTTTGGGTGGATAATTTATGAAGTACGGTAATAAAACAGACTGCACAGTTTAGATCTTAATAAAACTGCAGCGCCTTTTGTCTGATTTTATGGACAAATTTTATTAACTTAGTACCTTTGTACCAGGGTGGTCTGACAGGTTTCTTACAGCTGAGAGCTCTCCTGAGCAGCAGAAAAAGAAGATCAGAAACATTTAGTGGCCGACAGCAGGAGATCACAAACCCCTTGCACATCCATCCTCCTGCAGGTCACGAGGGCCGTGATGGAGCTGCAGGCAGAGGGCAAAGCACAGAATTATGGAATGGTTTGGGCTGGGAGGGACCTTAAAGCTCATCCAGTCCCACCCCCTTGCCATGGGCAGGGACACCTTCCACTGTCCCAGGCTGCTCCAAGCCCCATCCAACCTGGCCTTGGACACTGCCAGGGATCCAGGAGCAGCCACAGCTTCTCTGGAGGAGCCGCTGGCCTGGAGCCACCGCGGCTGCTGGCCAGGGCTGGCAGCACTCAGGGACAGCTGGTGCCTGGGAGCGCCGGGAATTAGGAACGGTTTGCTAACAAATCTCATCCCAAGCCATAATCAGCCCATCCACAGCCTCCCTGTGTCCCACCCCCACACCTCACATCGGAGAGCGTTACCCAAAAACACAGGGGTGAGTCCTGGCTCTGTTGCCAGGGGGATTTATTTATTTTAAAGAAATGTATTTATTTATTGACAGAGGGATATTCCTGCTGGAGGACTCATGGGGATGGGTGTGGGAGGAGACCACGGCAGCTGTGGGTGGGAGCCCCTTGGGGACACCCCAAAACCAGCTCTGCCTGCACTGCCCATCCCAGCTTCTCCCTCCAAGGGACAAAATCCAGGTGAAAGCAACAGGTCCCAGTGCACTTCCTCATCCCAGCTGGGTCATGGATGTGTTTATCTGCTACTAACTTTCCAAATTATTTGCATCTTCCCTAGGATGAGGCCCAGCTCCCCTTTGTGGGCGATCCACCACCCATTTGTGCCTGGCTCGTTCAGTTAATTTAGGTGAATTTGTGTGTTTCTGAATTTCTGATTCTGACACTTGTGTGCAGGACCTTGCACCCTCCACCATGGCCACAGGATGGGGGAAATGGCCTCGGGGAGCTTCCCCACCAGGAACAGCCGTGGGATTTAGGGTGTTTTCCTTGGAGAGCTTCATCCCCATGTGTGACACAGCCCACACAAAGAGATCATCTGTGTGTTCTTCTCTGCTCTTTCCTGCAGGCAGGACAATGCCAGCAGACATGGGATGGTGCTGGGGCTTCATTGGGACCCAAACTCCATCCCAAGGCATCCACACCGCTGAAGGACACAGCCAACATCCTCCTCCCCTTGTACTCCAGGATTAAAAAAAGGAGGGGGGAAAGGAAAGAGAGAGCAGCAGCATTCTCATTTTGTTGCCATAGCAGCCTTCTGGATTATTTAGACTGATAGCATTTGTAAAAATTCAACAAAGGGTAAAGGATCACTTGGAAATGGGAGCAGATGTAACAGTGCGTGCCATATGCCACTGGGAAAAAAAATCTATTGGCAAAGGCAGCATCATCAGAACGAAAGCCTAACCCATATTGTGCCATGGAAAATGTCACTTTCTCTAGATTACAGGGTAGAGCTATAAAGCAGAGAAAATTCTGCTCACATATATAATTGCTGGAAGCACAGAGCCGCGGGGAGGTGGGCTCGCCTCCCCTCCAGGACTTGATGAACCGCCATGTGACACAAAGGAAAGGTTGTTAACATTAAAAATTAATTAACTCTCGCATGCAGCTTAATGGAACTCACTCCTGAGAAATCCTGCCCGCACAATGGATGAATTACAAGGGGCTCTGTGAGCAGGGTGGGTAACAGAGGCCGTGGAAAGCCGCTGGCTTTACACCCTGAGCTGCTGCTGCTGCTGCAGCAAGGGCTCGATAATGACAGAGCCTCTCGGAGAACCAGATCAAACCCAAGAGCTGCTGAAGGGTCCAGAACATCTGATGGTGCTCAGGGGAGTTATCTTGAGCAGCTATCCCAGCTCCAAGGAGGGAGGGGACTGGAGGCCAGAGGTCGTGAGGAGTGGGGAGGCCGTGGGTGAGGAGGGGCTGCTCCCCAGCATCAGCCTCATCCCATCGCTCCTGAAAAGCGTGGCCAGTGCTCCTCATGAATGCAGCTAACACCAGAACCATGCCAGAGAGGCACGTGAGGGCTGAACTGAGGCCAGCACATCCAGTTTGGGGATGGATGAGTTTGCACAGGGCTTGGAGCAACCTGGGATAGTGGAAGGTGTCCCTGCCCCTGCAGGGGGTTGGAATGAAAAGAGCTTTAAGGTCCTTTCCAACCCGAAATGTTCTGTGATTCTCTGATTATACTTGGCAGGGTGGAAGCCTGGCAGGAGAAAGCTCTGGTCTCACCTCCAGAACCCTTCTCTGAAGCTCCCTGATAAGCAAGAGCTCCCATTGCCACTCACCCGAGGCTGCACGGGGCTTAAAGGGCTCTTATTTATCAGATCCTCATTATGAAAGGGGCTGTTGAATGCCCAGATCTTCCTACAGCAGCCTGGGCAGCCATTCTGGCCATGCCCCCTTGCTTGCTGCTGCTGCTGCGATTTTAAAATAAATAAATCAGAATGGCCACGTAATTATAGGAAATGAGGGCACACATTAGGCTGGAGCAGCAGGGAATATTTGCTGTCCTTCAGCACCCCCAAAGCAAACAGGAGCGGAGGGGAGGCTTGCTGTGGGTAGGGATCCGTGCTGGGGCTGATCTCCGCAGTGCCAGGACGTGTTCCCCACCCTGGCACTGGCACAGCACCAAGCACTGGCAGCCAGGGACGGGCAGCAGCCACCAGGGACGGGTGGTTTGGCACAACCAGGAGAGCCGGAGGGGAGGCAAGGACGCGGCCAGAGGCACAGCAGGGGTGGAGATGGGGAACGGAGCCGAAATATTCCAAACTGGAGCACACAGAGCCCCTGAGTCATCCCGGGCACGGAGCTCTCAGCCCAGGGGCAGTGAGACACAAGGGCCGGCCCCCGCAGCTCCTCGGGTGTCCACGGGGGTGGGACATCACCAAAGCCAGCCTGGAGGCCAGCAAAAATCACCTCGCCTGCAATTTCCAAGGAAAAAAAGTTGCTTTATTAAATTACCAGCCTGTGGAAAACGTATATCCTGTTCCTCTCGAGAGGAGAGAGACACGTAAAATTTGGGCTCGTTTTGACATGATACCTTCAGTGAGTGTAAATCACTCATGGGTTGATTAACTTCCCTTCTTAGGCAATTCTGCAAGTTAAATGACAAAGCTTCCTTTCCTCCTGAAGGCTTTTACTGAACTTGTAATGAATCCAGGTATAATAATGTCTTTCTTCTTTATTATTATTATTATTATTACAGAGCCAAGGCAGCACGGCAGCGTCACTGCCTGGGAGCTGTTTGTCATTGGTACAGGACACCTCTCGCTGTTTACCTGGTTTTCTCCTCAAATACCAGCAAATTTTAAAAAAAAAAAAAATGGAAAGAGAATTTCGTCAACCATGACAAATGATGCCATTTTTTGATGCATATGCAAAACAGCAAATTTGGCATTCGCTGATGCTCTTCCATTTACGACACAAAAGGGATGGGATGCTGGATACGGCCTCTGGCAGCAGCACAGGATGGAGAGGTGGATGGTGTTGCCAGAACCAAAATATGATAAAAATATCAGAAATCCCCAGAAAACTCAGAAATTCCCCAAACTGGCCACAGCCAGTTTATACCTGTGATAGCAATGGCACCAAAATCCCACAGGGCTGGGAGCCAGGCAGTCCCCTGCTCATGGAGCATCTCCTGGCCCTGTCTTGGCTCCATCCTGCACAGCTTCTCCCTGCTGAGCTGCTGAGGCACTGAAGATGAAGCTTTTCAGGCTGCTCAGAACAGTTTTAATTCAAGGCATAATTATTTGACACCGCAATTATGTGCTTGGTGAAACTCAGACAGAGACGCCTCCCAAGTCCTGTCTGAAGGGATCACTGAGCACCCCGGGTTATCACCTGTGGCATTGCTGACCACCCCGATGCCTGGGGGAGCTTTGTTCCCTTCGTGGCTGAAGGAGGAGGATGAACATCCCTGTTCCTGCCTCTGCACACCCTCACTGCGACTGCTGAACCAGTGTTTTCCCCTGGGAAGCTGCCCCCAGGATGGAGGAACACCTTTCATCTCCTCAGCTTCACCTGCAGCATTTTGCCTGTGAAAACACTGCAGCGCAACAACAACAAAAAAAATCTTTATGTGTGTGTTCTACTCACACATTAAAATCTGAAATGTAAAATATAATCAACTTTAAGCCCACTTGCAGCAACATTTCTCTCATGCAGGGCAAAGAGCTGGGGCTGCTCCCCTGCTCCTCCTTCCTGCAGAAATTCAGATAAAAGAGGGGAAAAAATCCTGCAGGTTCCTACACCAGGTTCAGGCAAAGCAGGGATGTGCTGTTAACACAGAGGGGTGATCCTGTGAGCTGCTGGAATGTTTTCTTGGATTGCCTAATAATAAATGCTGGTTTCTCTGGGCTGTAATAAGAGCAGGGACTGCAGCGAGGAGGGATGGGTGAGCACCCACCCTGACAAGGGCAGTTCCTCAGCGAGGCTGGCAAAGCCTCTCACACCTCGCACAGAAAGTCCAAGTATCTCTGTGATAAGTTTGATAAATGATGGAATACATCCTTAAAAATAAACTCTGTCAAGGAAAGCTGATAGCAGTAAAGGAGTTATGAGAGGAGAGGAAATTTGCCATTCAGAGACAGATAACCTTGCAAATACTCTGTATTCCTGACACAGAAGGAACAGAACCGACACGCTCCCTGCTCTCCCGCCTATTCCAAAGAATCCGAGCTTTTCCACAAGCTGTGAAAAGGATCGTGCTTTATCTGCTCCTTCCCAGGTTCAGCTGAGGTTTCGGCAGGAGCTTGCTGAAGCATCAGTGCCTGCAATTAACACTTGCAACTATTTTTACAGCGGGATCTGGGCTGGGTGTTGGAGAGCCCCCGGAGAGAGGCTCAGGCGTGCACTGCGGCGAGCGCGGCTTCGGGAGGAGCATCACCCTGACTCCACAGGCTGCTCCCTCCCTTCCATCCCCACAATGCTCATGGAACCCCGGGGGATCCCTGAAAATCTCTGGCCTCAGCCTAATCCTCAGGGAGACCCCAGTGGGCACCCTAAACCCGGGGCTCAGTGTGGTCGTCACTCCCTGCTGAGAGCACGGCCAAGTGCTGCTGCCCTCTGAACATCATCCTTGGGACTTCCAGAGCCTTGAGGTTGGAAATTTGACTAAAAAAAGCTCCCAGGTGTTATTTGGGCTGCAAGGCAGCCAGCCTAGAATGAAGAGGCTGGAGCCTAAGGGCTCTGCTGCAAGCTGGGGCGGGGGGAAGGCTTTGGGCTGTGCAGATCTGAGCTCTCTTAGCAGAGTTTGGGAGCAAAAGAAGATTGTGTGCAGGATTGCTGGGGGAGGCTACGAGAAACTGTCCTGAGGATGAGATGCTGATTTATTTTGTAGCAGAGTAAACCCAGTGTGGCTTCACGGAGCTGTCCAGCTTTACTCCAAGTCCCTCAGCCAGGACAGGCTGCCCACTGCAGGTACAAATGTGTCCTCTTATGACACGTCAGACACTTTCCATAGGCAGAAAAAAACATCTGGCCTTGAAAACTCTGGAGTGTTAATTCTGGAAGTGAATACACAACCCAAGGCCATCTCTGAGGCACCCCAAGTCTCTGGTGCCACGAGGGTGATGGTGACCACGAAACCTGAGGTGATGTCCAGTGCTGTTACCCAGGCTGAGGATGTGAAGAGCAGCATTTTATTATCCAGTTCCTGGAGTGGCCCAAGTGTAGATGGCAGGTCATGCTGTGGATCACTCAAAGCCACAACGACATTTTTTGCCTCTTTCTTTATTGCAGGCTCTGCAGAGCCAATGACCACTCACCTGCCCCAAAGGACACCTGCTGGGAAGCCACAGGCCTAGCAGGAAGAAGTAAAAAAGTTTTCAATACAGTTTTCTTTGTGGTGTAAACCCAGGAGAAGCTACAGGGAGTGGAAGGATGGGAGGCATGGAATGGGAGGGAGGTCTCAGGGCTGCCGTGGGCATCGCTGTCCCACAGGAAAGCTGCAGACACCTCCTCTAGCTGATTTAATTGGGGAGAAAAGGGGCTACATTTGTATTTGTGGCAGTATTTCACACCCCTTTGGTGGCAAGAAGGGGCTCCCTCTCCTCCCTCAGCAGCCTTATTCCCTGGCAGCCACGATCCAATGATTCTGCTTTTTAATCTGCCTGGGAGAAGGGGGATAATTAGTAACGAAGCACACGTGCTAAGAACATGCAATTACAACCATTGGGTTATAATTTATGTCTTATCCTTCTGTGCAAAGTAATTAATACAGTAAAAGATTATTTATACCTAAGTGAGTAGAAGGCAAAGTTAGCTCTGCTCAGCGATGGGATCCAGCTGAACGACCGTGCCCAAAAGTGGCTGGAAACCCGGGAGAGGCAGAGGAATTCCTGAAGGAACAGGAGCTGGTGTTTGGGAAAGCCTCCTCTTGTGGGTACTTCACAGCGGAGGAAAAGAGAGACCCGGCTGGTCCTGCTCTGCCTTTCCTCTGCTCTCACTGCAGCACCTGTGGGGTGGGTCTGACCCTGCTGAGGTTTTGGGTTTTATTTTAGGGTGGAGGTTTATTACAGAATAGTTTAGATACTTTGTTCCCCATCCAGTAGCCACTTTCCCTCGTTTTCTGGCCACAAGCCTGGAGCAAACAAGGCGAGGGCTGGCCCATCCACAGGCTTCCAGCTGCCACCAGGAAGGAGGGGGAGGGCAGAGCGTGGGGCAGCAGGGGCAGGGGATCTCAGCCAGCCACCAGTGCCACTGGGAGAGGGAACTGGGACCAGGAACCAGCTCTAAATACAATCATGCCCATGCAAAAGGCTGAGCAAATTAGCAGGGACTGATTTTTTTCTGAGGATGCACAAGCAGTCGGGACCCTGCAGTTCAATGAGGTTTTTCCCCTCAGCTCTGGCCTGCAGCTGGTCCCCTACCAGCATCAGTTCAACATGTACATTTTTATTGAAAATCACTGTAAACTCCTGCCAGGTCACAGAAATAGGAAACCATTAACTCTCAGCATCCCAGGGAAAGTTGCAACATGCCCAAGGAGCCCTGGCATGAGGTTTCCTTGCCCTGTCCCTGCTGTTTCTGGAGCTGTAAGCCCCAGGGGCTGAGGATGAAGGAAGCAGGGATGAACGAAGCCCCACCCCTGGCAGGACCCCCTTGGTCCAGGCTCAGAGGCAGATTTTGTGTGCCTTGGCTCTGTTTCCATGGCAATTTACTTGGGAGCACCGCTGCAGAGGGAGCATCCCCCTGGGAGCAGACTGGGCTGCAGGGTTGGGCACAGGGCAAGGGTAGAGCTGCTGGTGGGCTTGTGCCTGGAAAATGTGGGGAAAGAGCAGGGACTTGCACTTCCACTTCAGTTTTTGACTTCAATTCAACTTCCAAACTGCTGCTCTCCTCCTGTGCTGGTGGGATTTACAGCCCTGTGTTCATCCCCAGCTCCCTCCTGGCTGGTCTCTCCTCTGTGTCCCACCTGGGCAGGGAGGAGCTGTTGTAGCCACAAAGTCCCAAAGCAAAGGACCAGACACTGCTGCCAGCCCGTGGCATGGACAAATCAGCCAAGCAGGAGCATGAAGGCACTGGCTTGGGCACCAAAACAGCTGAGGGGGTTCACCACTGTCATAATCTACGTCTATCCAAGGCAAAACCCGGGAGCAAGATAAAGGTGGACCACGAAACAAACCTCAGCAGCAGAAGCCACGTTTTAAAGCCACCAGAGCACCCAGCAGTGATGCAGCTGTGAGGACACAGCCCGAGCCTCCACCCAAAATGCACTCAGGTAAACACCCTCAGTCCAAGGGCTGGTGGGGTTCAGCCCAGTTTGGGAAGGGGTGGAGGTTTGGGAGTGGCTCGGGTGTGCCTGTGCCTGCCCTCCAGCAGCTCCTGCTGCTTTCTGATCCACCCGAGTTCCTCTGGCACAGCGGTTCTGCCAGCCTCGGATGGGATCCTGCAGGGAGAAAGGAGAAAACAGGGACAAAAGGGTGTGTGCTGAGGCAGCTGGCTCTGTGCTGGGTGCTGGGTGACCCAGGGCAGGCCTTGGTCCCATGCAGGCAGCAGGTCCTTCATGCCCTGGCTGTGCAGGAGCCTGCCCAGCCCCTCCAGCCATGGGATGCTGCTGCTGGACTCACTCTGGGGCAGCGTGGACACAGTCAGAGCCTGAGCCCTGGATTCTGCTGCTGGACCAGGGCTGAGCATTTCATCACTGGAGCAAAATCAGGTATGAGAAAGCAAAAAATAACTTGAGGCAGGTGGCTGAGGAACAGACAGGCTTTGCTTTATTTTTTTTTTTATGGCCCAGCCTGTTTCCAGAGTAATTTGCAAGAACCCTTTGACAGTCATTCGCCCTGCAAGAAAAATTGGCTGTTTTACAGATTATTAAAGGATTATTGCTCTTTGACAGTGCTGTGAACACGCAGGTGTTGTGGTGGCAGTGCACATAAACAGTCTGTGGGTCTGCCTTGGCTTAACCAGCCCCGGGGTGTGACACTGGGCTGGTGACGATGAGTGTGAGCATCACCACCTCTTGGAACACCACCTACTCCTCAGATTTGTCCATCGTGGCTCTGGAGCTCGTCAGCACCATGGTGGCACTCAGTTTGTGCCTTTGGCACCAAGAACTCACACACACATCTCACCTGAGGCACTTGTGCCTCTCCTAAAGGTCACTGCCATGAGTCAGGGTGGTTTCTTCTCCCTCCAGGCCTCCTGAAATGCATGAAGCTCATTCAGCAGGGAGAGATGAGCATTAAGGAGTGCAAAAGGATGTGCCAAACAGCAGTGAAATGTGTATTTTAAATTCTTTCCAGCGCTGTAAAGATGATGAATCCAGCAGCAGGCTCTCAGGGGCCCTGGCTGGTGGTGGGTTTTGCTGCTCTGTGGTGCAGTGGGATTTGCAGGCACAGCCACTCCCTTCTCCCCCTTCCCTCCTCCCGCTCAGCGAGGAAGGATGAGGCACTGAAAGCCACCCAGCTCCGTGCAGTGCCTCTGCTCAGCTGCTGCCTTGGGCTCGAGTGCTTCTCCACAGTTCTGGTGGCCATGGGAGGCACTTGCCGGCAGATGCTCCTCACTGCGGCTCCCAGAAACTGTGTTATAAAGCACTGTAATGAAAAATGGATACAGAGAGGCCTCCAAACACTGCTCTGCCAGCAAATGCCTGCTCTGGGTTTCCTTCCGTCAGCCTGTTTTCAGAGGAGGCATACGAGACAGTGGTGATGCTGCAGAGCATCAACCCCTTGAAGGAGCAATGCCTCAAGGGCAGACCTGGGCTGGGTTCTGCTGCTTTACAGCTGAGCTCAGCACAGGGCAAGGTGCAACCTGTGGTGTGAAACCCCATTTTCATTCACAGCCCTGACAGGAAGCTCATTAGTCTGCATTCTCCTGGAATAGACCCGTGGTGCAGCCCGTGGGCTGTGGGCTCCCAGGGCTGAGAAGGGAGTAAATGACTCCGTGGTGCTCCTGCTGAGCAGCATCTTCCTGCCCATCATCCCCAGCTGGGCTTTTCCCGTGTGGAAACCGGGACAAAGCAATCAGCAAGCCTGGGATGAAGGAAGGGGCAGCAGAAACAGCTGCTGTGCCCAGGACAGCCTGTCACGCCTGGTGATCAACACCGCTGATAAACACTCCGTGAATTGATTCAGAGGGAGAGGAAACCCCGTCAAGTCTGTAGTTTAATGGCCCTATTTTCACAGCTATGCTGAGATTGCTCAGACCCCAGTGGAACTGCTCCTCTCACTGCCCAGAACCACCCTGCAGGACCCACTCCTCACCCAGGTGCAGAATCCAGAGCCAGCAGCTGTGGATTGGTGGCTGGGCCCAGCTTGGGCAGAGCACCCCGCCCCAGATGGGGTTTGGTACCCAGCCACAGCCTCTGCTCCTGCATCCTCTGCTCTGACCAACACATCCCTGCACCCAAACATCCAGAAAACCACTGGGAAGGGAAAGATTTTGGAACACGGCCACAGCTGGGAGCGCTGGTGGCACGGTGCCTTTGCAGCACTGCTGGTTGTCCTCCTGCCAGCGGCACCGAGAGCCTCCAAGAGGATTCTCCAAGGCCAGCGGCTGCAGATGCGAGGGCAAAAGCCACGCAGCACTCTGAGCTGACAGCTTTGCATCTGGCTTCTGCTCTGAAGGAAGTAATTAACAGGAATAATCACCCCGGGGCAGCAGCACGCCTGGGAGGGGGGCAGGGTTCCTCACGGCCAGCTGATGCTGGACAGGGGGATGGTACCGCCTTCTCCGGGGGCAGCAGCAGCAAAAGGAGCAAAAAACTCTGGAAAAGGAGAGAAAAGGAGGTTCCAGGCAGAGCCTGGGGAGTTTCCCTCCACACCAGGCACCGGGCAGACTTTACAGAAGAGATTAAATAATTCAGTGGTGGCCTGGCAGGGAAGCAGCACCGTCATGTTCTGAATTTTTCCCCTTGCAGAGCAGGGAGCAGCTGCCCCAGCTCCTGGTGTGGTGAGCAGGGCACTAGGAGCAAGATAAGGGAGAGGAAAAGTTCCCCTGTGGGACTGCTGGCTGTCCCCATCACTGTGACCCCTGAAAGAGAGCAGGGCCAGGCCTGGCACTCGTTGGCTCCTGTCCCATGTGCTCTGCAGCACGGTGGCATCTCCCACGGCACCGGCCTTGCAGTGCGGTCACAAAACTCCTCCTCACCTGGCTGACACCTGCAACACCCACAGGGGAGTAGAAAAATCCTAATAAAATTAAATGAAAGCGCTTAAAGCATTCCTGGGAGCTTGCAGGCACCCCTGCTCCTTGCTGCCAGTCAGGCTGGGAGCAGGGCATGCTCCCCAGATGCCACCCCATGGGGGGACAGCATCAGGTGCCAGCAGCAGGACCAGGATTCTGTGTGGGGACATGGAGCTTTTCAAGACCCAGTGGGGAGTGGCAGCCACTCTGCTTCCTCAGCCTTGCCAGAAGACTTGCAGATGGATGTTAAAGGCATTTAAGTTTTAATTTTTTATGGTGTCTGACAGTTTATTTTTTAATTAAAGCTGCGCCGGTGCGGGAAGGGCTGGAGCTGTGGTTCCTGTGGCTGCACTGCCCTGGCAGATGCTCGTGGTTGTGTTTCACCCACAGGTTGGGAAAAGAAGCAGGATGGCCTCTGGGAGCACAGCCCTTTCCTATTTACTTCAATAAAAACACTCAGAGTGCCATCTGGACTGAGTCGGGTTCCTGAGAAAGAAGAAGTGAAGAAACTCCTCCAGGCTCCATCACCTCCAAGATACCAGATCCAACAAGTCATTAAACCCCACCTTTTGCACTTACAAAGGACACTACACACGGTGCACCCCTGGAATGGCCTCTCCAGTGCTTCTGGGGGGAAGTAGGATGAAAAATCAGCTCAGGGTGCAGGAGCTGCTGGCCCATTTCTGGGAAAGAGAAACTGAAAAGTTCCTGTTTTGGGTGCACCAGCACATGGAAGTGGGGACTGCTGGAGTGGTCACCCCTTGCTTTGCCTTTCACACCAGCCCTGCTCTCAGCCAGTCGCTAAAACCAGGCATGAAAGAGACTTAATTACATTAGCAAATGGCTCCCAGGAAATAATTAACTCTTTTATGGAAGTGACCTCATTAGGCACCATTAAATCGGGCAGAAAGGGAGCCATCTGGTGCCTCTGACATCACTGCTCCAGCGAGGGCTGGGATGCAGCCACGTCCGCCTGGTGTTCCCGGGGTTCACTCGGGGGTTGTTTTCCTGTCCCTACAGCCTGATCCCAACACACGTGTCCCCATCTGTGCTGAAGGACACTGAGTGACCAGCACAGGCACAGGACAGCCCGAGCCAGGGAAGTTCAGGACCAGTTCCTGGTCCAGGAGATGCGAGTCCTGCACGGACCTGCAGCACAGCGGCTTTGGCAGAGGGAAGGTGGAACAACACAGGTGAAATCCTGAAGGAGTCAGAGCTGCCTAGGCTGGGAACACATCTAAATCAATAACCAGGCAGCCCAGTATAAATGGAGATAATTAATTACCTCTCACTGCATTATTTATTATTGCAGGGATTTATCATTTTCTATAATGATTCATTATTTTCTGCTTGCTCCCTTCTGCAGCTCCTAATCCCTGGTGCTGAGTCAACTCCAGCCCTGGGCAAATGTCTCACCAGGGAAAAGCAGCCCTGCAAAGCTGCTGGGAAAGCTGTTTGGTGTCCAGCATGCCAGCAAGTCATCCTGTTCCTGAGCCGGGGAGAATGAGCAGCCTCCTTTTGGAGGGGGGGAGTAACTGATGGTTGTGTCCGGCCTCGCTGGGTGATGAATGGCTCTCATGGGGGTGAAAAGAAGGGCTGCACCTGGCGGGCAGAAAGAGCCCAGGCACCTTCTTCAAAAAACCTGAACCTGTATTTGTGGAAGAGTTGTTGAAACTGCAGGAGGAGGGCGGGCCGTGGGATGGGATGGGGCTGCGGGATGAGTCGGGACTGGGGAATGAGCCAAGCCTGGCCCGTAGCTGGAGGCGGGAGGCAACAAACAGAGCAAATCGAGGGCCTTGATGCCCCTGCCTGGCTGCCAGCTCCACCAGCAGCCCAGGAACCTGCAGGACGTGGCGATGGAAATTACGGAGCAGCAGTGCCTGAGTGTGAGCATGAGGAAACACAGCCAGAAAGTGACTCTTGTTTTTCCCCATCTCCCATCACTGAGGCTGAAGTTGGCTGTGATTATGTTTTACCAGAGAAGCCACAACTATCTGCCCTATTATCTGCCCTATTACCTGCCCGGCAGCTGCAGTGAGTAGCCCTGGGGGCTGGGAGCACTCTCTCTTTAACACAATAAATGCCATTTACTGCACCCATCCCCGGGCACAGACGGTGTTTTCAGTTTCCCAGCTTGAAGCTGCTCCAGTCTGAGCTTCCACAGCAGGACCCAGCTGGTCCCACAGGGAGCACCCAGCGAGTGGGGTTGGCCAAATCTGGGGTGCCCTGGGCTCAGCCCACTTTGGCACCCACAGCCTGCAAAGCCTTCCTTGCCTGGCCAGTCACTCTGCACTTAGAAAGACACTTTCGAGCTTGGATACAGTGGGAAAAACCTTTTGCAGGCAGCTGGGAATAAACTGGGTGATTTGATTATTTTTCTCCAGGTACGCTGGTCCCCTGCAAGACACAGGAGCTGATGCCAGGGCTGGTGGCTCGTCCTGCTCGTCGGGAGCGGGGTGGTCGGGAGAAGGGATGCAGCATCGGTGAGCGAACCAGCAGGGAGCAGGACATACGGGATGCTGACGAATAACCCAGAGCATGAATTCCCCAGGATGCAGCAGCCGGGGTGGCTGGCAGGAGAGCGGGTGGCTCCGCTGATTCCCGGCGAGCTCCGGGAAGAGGCTCGGCAGCGCTGCGAGCGATTGCCATCTAGAGGTGTTTGGGGAAGCACTGCCCCCGACCCTACAAACGCAGCCCGAGCCGTAAGCACCGGCACAGGTGACACGGGGGGCTCCTCCAGGACTGCGGTGGCCGTGATGCCCCAGGACATCCCCCCCGCCCCAGCACGGTGGAGCTGGGATGGCTGTGTCGGCTCAGAGCAGGAAAGAAAAGCTGATTGTGGACGGGTTTGGCAGCCCCCGGGATAGAATCGTGGAATGTTTAAGGTTGGAAGGGGACCTTAAAGATCATCTAGTCCCAAACACCCCTGTCCTGGGCAGGGACACCTTCCACGATCCCAGGGTGCTCCAAGCCCCAATGTCCAGCCTGGCCTTGGGCACTGCCAGGGATCCAGGGGCAGCCACAGCTTCTCTGGATACCCTGTGCCAGGGCCCCAGCACCCTCACAGGGGAAGAATTTTTTCCTAATATCTAACCTAAATTTCTCCTCTTTTAATTTGTACGCATTCCTCCTTGTCCCGCCACTACAGGACGATGGGCCCAAGAGGCTGCGTGGGGAAGAGACGAGCTGGCATGAGCCAGGCGATGTGGGCACAGCCTGTGGCACCCCCAGGGATGTTCTGTGCCTGTTCCCAAGCCATGGGCAGCCGCCGAATTTTGACATCTCTGCCCAGGGATGGGTGTGGGCTCTGCTTGGTGAGATGGTAAAGTGCAAAGATGCTCCAAAAAGGATTAGCTCACAAAGATGCCGCCCCCAGACCCACATCATTTCAGTATTGCATTGCTTGTAAAGGGTTTTTTTTGTGACAAAACTGCAAAATAACTGTTTGGTTTGCCTCTGTCCTCTCGCAGTCTGTGCTGCCTCCGTTCTCAGGTTTTGATGTGCTCAGCAAGAGACGGGTGCGGGGTGGGTTTGATTTGATTTTTTTTTTTTTTTTAAAAGTTAATTACATTTGAGGCTTCCCTGCTTCTTGCTGTCCCTACAGAGCCCCCGCCCGCTCTCCCGGCGCAGCGCTGCCTTTCCTGCCTCCTCCAGACCAGCATTTTGCAGCTCCGCGGAACCCAACGAGGCACCGATTGCTTCCAGAAGCACAAATGAATTTAATAAGGGTCTTGGCGAGTCTTTGGAACCGCAGCTGCCTTGTGGCACCTCCAGCCCCGGGGCTGCGTTTCCTTATCGATCTGTTTATCTGCGGGGCTGAGGGCACCGTCCATCCCCTGCGCCGGGACCCCGCCCGCAGCAGCGCGGACACTGATAGTGCTATTTAGGTGAGAAATGGGACATGCCTCTCGTTCAGCTGCTCTGTGAAGCGTGAAATGCTCGTTTTTTTAAGTGCACGGGTGTCTGGGAGAGGCAGCAGTCAGTTCCTTTACGTTCCGTGCTGTAGGTACAGAGAGAGGCCGTGCTGAGCTCTGGGTGGAGATGCCTCCAAAAGCCCAAATGATGCTGTTAAACTTTTGTATTTTGCTTGAACTTCTTCAGAAAAAATGCTGCTTTCCAAAATTCCATTCTTCCCTTCCTTCACGTTAAAAAAAAAAAGAAGGGAGAAAGGTGCATTTGGCAGAGGCTCCAGCGATGCCTCTGGCACAGCTACCACAGCACCTTGGCTGAGGGGTCTCAGGGTGCCCTGTCCTGGCTCAGCCGGGTCTCCCCGAAGGGCTGGGCACTGGAAAATGTGCTTTTCTCGCTGGTCCAGTGCCTGAAGGCCTGGTGGTGCCCATTGACACCCCTGCCCTGCCAAGGAGGGCCATTGCAGTGAGGGGTACAGGGAGCATCACTGCGTTGGTGGTGCCTCGTGACCCCAGCACCCCAAGGCCTTGGTTTATAATTATAACAAATAAATACACCTGGTAGCATCAAAACCTTTTCCTACACGTGTGGTGCATGGTTGATTCAAGCCTGATTTGCTCAGCCACGCCAAAAAGTGCTTTATTTTCCCATCCAGACATGGGGAATCTTTTTTTGAAGACTCAGCAGCAGCATTTGAGAGTTAAACCACCAAACCACCACACATGAGCGGAGCTGGCATGGCTGCTTATCCTCACTCCTCCTGGTGCTTGAAATGAAACAGAAATCTAGGTTTCATTATCACAGCAGGCTGTAGGAAAGGTTAGATTTGCATTTTTGTGATGTGGGGTGTCCCTCAGCAGCCTTGGTTTGGGTTGTAAGAGGGGGAGAGCAGACAGACACTGCCCACTGTGTCTGTACAGGCAAAACTCTTTCACTCCCCAGGACAAACCGAGTTTGATTTGTAGCACGTGGCTGTGCCAGCTGGGCATCTCCAACTCCTGTTGTTTATTTACTCTGCTTTAACCTCCATTTTCTAGCCACGAGTTGTTCACAGTAACCACTAATGCAGTAACTTTAATTTATATTGATTTTAGGATGAAATTGTTCCCTGTGAGGGTGGGGAGGCCCTGGCACAGGGTGCCCAGAGAAGCTGTGGCTGCCCCTGGATCCCTGGCAGTGCCCAAGGCCAGGTTGGACAGGGCTTGGAGCAACCTGGGAGAGTGGAAGGTGTCCCTGCCCATGGCAGGGGGGTTTGGAATGAGATCACTTCTAACCCAGACCATTCTGATTTTACGACTCTGGGACCAGTGGAGGTTTCTGGGTCTCCTTCCAAGGGCTTAATCTGGCAGTGAAAAAAGATTTCCCATCAGAAGTTGTTTAGAGAGTGCAGGATTAGGGTTTGCCCAGGCTTTGGGGTTTTAAGTGCTGAAGAGTTCCAGGAATGTCACCTCTTGGTGGCAGGGACAGCAATTTCTGCCCTGCTACACATCCCATCTCTGAGCCAGGCAAGCCCCACACCGGGATGGCTGAGAGGGCACCAGAGGCTTAGAAAAAAGGGAAAACAGAAGGATTGGGAATTGCTTAATTAGAAACAGTTTTCTCCTTTAATGTTCTGCAATTACTTTGAGGTCAGGAGAATTATTAGTAATATTAATCGCTGAATTTCCAGAGAACTAAAGTTAATAGTACCCTAATTGGGCCGCACCGTCCAGCACTAATTGCTGAGCGCCAGCAGGCAGCTCATTAAGTCTTCCAGCCCTTCTCCCTTGGCAAATCTTATTTCTTCTAAGTCCTTATCCCAGATAACATGGCTGCAGGGGGTTAAAGTGTTGGGATGAGCACACCAGACCAGCGAGGCTGAGGCTCTCAAGGACTCTGCCCGTCTTTCCAGCCATGCCAGTGGCATCTCAGGCCTCTTGCCTTTGGCATGTGGCCCCAGGCGGGCAAGGAGAGGTGTTTGCTGCTGGAGATGGGCCCAAGTGCAGATGTTTTGGCTCTGAACAGGCTGAGATCTTGTTCCAACCCCCTGCCCCAGGCAGGGACACCTTCCACTCTCCCAGGCTGTTCCAAGCCCCAATGTCCAGCCTGGTCTGGGACACTGCCAGGAATCCAGGGGCAGCCACAGCTTCTCTGTGCACCCTGTGCCAGGGCCTCCTCACCCTCACAGGGAATAATTCCTTCCTAATATCCCATCTAAACCTGCTCTCTGTCACTTTGAAGCCATTTCCCCTTGTTCTATCACTACATACCCTTGTCCAAAGTCCCTCTCCAGCTCTTTTGGTCTCTTTTAGGTACTGGAGGGCTGAGGGAATTGCTGGTGGTTCCCACAGGAGGACAGGACAGGGATTTGCCCCCTGCCAGAGGGGCATGTGGAGACAGAAATATTGTGGCTGTGAATGAGCACGACCCAGGCCTCATCCTGCCCGAGCTGTGGTGCTCTGGAGTGACCAGCAAAGGAAAAGCAACCAAAATACCCTCAAAATACTGAAATAAAGAACTGAAATGCTGCAGGCAGGAGGAGTTCTTCCTTATTTTTTAGTTCTGAAATGCAGCAACAGAAAACAGAAGGGTAGAGACATCATGAAGTTCCAAACCTACCCAGTTATGTTTTAAAAAAATGACTAGGGAGGAAAAGAAAATTTCATCGGGTACAATGAGGTTCTCAAAATTACCAGTTTTTATAAATTGCATGTATTTATATGTGTGTGTGTGTGTGTGTGTGTGTGTGTATATAAAAGCCTTATATTTAAAAGATTAGTGCTCCTTCTGGCAAGGCATCAGCGAAAATTTTCCTCTCCTGTTTACCTCCACAGTACAAAGTGAAGATTATCTCATCCCCACGTCACTATATATAAATAGCACTGTAAAAGCACCTTTATAAGGCCAGTCTTTTGCTGCCATTTTATATTATTCTTTCTTACAGAATGCAATTTCATACAAAATATATAAAATGCTCCAATTTTGCCTCGGGGAGCAGGAAGGGGAGGCACAGAGCTGTCGCTGGGGAAGGTCCTGTGGCATTATGGAATTTTGCTTTTCTGCAGAGGTGTTTAACAGCAATAACAGGCAAGAGTTTACAATAAATAGAATAATGTAGCCCTTGGGACTGTGCTGTACTCACTGTGCACTGTTTTAGCATCTAACTCCCTCCTCCCACCCATAGGGCTGGCGTGGAATCAACCCCTACTTACATTGCACTTAGTGAGGATTTGGAGCAAAGGAGCTTTTTCACCTAAAGGCTGGGGCCAGCTGAGGTGGGGGGGGGGAAAACCCAACCAACCAAACCTTAACCACGAGCCTTTTCATTTTTATTCCCTTTTAAGCCCCAATTCTTGGCAGGCCAAGTAGCAGCTAATGGGATTGAAGGAGGTGCCTTTCCCATGCAGGTGTTCAGCAGATGCAGCAGCAGAGCAGGGACGGCCTCTGGCAGATGGTTGTGTCCAGGTGGGCTGGTCAGCAGGAGAGGTGAGGGAATCCCAAATCCTCCCTGTGTGGCTCCTGGCTGCTCCCCACAGAGCAGGGGTTGGATCTTTGCTGCCCACACGGGCTTGTGAAATGCCCAGCTACTCCTCTCACACCCCCGTGCAGATGGGCCACACTTGTGTTATTAAATAAAGCAACTCCTGGAGCTGTGGGGTTTTGTCTGGCCAGGTTTTTTTCTTTTTTGTCCTCTTGTTTCTGCTCTGGCACGCCAGAGAGATTTATAGAAACAACATCAAAAGGCCTGAGAGCGGAGGGGATGGATGTGCTGAGCTGACCACTGGCCCCCGGGTTTGTCAGGCTGGTATTTATTACAGCAGGGGAGGCGACAGCTATGTTAAGATCAAACTCAAAAGTCAACAGTGAAATTGCATCAAGGCTGGCCACTTTCAAGCAGCTTCCCAGTAATCCCTGCTCCTTCCCTCCGACAGCACCATGAGAGGGGAGAGATAAATTAGGAGGCAGCAAAATGCACCAAGAATACAGGAACAAAAAGCACATGGCTCTAGGGAAGGCTGTGATGTGGAAAATACTCACAGGGCTGAAGGCTGCTCGTGTGCTGATGGCCTCAGATGTCTGGAAAAGGGTCCAGGCATCAAAGGGGAGGTGGCTGTCACCGCAGCTCAAAGTGCTGCTAATCTGCCTGTTAAAAGGTGTGAGCTGCGGGCAGCTGCAGGGCCGGCCAGAGGAAAAACTAAATCGGGATGCTTAAGGGAAGAGACTGGAATGACAATTACTTTATCCTGTAAAATCTCCAGTGAGGAGTTGAAAACTTAAAAGACAGAGGCCAAGCAGTAGTGAGGACCAGGAAAGGTGAAGATTGTTTTTGTTTTGTATTCCATAAGCTTTTCATACTAAGCAAACTTACTGCAAAACAAGAAAATCAGTGGGAAAAAGCTGAAAACACAGGATGCATTCTTTAAAAATACACGGATGCAAATTTACAAGACTTCTTAGTGCGTATTTACACTGCTTATTTTGTTTTCTTTCTAGAATTAAAGCTGCCATAAACCTTCAAAACTTCAGGGCTGTTTCAACAGCTGAATTACAAAACAGCCCAGTCACAAATTACAAAATAAACTTGGATGGTTTAAATAAAAAGGAAAAAAAATAATCCACGTGATTTACTTCAGTATAGATTTATACAGGAAAGATAATTCTCTTGACATGCTGTCTGTGGTTGTGAAATGTTAAACTTTAGTATTTTAATTTATCCTTGGATATTTTGGATCCTAAAGAGAAGCAGCTGACTGGGCCCCTGTCAGACCCCAACGCTGTTGGGAGGGAAACTGCTTGAGGCCATTTGCTCCCCAAAAACTCTCTGCGATGATGGTGGTGGAAGCCAGACTCTAAAACCAACTTAGAAGAAGATCTTTTTGAAAAGAAATGTATTTTCTTCATAAATACAGTACAATTACATTTTACAATGTCTTTTTACTTCCTAGACATAAAAACACTAANCCCTAGGCAGAGGAAGCCCAGTTATCCCGGGGTTTTCCTGCCCTGAGCACTCCGGGGTTGTCTCGGTGGGAAGAGCCCTTGCTCCGGCCGGGAGTCACCACGGGTGTCACAGGTCCCACGCGCTGCTGGCCCCGCCGGGGGCTCCTGGAGCAGGAGGTCTCCTTGGAAATGGGTCTGGCCTCAAACTCTGCAAGTCCCCCCGACTCAGGCGGCCCCAAAAACCGAAGCAAAGGCGATGCTCAGCTTTCAGCACAGACCACATGGGCAGAACTTCAGCCCCACCACGCTTGGTGACCTCAGCGTCCCCCTGCAGACCCCTGAGGAGCAACTCACACACCCCTCCTTGAGTCCTCAGGCACAAAAGCGCTGCTCCAGATCCCCCAGGAGCTGCCAGGTAGGAGATGTTTAATTTAATATCAACATTGGGCCAGGTGGAACAAAAATCTCTGGATCTCAGGCAGCTCCCCGAGCAGTCAAACCACAAAGGAACTGCCCGAGGGAAGGACTTGGGAGTTTGGCCATTCTGTAAGCAGTGAAAGGAAAGAGGAAAAAGAACTAAACTTCATTTTCTTGTTTTGCTCTACAAAGAAGAATATGTGGCTTTCTTTATAAAAGCTACAATTCTGCTTCTAATACCCGAGTTTAAGAAAAACTCTTAGTCTAAAATTTTGGTTTGCAAAAGGTCGTTGCAATCATTGTTAAAAACCACTTTCTACTAGAAATAAGCTCTAGAGAAGGCAAAGGAACTAGGTGTGCAGTTTCTCTCCTTAAAGCAGTTTCTGTTTTAAAAACAAAATAAAAATCTGTACAGAGACTGAAGACTATAGTACACATCTTCCTCAAAGCAAGCAGCTCGTTTACATTCACATCAGGATGGCTCTGAGGAAGCTCCAGGGGAAGAATACATTCCTGATGGCTCCTAGTTTGTCAGCACAGGAAAATGACCTCCAACTTCCACAGCAAATTTTTGGGGTTTTTGCTTTTTTGGAAGAAATCGAAATTACAATAAAAGGCAAAGATCCTGACCTAAGCAGTGTAAAACTGCACCATCTTCTTCCAAAATTACTTCCATGGGCAAGGAACTGCCAAGGCTCCTGCAATCCTGATAGTTCAAACTGTCAGAGACAGCCTGGCTTCCATTTCTGGAGGAGATAGTTGCTGTTATTTTATTCACAAAAAGCTATTATGTTCTTTTTGATTTGTAAAAATAAATTGCAGTGGAACTCCATTTGAAAGCAGTGAGCTGCAGGGAGGATAAACCACTTATTTTCACCTGAACAGCCAATACTGATTGGGGAAAATCAGTTTTCCAAAAGAGGTTTTATCTGTAAAAGATCCACATTTTCCCAGACATTTCAGAATTAAAGTGAATCAAGTGAGTTGTAACTGTTTCTTTAGAGCCCTACAGTTGTAAAACTTCTTTCCAGCTGCTGAGAAGTGTTTGTAAAGATGGAATATAACTTTTCCTGACTCTAGAAGATGAGAAAAGCATTCGAACATTTCTCCCCCCCACACACAGACACTCAATGGCATTTGATTTCCCTTGTTGTTCATTTTAAGCCAACCCACAAAATATAGTATCAATATTTATGCTGAAAAGGCAGAAAGATGGACACCTCGAGCTAATGAGAAAAGCTGCATTTTCAACAACTGTGGAGGAGGAAGAGAAATCACTTCAAATCATCCAGGGTGGGCATTACTTCATAAAATGGGATGGAATTCAGCCAAGAGAAGTAAAAGCAAGACATTCTCAAGGATGGGAATGAAGTGGCTGTGGACAGCGTGCCTGGAAAAGAGTGGGGAACAGTTCAGAGGGAAGGAAGGTCTGGAACTGTCTGGGAAGATATTGTCCCATGAGGCAGAGCCAGGCAAAGCTTTGCAGTGCAGCTCTGCAGTGCCTGGAGTTGGGCTCATGGAAGGGGTTTGTGCCTGGCCGGGCTGCACTGACCCAGTGCATCTCCTACCCCACACTTTGCCATCTCTGCCTTCTGCAGAACTGGGAATATGGCCTGGAGAACCCTGACCAGCAGCAAATCTGCTAGAAACGATGGGAAGTGTTTTCCTTGGATTTTAAGTGACTATCATCAGAAGGAAAACTCGGGGCCGGCCTTTAGGCACCTCCTGTGCAGAGAGAGGGGCACCTCCTCTCCCCTCCCACTGTGGAACTCCTGTGATCCCTGTTGGTCTGGTAAGGCCATCTCAACTGGACACCACAGCAGCAGTGTCAAACAGGAATTAAAGACATTCACTAACTCTGTGACAAGTAATTGCTGGATCTCCTTATTTCTGGGGTGAAACGATCTGAAATGAAAATTTTTCTACTCTAATGCTGCACAGAAAGCTGAAACTAGCCAGGTTCCCAGTGTGTGACCACTGGCTAATTAAATATTTTAACATTCAAGTACAAAAAAAAAAGTAGTTTTTAACAGAAATTAATATTGAAGTGTTTTAATAAAATGCAAAGACAGTAACAAAAAAATACTCATGTACTTCTATTGGTCTTAATCTCTCCTTCTAGTTTCTGTAACCAAAGCACTGCTGCATCTGTGCTAGTTCCCAAAAATCTGGAAGTGAACCTCATGACTTAAACATGTAACTTCCTTCTGTAATGCCTCTGGGACTTTGTTTAAGCTGCTCTCTCCACTCATATGAATTAAAGAACTATTTTGGAAGGAGAGTATCTGCCATCTGAACCTTTGCATGGAGCTTCTCTTTAAAGCTCTACCTCTGAGGCTTTGCTATATGAAAGAGAATCCAGTCTCTCCAGAAAGGAGGGACATACAAAGTTGAAGGGCATTTGAAATACAGAAAAGTCTGCCACAGAGAAAGATCTTCACAGATGCAGGAGATTAAGCTGCTAACTCTGAAAAACAACAGGGCTTCCCACTTGCACTATGGTAAATTTGGAGTAGTTTCACTAAAGCCAATGGAATTACTGTGTCAGGAATCTGATCTAACAGATCAGGGCTGGGCCTGTAAATTCTCCTTATTAATTTATGTAAAACATGAATGCAATATATTATTTACTATCCACTGTACAAATTATTGAAAAAGTACTTAAGTATAAAAGTGTGGCAAATCTTGCAAAAGGAACTACAAATATGAAATGCGACATTAATCACCGGAGTCACTTGTTTCAATATAGAAATAATAAAGAAAGAAATTTGGGAAGTAAAAAAACAATGTTACCACACTGAAAATGGAAATCTTTTTCAGCCTATGAACATGAAATACCTATTCTGAGTTGTTACACTGAGAGGAAAGAGGGAGTGAAAGGGAAATCTCCCTTGATCACAGCTCAGATTTATAAAAGCTTCCCAGAACACCTGTATTCTAAAACCATTAAGTGATGCTCACAACAATGTCCCTGGTTCTGATCATTTTAAGGCCATTAAGCTCACCTTACTACATTCAAGCTAGACATGTAACCAGCACCTGTGAGAGCAGGTACTTCTGCTTAAGAGACTTTAAAAACACTGAAATGAAATATCAGATGTAGTGCACCTAAGTTCTAGTACTTTTCTGCAGATGTTACCAGATCCAGTATTTAAAAAATAAAGGGAGAAACTTTCAAAGAACAACTGTTACGGGTTTTTTATAATTTAGAACAAATTATAAATTAACCTGTCCAAACTTTTGAGACATAATATACAAGAGCAAACAGCTGAGTGTTCTTTTATTACTCAGGTACTACATTTTTTTTTCCCAATAAAAATGTCTTTTAAAAATTTCTTGCTACTGTTATCCCAGCTCAGATCCTGGTACAGCCTTTCAGATGAGGTATTCTACCATCTCTCCATCTGGGAGGTCCTGCCCCACAGTCTGAACAGGGGCTTTTCTTTCAAGAGTGCTGGAGTGGAAGAGTGGCCCATCTACGTGATGAGGAAAAACAAGAGATAGACAATTAAAGGTGTAACTTCAACGAGGTTAGAAATACGACATTAACATTTTAAGTCATCTTGTATCATTGCCCAAAGACAGCTAATAACTTCTTAGTTTTAAAAAATTCAATTCCCACGTATGCAGCCAGACAAATAAAGCTATTTTATCAAATTCCATTTGGGTACCTCCCACTGATACACAAATCTACATTAAACTGGAGTGACTGCATTTAAACCAATGCAGTCAGGGTAGATTTTCACCACCAGACCTGTTCTCCCTCGATATCCATTAAACAGCACAGCATGGGCAGGAGGCAGAGCCCAGCCAAAAGCTCTCTGCCATAAAGAACAACAGCATTGTAATGTGTCTGTAAGGAGAAGAGGCAAGGTTGTGTCATCTGCATTGATTTGGCAGAGTGGGCTGGAAAATGAGCAGCTCTTGCCAGCTGGGAGCTCTGTGGGAAGCAAATTCGGCTCCTGTGACAGTCACTGTCAACTGGATCCCCAAGGCTGAAGTTGGTCCTGTGATTGGGATGGTACCAAGACAGCTTTATTGTGATAGTTCCCTCTCCTGCTTCTCCCCTTCTCTGAGTCCACCTGGCTTTGGGTGCCCACTCAATGCAATGGCCAGTTGGAACAGCCCATTTTCACGTGTTTAAACCCCACATCCTACTCACAACTTACTTCAGAGCAGACACTGACTCAGAGACTGCCCAGGGATTTACACCTCCCTGTTCTCAATTCTCAAATCTTGCTGCACCTCCCTGCCCAGTGTGCCCACGTTTATGCTACCACTCTTCAAGCTTTTTTTTTCCTTCAGAGCATTTGAGACCACTCAGAACATCATCACACTTGTCCCTGAAATCCACTTGTCCTCACAAAAACTAACCCCAGTTTGCCTGGATGGAGAGAGGGATGTCAGGGCTGCCCCACAGATGGGGAATGGGTGGCAGGGCCCCTCCTGGGACTGGGGCTGAGCTCTGTTACCTGTTTTCTCTGCACTGTAGGTCAGGTTGGTGCTGGGGAGTCGTGCTGGGGTGGGAGCTGCAGGGGAAGCAGCAGCTTTGCCCTGCTCACTGCCCCGGTCTGTCTGGGTGCTGCAGTCCCTGCTGCCCGTCTTCGAGTGGGCCGACAGCAGCGGCGTGGAGGGAAGGACAGGAGAGGGGGTGGAGGGGATGGATTCAGAGCGATATTCTGTTCCCAGCAGAACACCTGCGTGGGAAAAGGGAAGGAAATGTCACCATCACAGCAAACTAACTGGTATCAGCTCTGCACCACTCTGCACTGCTTGCTCCAGGACCTGGGAAGTGCTCCCTCCCTCAAGAGGCTGCACTGGTTTGCCTTTCCCAGCACCTTCCACCCTGGGTGCTGAAGTACCTGAGGAATAGCAGCGTCCCCATGCTGCTGCTTGCAGGTGGGCACTAATCTGCACACTCTGAAATCACCTGCAGCAGGTTCTCATTTACATTTCAGGGGTTTTTACTCTCAGTTTTGGGCTTAACTTTTCCCAAGAGAAAAAAATCGCCTGGGATTTGCTTTGTTACAGCTCCATTTCTCAGAACAATGCTGTTGAGCCATTCCAGACAGGAGTCATGTTGGTGCAGGCACAACACTACAGGATAGAAATCCTGATTAGAATCTCTGCTCCAATTCAAAGAGACTTTACACCTTCAGCCAGCTGTAACACCCAGCTGAAAGCAAGTGCTTGGGAACCCTGAGAACTGTATCCCAGACATCCCTAAAGTCAGGTGCCAAAGTGGGAATAAAAGCTTATATATTTAATGGCAGAGCCTGAGTATCAGGAGTCACTATTTCCCAAAAGTGATTAAAATAAGCAGCTATTTCAAATGTGTCTCATCTTGCAGGCAGCTTTACTGGAGGCCAGGCCAGCTGGTCTGTCTGTCTAACACACCCCGCTCCAAGCAGCAGCTCCTGTATCAGAACTGCCACTGGTATTTGGAAATTACCCAGGCTGCCCTTCCAGCTCTTGTCTTCTCTCTTCTCCTCCAGGATGGGGGTGCTGCTCAGCGTTGAGGAGTGGGACAGCAAGCCTGAGCCAGCATTGGAGATGGACATGAGGGACTTGGCAGGTCTCATGGAGGAGAGCTGCTCCGTCTTGCCGGGCTCCTTGCGGGAGCGCTGCTGCAGCACTTTGATCATGGCATCCTTCTCGATGATCTGAGCGTGCAGGGTCTTAATCCTTTGGGGGAAGGATAAAGAACACTTTAAGTGTCTCCCATCTCCCTAGACTGAGGCCTCAGTGTCCCCATGGCTGTGACTAGGACTCCCTTAGGCATTTGGGGAGGTGGAGCCGGGAGATTGTCCTGGGCACTGGCTGCTCTCTGGCCCACAGAGCAGATCACTGATACACCCACCCACCTCTGGCTACTGGAAACTGCTCTAAACAGCCATGAAAGGAGCTCTGAGACAAACCTGAGAGTTATGGGCAGGACATGGGACCAAAAGAAAGAATTAACACACTTTGGGGAGTCTGCACTGGGCCTAACCCCAGGGAAAACAGCTCTGTGAGCCTGTTAAGGGGTGGCTGTAGCCTGGGGTCTGATGAAGATGCCCTGAAGAGAGAACAGGAACAAGCTAGATGCAAAAAATCTAAGACAAGACTTTTTTGCATTAGCCTTCAGTATCAAGACAGGTTTTGGATTGCTATGTGGATACTTCCTTGGCCAAATGAGTGTCTGGCACTCAACATCGCTGCTGCTGGTGAAGACACAATAATTTCTGGTTCTGAGGCGTCTACCCAGGCAATTAATTTCAAATCCCCGTCCCAAAGAAGCCAGATAAGACCAAACTGCACTTTACCTTCCCTCCATGTCAAGACATCTCCTGTTGGCCAGCAGGATCTCCTCCTCCTCCTTCTGGATGCGAGCTTCCAGCGAGGTGTCGTAGCTGGGGTTGGGCGAGTGGCTGATCACCGTCGTGTCCCTGGCAACAAGGACAGCAGATGAAGGACCTGCTAAGTTTGCTGCTTTCTCCCCAGCAGCACAAAAATACTGCTCAAATGTAACAAACAAGAATATCCCGTTTTTTTGAGTTTAAGCTGGCTCAGTGTCTTCCAAAAATCCAACTCCCAACTTCATTTGTGTCCTAATAAAGAAGGATTGCAAAAACATGCAGATCATTACAACAACAACCTCCAGTCCATCTCAGGCCAGTCCCTCATCTAAACTGAGTCACTGCACTACTCTAAACTGATCAATGAGGCAAATCCAAGGACACAGGGAGGGGAAAGGAACACCAGGCACTTTTCTTCAAGCTTTTCCCCTTCCCCTTCCAACAGTATCATACAGGGACTGTGAATATCAAAGGGAACGAGACATGGGAGTTTCTTAAGCGATCCTAAGCAGCTTGGTCCAAAAAATTTGGAATAGGGTGAAAAGAGTTTCAGACTGATTCCATATAGTGCATAATGTGAACACTGTGATAGTTGTCAGTCCACTAACCAAATAATGAGTATTTCATTCTACTTGTGAATGTGGAAGGGCGTGAGAAGATCATTCACCAAAGAAACCCAACCTGACCCAGTTCCTGCCTGGGCTCCAAAGCATCCTTCCTGCAACCTCAGCTTCCCAAGGGATGCCAGTTTCCACTGTCAAAGAAAAGGGAAAGAAATCTGGACCATGTAGATGATGTTGCCACTGGAATTAGTGGAATCTAGATGGAAATGGAAAAGCAGAGGCTCTTTCCTGACTGGGCAACATTCTTGTTCATTTAATGAAACCTGAGCAGGCCTAACACATCCCCTCCCACTCCATGATAAACAATAGACCAGGCCCCAACTTATCAGCCCACGCTGAAAATATAACATGGCCTCTAAGCACAAGCAGCAGCAGGAGCCTTTAGGGAATCTCTGGGGAGGTGGAAAACAGTGCACAAGAAGCATCAATGCCCTAAAATAACAGCTTGCTCCTGGAGCAAGATAAGATAAGTCTTTAAACGCTAACACAGCAGATCTGCAGCTTCACCCCTGTAATTCCAGTGTGATCTTACAAGCTGGGAAGCCAGTTGTGATAACATCCCCATCTGGATCTGGCTCATGAAACAATCTACAGTAAAATCTGCTGTCCAGAACCATAAACTAGTGAGCACTGCAATTATATGCAAGCAAGGCCTAATGCTAAGGAGTTGCACTCCAGTAACAGCTCTTGTTTACCAACCAGCTGAGGCACTCGGGCCTATTTACAGCCGTAAGAAGTGTTTCTGTGCAGTTGTCTTGGAATGGGACCTTGTTACCAAATTTCAGACACCCTTCCCACCCCCACAAGCAGTGCTCTCCACACACAGCAGAATGTTTTGAGCAGAATTTCCTAGTAGATGCTTCTGGTTAGTAACCAGACAATACCACAAAGTAATTTGCAAAAACATTCTGGAGAACAAGGAAGCCATTCAGGGTGAATGATGTGAATCACCAAGCTCACCCCATCTCACATGACTTCAGCAAGGACTGATTCCTGTTTTTAAAATAAAAAAAAACCCCAAGCCTCTTCTCCTTTGAATCAACAGCTTCTAGGAATGGCTCAAAACAATTCTAGTCTGGAACATGGCTCCTGCATGTGGAGGAATCCTCCCCTGCAAAAACGTTTCTGATTGTTGGCAATTGCACAGCTCCCAGGAAGAGCAGCCAAGCTCCACTTGCTTGCAGAGGTCTGAGGAGTTGTTCAGACCACAGGGCGAGCGATCACGGGAGGGTGGCATGACAACATTCCTGGGTGGGAAATATGACATTCAACTGGAAAAAGAAAATAATCCCAGTACTGTGAAAAGTCCCATTTACCTCTGAGCAGCCACAGTCGCAGCTGCATCCAAAGCAAACTGTCTCATCACACTTTCCTCCAGGTACTTCTGTTCCCACTTGGTCATGTCAGCTTCCAGAGCAAGGATCCTCTCTTCCTTCTCACGCAGCAGCTCCATGAGCGCCGTGGCGTTGTACTCGGAGACGTTGGCAGCCTGAGATGTGCCCTGACGCTGATTCCCAAGAGGGAAAAACCAAACCAAACAAAAACAGAAGTCTCAGGATGCAGCTGTAAGGCTCAGGGTTGGCTGGTTTGCTTCTTGTCACTGGTTTGACACAAGAACTCCCCAGAAGGAAATGCAATGGCTTTATGCTGTGTTGGGCAGACTAACAGGAAAATACCTGAGATGGAAAATACTCCTCCCAAGGCCTTTTTTCCATGTGCAAAGCCCCAAATAGGCATCCCAGAGCTAGACTGTGCTATACAAGTGTGATGTGCACAGCCCCTCCATAACGCCTGAAGTAACACAGACTGACTCCCAAGTGGTCAGCAAGGCACTGACCAGTATCAACCCTTCAAAAAAAAAAAAACCTCCTAAATATTTTTAAAGCATTTGGTTATTAAATTTATATGATCAGTGTATGGCTGGGGATTGAAATACTTCAGTTCTAAAGCAAGATTTGGAAGGCAGGCAGTGCTCCCTTTCAAAGTAAGGAAGCGTGGAGGTTTGTTCAGATAATAGTTCAATGAATAAAAATTCCAGTTTTATATGGAAGTCTCATGTGGAATTAGCAAGACATTTGACTTGAAAAATAAAATAAATAGTTAAAAATAATAGAAATTGGGCTATTTTATGCTGAGCTCAGAATTTTCAACCATGACAAGAAAGCAATTCTTCGTGCTGACTCAGGCTCAGTGTGAGGTTTAGAGTACCTGATCTTCCAAAGGTGTAACAGAAATGTTTATCAAATTACTGTAACTCCTACTAAAACCAATGCAAACCCCCAAGATTTAAATTTCTATTCCTATGCAGAGATGGAAGTTAGGGGATAAAAGTAACCTGAAACTAAATGTGATTTAGAACACAGGCCTGCATCCTATTTCCAGTAAAAATGAGACACCTGACCCTGTGTTTGATACAGGCTGAAGTAAAACTAAAACTTCACATCCAGTTCATAACACACCTGCACAATCTACTTCTCATTCATTCTTTTCACTGAAAAAGACTCATAGTATAATTGCAATATAGTCTCTGTGAAGCTCCCATCCATTTCCATGAACTGCATTTATAGAATTGGCTTTGATGGTTTAGTCTTGTGTGCCTTTTTTAAATGCAAAAGGTTTTTGAAGGGCCTCTTGTCAGGCCAGTTGTTAAGGAATTTTATATAAAATCCCAAACTGTGAACAAGATTTTAAAATATTTTCAAATAATGTAACCATGATATTTAAAGATAAACCAGCATGTAGTCACAGGATGGATCCCCTATTGCTCCTTGCCTAAATCCTCTGGCTGAAACGGAATTAAATCAGGTAAAAACCATACAATGGCCAGCAAATCCATGACTCTAACTAGTGAAAAAGAAGTTTGTTAACAACACAAGATGAAAAACCCCACTGCCTTTCTGTTCTGTGTGGTGCAGGGTGCAATCCCACGGGGATGCCAGGGGCAGGGGGTACCTGCTGCATGCGGAGAGACTCCAGCTCCCTCTCCAGCCGCGTGCGCAGCCTGTGCTCCAGCTGCTCCCTCTTCTCACACGCTGCCTGCAGCTGAACCAAGGCCTGCTGCATCTTCTCCACCTTCTCAACATAGACCTGCTTCTTCTTCAGCTGAAACAAAGGAAGAAAAGGCAACATAAGTAACGAGAGTGAGCGAGTGAACTTCAGGCTTTGCCACCAGCCAGGGAGAAGATGTCCAGGTGACTTCCAGAACCTGAAGGGAGCCCACAAGGAAGATGGAGAGAGACTATTTGTAAGGGCTTGGAGTGACAGGACAAAGGGGAATGGCTTCCCACTGACAAGAAGTCAGGCTTAGAGGGGATATTGGGAGGAATTCTCCCCTGTGAGGGCCATGAGGCCCTGGCACAGGTTTCCCAGAGAAGCTGTGGCTGCCCCTGGATCCCTGGAAGTGTCCAAGGCCAGGTTGGATGGGGCTTGGAGCAACCTGGGATAGAGGAATGTGTCCCTATGGCAGAGGGTTGGAACTGGAGGATCTTTAAGGTCCCTTCCAACCCAAACCATTCCATGATTCATGACTGCTGTCAGTGGGCCCTGGCCTCCTGCTCTGGACTGGGCACTCAGGATGTTACAGCTCTGTCCCATCTCAGCTTTCCTGCTGGGTGTATTTGTCCTTTTTGTCCTCAGTGACCCCACGGTAACGATGGGGAAACAGAGGAAATTATCTGTTGCAAATGTCTGAGAGCAGCAATGAACTAGAAAGGGCACCAGGGATTGAAATAGTGTTTGAGTAACTTGACACACGTTTCCAAGGTAACTGCAGCAGTGTTTAGAGCTGGTCCACAAGCTGGGAACACTCTCAGTGCAATACTGAAAGTTGCTGGCAGCATTTTTACAAGATTAAGCAGAAACTGAATCAAAATTTGTAGGACCCTATTGTGATCCCACCACAATAAAATAATAGGATCAAAGCACACAGCAGCCATGGCCCAGGCTCTCCCCAGGTTTATCCAGGTTTATCCCAGCAGTCTGGACATTCTTCTTGGCCTGGGAAGTCCTGCTCAGTTCCTGCCATTGCCCTTCCATCGTCCTCCATCGTTCATCCTGCAAACCAAGCTGCCACCCTGCCTCACAAGAAGCAACAAAAACTGCCACACTGAACCTCCCTGTAATTGTCTTAGCAAGGTTAATCCACAGTTTAGGCAGAAAAAAACAAACTAAAATATGGATTAAAATTTTTAAAAAGAATAAAACATACCCAGGGCCCAGCTCTACTCAAATATAGGGAATACTGCACACCTGTGGGCACTATTTTCTGTTAAGGAAAAGAATAACAATTGCACTTAGCTGGCCCTGTGCAGCAAATCTGCACAGAGCTTTTGTAGCTCTAATCGTCTTAAACCCTGAAATACAAAAATAGCAGGAAGAAGGCAACTTTTCCCAACAGTCAGAGCCAAAGTTCTAGAGAAGCACCACAATGCAAAACACAGACTCCCTTATGTGAGTTCAAAGAGCTGCTCTACAGCTTCATGGAAGAAAAGTCCACTGAGGGATATTAAAGACAAAAGACACCACTTTTGGCTCAGGAAGTCCTTCTTGGAAGCGGAAAGTATTCTGGGAAAGTATCACTGCTCGCTGGCCCCATTCTGACAGTGCTCCCCAGGAATCTGCTCTCTGTTTCAGCAGACACAGGATACTTTGATCTGAACAACATGAGCTGTTCTTACATCACACCTTTGTTCCAAAAAGTTCCTATCATGTGTTTCTTACAAAATTTTCCCTTTTCTCACTCCTGATCCTTCAGGCAATGCGAAGAGCAGGGAGAGAAAAATCTCCAAGCACTATTAATCCCAGCCATAGTATCCTTTTCTTCTCTCCATAAAGTCAGCAGGCATCTAATCTCACAGCATGAACGTTGCTGCCTTAGAGGATTTTCCCCAAACAAGAATTTTATAATAAAAGTTACAATAAACAGTGAGCAATCCAGCCAAAGGACTTCCCACTAGTGCATGTACAGTAGAAAGGTATTTTTATTCTTTGATTGCTCAAGATTTCAAGCTTGTTTGGAATGGGAGGGATGAGAACATTTTAATATAGCTTAATATCCACTGCTGCCCTGCAGAAAAATCAATAAATATGTTATACTTAATAAATCTTTTTACTCCATACCATAGTGCTTGATAACACCAAGTTAAGGTTTCTCAGACTCCACTAAAGTGTGGATTAATGCAGCAGTTTTAAACTTAGATTGACAGCAGCCCAAAGTAGCCAAAAGGGATAAACTATAGGCTCAGAAGCAGAACCCAGACATGGAGAGCACTCAGTATCTTGGGTTTTGACCTGGACAAGAGTGAGGAACAACCTGATAAGCTCACTAGCAGTGAAGTATCATGCATCAAGCTGAAAAATAATTTCTTCAAAACCATCTCTCCTCCCTTTCTCTTCTTTATAAAAGAAATTAAGGATGAGGTGATGGACATTTGGTCTCTTATTACCTACTACAAAGCATTTACGTTTCTGAGAAGTTTTTTAACACACAGGCAAAATCCTGCAAAAGGAGCCACCGACAACATTTTACAGTTCCACAATTAACAAACCTGAGCATGCATATGTGTGGATTAACGTTCTGGCCCACATTCAAAGAATACCAAGAGCCCAGCCAAAAAGCTGAATTAGGACACAGAAATTCCACTGAAACATTCACTTTGAACGTGCTCCCATCAGCCAAACCTGCAGGTGAAAAGTTGCAACACAAGCTATTGCCCAACTTCCCAGCACTGCCTGCACACGCCTGACTCGGGCACCAGACCCAACGTACAGGCACAGCTTGTTCAGTGGCTTTGCAGAAAGACAACATTTTTTTTTTATTCCCTTCACAAGATGCACTTCATCTTCCAGCATCAGGGAGAATTAGGAATATTGGAAGGTTTAGGGCTGGTGTGTGTATTCTTTTCGACAGCTTAAAACCAGAATTAGTTCACGAATTCCTCAAATAATTTTCAGGTTTTTGGAACCCAGGTGATCAGTAAGCTTTAAAGGCAGGGATGTGCTCCAGACAACTGAACTTTCCTAATGTCTTTTGTCAGAACTATCCTTTATCTATAAGATAGTTTCATTTCATGCACTTGCTGCCCTCAGTTAAGTCACTGCATATTTTGGCACTCTCATCCATTTCCAGCTCTACCACGCTGCTGCCTCAAGTATTTCTGAGAAAAATTTACCTTTCTGTGAACCAGGATTCTCCAGAAGTGGTGGAAGAGAAATCTAAATTTATAAATTTTTGGTTTTCATCTCTCTGACTTGATCTGAACTCTCAATGTAAAGAGGATCAGGAATGATTCTTCCAAGCACAGAGGGATTTCATTACCAGAAATCGAGAGTTATGATCTTGTTTTCCTAAGACTGGAATTGGAAACAATTTCCTGAGTATTGCCAGGGTGCTGAAGACATAACTAAGATGGGGAAGAAGGAAAAAAGGCAGCGTGCTGAGGCTTGTTCTTGGTCATTTGCCATGGATTCCCCACCCTCTCTCTCCCAGCAAAGAACCAAAACTGGCTGCTCAGTGCCAAGGGCCACAGCAACATCTACCAGGGCAGAGATGGCATCAAAAGACACAGGAATTCTCTCTTTTGCATCAGGCCTTGCAGTGAACACGTGCTCCAGATAAGAGTTCATTCCTGAAGCTTTACAAGGATGCAGTCACGCCCTTCAGTATGTAATTTTAAGTAAATTTGACAAGATAGTAATTTTCCTTTTGATGGTACAGCATTTAACTAAGAAGCAAGCTCATGTTCACACCATGTATCGTAACTGCTTTGCCTCCAAGGGTGCTCTGAAAATGCAGAGCATTTTGCTAATGAGAGTATCTTTATTATAACACCTATTTACGATGTAAGGGCTCACATAACCTCAGTGCATGTCTGGAAGCACAGCACAGCACTGCAGGATGACTGTATCCATTCCCAGCATTTCCTACAGCACAATTTTAATAATGTCCTTATCATCTCCAGGTCAATCCCTGACTGCTTTGGAAAACGTCCTAACCAAGCATCAGAGGTCAGGCTGTAATTTTATCAACAAAATTTTCTAGCTAAACCAATGTAAACAGGAGCAGTCACTCTCCAGTTGCCATTCACTACAAAGCCTATGTAAATTCTGTAACAGGACTGAGGACAAGAAAAATAAAGATGACCAGGACTGGCCTGGGCTCTGCAGAAATCCAGTGCACAAAGGACAAAGCAATGCAGGGAATACCCCTGAAAGATTCCCTGGCTGCCTGATCAGGTATTTCCATCTTCATTTAATTTCCCCCCTCCCTTGGCATGCCCTTGCATGGTCTAAAATCAATGGCCAAAGACAAAGTTTTCCTCTCAGAAACAGGGACATTTGATTATTACTACAAGTGCCCAGCAGAAAGGAGATGAACATCCTAAAAGCCAAACAAATCCTGCTCCTCCATTTATTTAGGCTTGGACAAGGCATGCAAGGGCCTTTCAGGGATCCCAGGTCCTTGCAGAAGGAAGGCTCTGAGGAGGGCACAGAGGTTTCATGGAAAGGGAGCAGGGGCACAGAGGAATGAGGAATTTTCAGTCAGGTCACCAGGCACAAGGGAGGCAGTAACATCCTCCAACTGGAGCTGCCTGTGCAGGACAAACACAGCCCTGGACACAGCAGGTGAGGGGGAAGGATCTTCTCTTTGGAAAGAGATTCATTGCTTCCAGATGCGTTACTCAGCAAAGAATTTTTTTTTTCCCAGGGAAGAAGAGAAGACTTCCTGCAATGATTCAGAAGGCTCCCAGGCATTTTGTCAAACCCAGCCATTACCCTCTTCATCTTGGACAGCTCCTATTTCAGCAAATTGGTAACACTCGTCAGCATCTGCTTGTCTCCCACCCACTATTTCTGATGTCTTCAAAGTCCTTTGTTTAATATATTCAGGGTGTTTTCATAACATTCTAGGTTTATCCTAAAGCTGAATCCACTCAGATGCAGCTGAAAATGTGTTTCCCCACAAGAATTTGCCTGCTATGGCAGAAATGTAGTAAAAAAAAAGAAGAAAAAAAGAGACAGCAAGCACGTTTAAATCACCTCACCCTCTTGCAGTTGGAATATATTCCTCTAGGATGCCTTTGAACCCTCAGTTTGTTTGAATTCAGGCCCAACAAGGCGCCAGTGGCCTCAGCAAGAATTCCTGCTGAAACAATTTGGTAACACTATCCCCTTGCTAGGGAGCAGTGTTTGTGGCATGGGAATGTCACAACGTCGTCGCCCCGTTTGTTTGTGTTAAAATCAAGTTCTAACTCTCCAAGCCACCTCTGGAAAATCACTAACAGGCAGAATATGTGAGACAGTGACATGGCAATAAAAAGGCAGCTCTGTCACAAGAATGCAGCTCATTCGAGGGAACCAGTTCCAGGGGAAACAGGGAGGTTTCTCTCCTCTGCACCCAATCCATCCAGGAGTGACAGGCCATCCCAAAAGTGTCCCCTTTAGAGGCAACTCTTTCCTGAAAGGAGCATTATGCAGCTCTCAGAGTCTATGTGAAACAAAGCTGTGGAGACCAGGAGTATCTTTTTATAGACCCAGGGAAGTGACTGGAAAAAGCCAGACCAGGCATGAAGCAGACAGCTCTCCTTTGGGTCTCCTCCCTACAAGCCAGAGCTCTGTTCTGAAAGTATCTCAGGCACAGCATAAAAAGTACAATAGATGTCATTGGGAAATGCATTTTCCCATTTCCCCCTGGACAGAACCCTCAGTGTTATCAGAAATAGAGCATTTTTTCTCTCCACAATAGCACAGTGGGAAATGAACACAGTATCTCAGCTGTGTGCTGCTCCATGTGGAATTCTGATGGCTGAAGGATCTTAGAACTTCCAAACACAAGCATTTTCAGAAAAGGTATTTCATTCAAACTTGTCCCCTCCCTCAGCCCCCAGTTTCCACCCATTGCAGAGGTTGTCTGTCTCCTCTTCCCACTGCAAGGTGTGTGTGTGAGGATGACAAAGAACAGATATTTTTACCTTCCTGGTGGTTGTCACTATTCTTCAAAGCTATCTCCTTGAGGCACTCAGTAAAAAGCTGGTTTGTAAAGCAGTGGAGGCAAAGGAGTACAAGTCCCACTATTATAAAAAAATCACAAACTTTTCTTAAGTTGCAGTGTAGTCTTCCATGGTATGAATTAAGTAGGGTAAGCAGAAATGACCAAATTTGACAAAAAAAAAAAAGTAAAAGCAGTAGCACTTGTAGCCTCTGCACTCAGCAGTTGTGGTTAGATAAAGTATTTGGCATCAAACTCCCACCTGCAACATTCCAAGCCTGGTAAGGACTGGCATTTACTCAGTGTCAGGTGGGCCAGGATGGTCCTTTCTGCAAACCCAGCAGTTCTGGCCCTGGCCCAGAGCAAAGCCCAGTTTAACTGCTCCATCTGCTGCAGGCTCTCAAGGGTATGTGAGCAGATGTGGTTAAATCATGTGTGACCAGCCACAACCCTGCTGCCATCCCACTTGAGACCCTCACAGCAATCCATGCTCCAAAATGAGAGTTTTTCATTGCTTTAGCTCCAAATATTATTATCACTAACTGCTTCTGAGTGTGATACACATTTTTAAGCCAACATACATTTTACCTCAAATATGTTCAATTTATGTCAAATGTATTGCATGAAACGAAAATAATCTGAAGTTTTGATTTTAGAAACCACAGACCAACACTTCACTACAAACAATTTTAGTAAGCTGCTGATTTATGCAAAACTGTGGAACATTTACTAAAGGGAAGAACAAAAATAGAGAAGTGAAAATAGGGGTTAATAACCGTGCATCTTTATGGAGAGTAGAGAAGTAGTAAAGTTTAAATATTATATATAAAATATATACATACTTAGCAATTCTGTTCGTAGACATATTTAAGTTTGCTTTAAATATTTATGATCATTCACCCTATTTTGCACTTTGCAGAAATAAACCCCACACTATCAAAAACTGTAATGGCAGCTTGTTCTAAATTTGAAGAGCCATTTCACCCCTGCTAACAGGGAAAAAGTCTGCTTTTGCTTCCAACTGCTTCACACTATACTTCAATATCTCCAAGATCATTCCTTTCTCCATCACATTTAGCATCCCTTCATCTCTCCTTTCACTCTCTTGGATGCTAAAATCCAGTATATATAAAAACCCTCAAAGCTCCACAGGTGTAGACAAGTGTCTACATTTTACAGATTTTGTCCAAACTGGCAATTCAAGCAAAGGATTTTGAAAATAATCTAAAGCTCCAGTTCCAATGCAACATTTAAATTCAGTTACAGTGATATATGGCTCTTCCTAGAATGGAAATATTCTTTTTATAAAGGATCTGGTGCATACAAGGCAGGGTTACTCTGCTTAATAGGAAGCCAAAATGGAAGTGGGGGGAAGAAAAAAGCTGAAAACTTACATTACAGGAGGCAACAACTGAAATATGCATCCCCCCCGCAGGCCCTGAGCCAGAGTAGCTGCCAAACCTGAGCCTAAGAAACTCCACCCTCTTCTGCAGGACCAGTTTGGAAATTCCACTTACAGGGACTAGTCACTCAGATTAACCTGGCAGGAATAAAGAAATAATCCACAAATTGTTCATATATCTTGGCCAGTGAATGGCACTAACTCAGAATGGTGTGCCCAGCCCCTTCTAAAAGCACCCTGAGCTCTGAGCAGCTCCTTGGCTGCCTTTCGGAGTTACCAAACAGCCTGGGGATTTGAGAACTTTCCACAATTCAACACTAATGAGGCAACAAATGCGTTATAATCCTAAATATTTCATTAAAAAGTGATTTGGGAAACCTGCAAAAGCGACTCTTTACCATTTGTTTCCCCTTATTCCCTCTCACCTCTAGGAAAAAGCAGAGTTAATTCCTGCTCCCTCACTGAGACACTTCCATATTTATCTACAGCAGGAAGGGTGGCACTTCCTGCACACCCTGGGATTCGAGCAAAGGTTGGATGCATGTGACCACAGGCCCTCTTGCAGATCATTTCACTCTCTATCAGTCTATGTGTGTTTTTTAAGCTATCATGCAATTTAGCCCAGCATTACTTACCTATTTCACTATTCTACCTAGGCAGAAATGCTTTGCCACAGCACTGAACCCAATTCTTCTACTAAAACAAGAGCAGTCTTTTGAAAATAAAACCATACAATTATTATTACCCCTCAGGGCTTCAACTTTACTGTGAGTGAGCCAAAATTAGTGCCTACACAGAGGTTTAACCCAGCCAAGTGCTGTGTGTGCTGGCCCAGCTGATCACAGCACCTCATCCACATTGACTCCAAGCATTTTCCAGGGAAACCACAAGGATGTCCCGTGTACTTGGAGTTAGTGACACATCAGACTTTCAAATAAGGTGCTGAAATTTGAATGAAAGCCAAAGAGCTCCAATAGACTGCAGAATCAATGACAGAATAGTTTTAGAGCCAAAGAGAGCCAAGTCACATGTAAATTACCTTATAACCTAATGCTCCCTGTTCCCTGAGTGAGTGCAAGCCAGCCATGCCAGGCTAGAAGAGGTTACGACAGCAGATAAACCCACAACAACATCCTGAATGAGCAGAGCAGATCCAGGGGAGATCTAGAGGGCTTGAGGGAAGGCTTCCACGAAGAGATTAAAGGAAGGGCAAAAATTAAGGACACCAGGGAGAGACCAAGGAAGGTTCAGGGGAAGGGCTTTTGAAGCAAATCCAGAGCTCAGAGAAGAGCAGGATAAAACTCAGAAAGCAGCTACACTTGTAGCTGGGACAGGAGGATATTCACTTTGTGTTTGATCATTCCTCCTCTGCTGGCACAATGGGATTCTGAAGGGAGAGAGAACTGAAAGCAGACAAGGGGAGGGTTTGAGGAATGTCTCTGAAGGCAGCAAAATTCAGGTGGACATAGGCACAGTGCCCAGCCAAGGGTGACACTGAGTGCTGGTAGCCAGGAAGATGGCAGGATTGGAGAACAAATCTGCAGTGAGGAAGTGTGCTTGGTCAGGAGATTTCCTCCCGAGACTCTCCATGGAGGAAGAGTAGGAGTAAAGGAAGCAGAGGCTGGAGTGGGAAATGGGGCCTTTGAGAGGAGAGCAGTAGGCGGGAGGAAAGGACGGACACCGTGACGCAGAAGGGCAGAGAGGTGAGAGCCATGAGTGGCAGGGACAAGGCTACAAAAGAAACTGCTGTGAAAGCTGCCCAGCTAAGCAGCTCAAATGCATTATCCCCTCTTGGGAGGAAAGGGAGAGAAAACAACTAAGGTCGTGCCCAGCTTATTACAAATGCTGGGTACGTACTGCATATGATCCACACTGTCCCCACACCTGGCAAGGGGACAAGCTGCATTCATCTGATATTACTTGAAAGTCCATCCAGATCTGAATTTCTGCCAAGTTCAGGAGGTTTCCAGGCCTGAGATTTCATTTCCAGCCCACTTTTACAAATTGAAACAAAAAGAAAACAAAATATGACTGCTTAGACAAAAGCACTTCCAAGGGAATACAGATTTGTGGCTTATCTGTTTAGTTAGTCAACACAAGCTAAGCCGATAGAAACAGCTTTGGAGAAAGCAGATTTCCTTATAACTTCCACAAGACAAACTCACTCTCACAGTCACTTTTGCTGGAACACAAGCTACCTTGATTCCCCTCTCTCAGCATCCTTACCTCCTCCTCCAGTTTCACCACCTTGGCCTGAGCGTTGTTCAAGGCCTGGTCTCGGATCTCGATGTGTCTCCGCTGGTCCTCGTTGGTGGAGCGTGCAGCAGCCAGCTCTATTTCCAGTTTCTCTTTTTCCCGCTGTGTTTCCTTGTCTGTGGATTAAAAAAGTGATAGTTATCAATGCACAGCACTTGTCTGCCCAGTTTTCAGGAGTCTTTCACTCCAGGGGTGAAGGAAAGATTGCACTGGGACTCTCACAAGAGAGAGAATGCAAATCTAGTGCTAAGGGGGAAAATAAAAGGACGTGGCTTTCAAGGAAGAGAAGGACCTGTAACCCTGAAAAACAAGTATGGTACCTTCAAGCAACAGTGTGCCACAAAGATAGTGAGAAGGAATAGAAGGTGCATCACTGAGTACAGTTACTCAGGTAATTTGCTGTGATTATGCAGATGGTTACTGAAACTTGGCACCTCTTCACCTGCGAGCTTTCAGTAATGGAAAACAAACTGAGTAATTTTAATATCTCAGGCTGGGGAGAGAGATGGCAGACTTGTGTGCCTGAAAAACTTCTGTTCCTTTTTTCCACACTGACCCCCCCAAACTGGAAGGCTGTTCTGTCTCTCCTCAGAGGAACCCCCAGAGCAATACCTTCAGAGCAGTCAGAAAACAAGTCAGCAATGAGAACTCCTCAGTCTTCCTCTACTGCCTATAAAAATGACCCCCTGGGCCAGAAGCGAGACACATACATCTGTTCTGTCATTGCTCAGAGCAGACCTGCCACCCCAAACACAGCAACTCATCCTTTTCTGCTGCTCTCCAGCAAGAGCTGGACAGTGTTGGAGCAGCAATGCTGAGTTGCAGGAACAGGGCACTGCCTTCATAAAAAAAAAGATAGGATAAAAATAATTGGAGACTGGAGAAATTATCACGCAGGGGTGTAAGGCAAAGCCACAACACAGAGCTGATGTCCTCTGTGTATGTTGCCATTCCCAGCTCAAGCCAACCAGCTCCAAAGATAACATTAACCCACTTGCTGGATACACAACCACAGAATACTCCCTGGAGTGATCTACACCCAGCAGTGATGACACCAGAGAAACTGCATTCCAGAAACCAATATCCCACGACAAAGGAATGAGGACAAGGAGTGGAAGGCTTGAAAAACAGGAACAAGGTGCTGGGTGTTAGGACAGACTGCATATGGAGTACACAGGCCCGTCTGTGCAAGCATGTGCATAACTATATTTACAGGACCACAATTACTCCCTTTCTTCTGCCAGCAAAAAGCCAGGAGCAAAGCTTTAGCAACACAGAGCAGCTGAAGATTCCCTTCTGCCAGGGAATCAACGCAGCCCACACACAGGTTGCAAAACAAACCTGTCCACCAACAGCACCCAGAGCTCTGCAGAGCAAACCCTGAGTGCAGCTCAGAGCCAGCCCAGGACATAAGGACAAATGTCATCACCTGCTTATTTTTTCTCCCCATCTTTTCTCAGCATTTCTCCTCCACCCAGGAATGAGCTGCTGACAGTGTGAGCACATTAACTGTACTGCAGAGACTGAGCTGCAATGAGACAGGGTGGCATTATGCCAGCAGGTATCAGTCAGTGCTACCAGGCTGTTTGTTAATCTGGAAATGTTTGCAGAGAGGCTTTTGGAGGTTTTGTTGCAGACTTTTCTCCAAATGAGAACTCCTTCACTTGACAAGTGCCTGCAGCACCCCTAGAAATGCTAGGATGTATGAAATGCAGCCCTGTAGCTTCCATGTTCATCCAGAAGGAGAGGCCCCACAGCTTAGACCTTCCCACCTTTCTGGGTGCACCTATGAACCTCGGTGTCCACCCAACAGAGGGAGAGACTAAACTCCCAGACTTCCCACTACCACCAGGAGTTTGGAATTCACTCCCTGACAGCCATTTACTTGCAATGCAAACCACAAGGAATAAGCTAAAGATGACACAAGAGAGGGACACCAGCATCTGTCAGAGTAGCTGCAGTGTCTATTACACCACAGAAAAACTCTGTTTTGCAATTTTATTGCACTACCTTTTTATATAACAATTGGAGAAAAGTGAGCATTGTCAGAAGGGTGGAGTACACTGTGGGATGAGAGGAAAGTTGGCCCGGCGCCGTTGGCCTCAAGACATTTCAGAACAAAGGGAAAGCAGCATTTCACACCCGTCATTTTGGTTTGCCTTGTGATAAATCCACTGCTGTGGACAGCATTCCTGACCCTCACCCAGCCCAGCAGACTACAGGAGTGTTCATCCCCTTTATTTTTGCTGAACAGGATAGGGCAGTGGCAAATTAAAGAGGAAGGAGATAGGAGACCTACCAGGCTCCTCTCTCCATGGCCTTAACTCATGCCAGGACTCCTGTCAGCCTGGGAAGGTTTAATTTCAAAGCTTTCAAGGAATAAAATAGGTGGATAAAATATCATGTAAACTATGGGATAAACACTAATTTTGCAGTTTAACTGCAAATTACCTTTGCTTAAAAATCTCTAATAAATCCCATCAGCTGAACTTTACATACTGACAGAAAAGGAACTCTTTAGTCCCTCCTCCTTTCTCCACTGCCAGTTTTGGACTGCCACTGTCCTGATTTCTGTGCTGATAATTAACCTGCTGCACTGTCCTCCTTCCCAGGGTGACTGGAGCTTTCCACTGACCCATAATGGCTGTGGAACTCACTTTGTGCAAAGAGCTGAGAGATGGTTTTCCGATTGTCTTCAGATCCCTCAAACTCCTTCTCTGCCAGCTGCTTGTTGGCTGTCTCCATGCGTTCTGCAAAAACATTCAATAAAAGCAAACTAAATAATTAAAAACTTTCAAGCATTAAATTACATCTGCTCAGGGCATTCCTGATGCTGGGGGAATGGATCTCCTAATTCTACAGCCTATCAGAAGTTGGCACTCACTTTTGAAATGTTTCTAATTATGTCCTTAAGGAAATACACTCAATGAGACAAAAGACGTTAAAGTTCCAAAGAAATTACTTTAAACATTTATAACACAGAAGTTTATTTTTTTCAATTTATACCTTTATTTTTTCCACACAAATAAATCCCACCATGCAACTAAAAGATTCTCTTATAATTCTCCATTAAATCTTAACAGAAGATTAAATCATTGTTGTCCAATTACCTGACTTGAGGGAATAGTGTAAAACCCTAAAAACAGCTTAACAGTTCTGCTACTGCAAGCTGTTACAAGTATGTATCAGGCTGTGAAAATTAGAATGAAATGTTTATGCTGTGTTTTATTATGAATAAGATTATTTAATGAAGGCCTTTGTGTCCAGTACTGGGAAATGTATGGCTTTACTTCCTGGATGCAAAACAATTTTTGGGAGTCTTAGAGACATGAGGCAGTGAGAGCTGACAACATGCAGGACAATCGGAAAGCTTTCTTAAAAAAATTAAACTTGCAGTTTAAACAACTGTTTGTGCACCTTCAAAAATCTCAAATTGCAGATGTTTTCCACCTTCCAAACTAATGCTTAAAACTTTTACCCCTGGTAAAGTCAAATACCACTCAACACCACTCTGCTGCCAGCCGTGGTGCTGCCTCAGCCTCTTAGCAAGAACCAGACACTAACAACATCTCACTCTGGAAAAGGAAGGGAGATCCAAAAAAACAGATGCCTACATTGATAAGGAATGACAAGACCTTCAGGAAGAACAGACACTCTGCAGTTTGTATGTCAGTGCAAAAGGGTCACAGGATAGGAAATAAAGTGAACGTGCCTGGTGTGGGATTAGGCAGTCAGCAAAACCTCTTTCCATTTGTGTAAACTGAACAAATTGTACAAATTGTCTCTAGGATATAAGACATGAGAGAATTCCAGGCTTGCATCTGGTTTATGGTATTTGGCTTATCACATGTTTCATGTCAATGAGAAACAGGCTGGAAATGAAAGACTACAGCCCTCTCCTAAACCTGTCTTTTCCATTCTCCCATCAAGTGCTTAAAATCTCTGACTACTGAATGCACCTGAGTATCCCATCATATTCCAGTCGTGTCAGACACTGAATTCTGCAGCAAAACTCCGTCCTGCCAAGTAAGCATAACAATAAAAACCCCCAGCATTGAAGGACAGAAGTTTTACTTCATTTACCTCTTAGATCCCTGTTGAAATCATGAAGCCTACGAATTTCTCCTTCCAGTTTGTTTCTCATGGCCTTTTCCAGGGCATCCCGCTTAGAGGATGATTTCTCCAGGTTTTTGTATGCCTCTGAAACTTGCTGAATTTCTGTTTCCAGCTGCAGTGGAAGTGAAAACAAGCACTTACTATTTTTCACTAACAAATTTCATTCAGTCTCAGACAGGATATTACTTTGTCTCAAGTGTTCTTTATTGAGTGAAACCTACACTTACACTCTAAGTAAAAGAAAGTCTCAGGTCTGTGATGAATCCCTCTGTAGAAAGAATATCAGTGGCTGAATAATTTTGCAATAAAATAGGCTTTATGCTTCCTTTTAGCTTTCAGTGTAAAGCTTCTCTGACTATCCAGAGCAGGAGACTCACTCCTAACTCTCCTTTCTGGGCACAGTTTGCTATGGAAGTGTGGATCCACCCCACAGCAAACCCCACCGGCACTGTCTACAGCAAGTGATCAACAGGGAGGTGGAGGGAAGTGCATTTGTATCCTTCTGTCATTATCAGGAAGCTGTCAAACAATTCTCTCAAGTATTTCCTGGCCAGAAACCTTCCAAAAAAATACAACCAAATGAATATATGTCCCTGGTAAGAGGTAACATGGGGAATAATGAGTGTGGAAAGCCACACTGGTCACCTGAACTCTAAGACAGCCACACATTTTTCTGGCCCTGAACACTGCTCAGTGCAAAGGGCACAGCAAGGCCCACAGAGTCCTACATTGCCAAGTAGCAACAGCCTTTCCACAGCTGCAAGGCAAAAGCAAAGCTGACCTGCTGCACAGCTTTAAACCACTGGTCATCAAGAAGTTATTTCTGTGAGGCAGCATGAAAATACCTCCACACATACACTTTAATGATGGCTCTCACTGGGGTATTTTCTTGTAGTTGCTTAAGCATCATTTACTCTGCTTGTTCCATAAAGCCAAAGGTGGCAAATAGCTGGGTCCAAATCAAGATATTAAATTTTCATGGAAATTGTGTGGTGTTGAGAGAGGGACAAAAGGAGTGTTAGTCCCAATCCTGCAGTCCAAATGTCTTTAGTGTAGCCATAGCAGCACTACTTGCCTTGCACACTGTGCTGCCAACCAGTTTTGTAGCACTGTCCCCTGTGCCTCCTTGAGTGACTGTGGTCTCGTGCCATCCCTAACAGGCCCTTCCTGCCTGTCTTTTTGGGAAAATGAAACCTGCTGCTATCCTGGGCAAGCTTTAACCTAACCAAGCAAGCCAAGCAGTCAGCTTCTTCAGCAGCTGAGGAGGATGTGATTTTGAGCATGGTCAGTGAACTGCTGGCAGAAAACCGAAGGCTTTGATTACATTTTCTGCCAAAGTTAAGCTGATGCCCAAAGGCACAGGACACAGACTAATCAACATGCATACAAAACACTTTAAAGTACATAATCAATCCCTTCAGCAAGGAATGCAACAGTTGCAGATTAAATGATTCAATTATGGACTAGACCAGAGACTGAAGAGTGCCTGAATTCCAAAACCACCCACCTTCTGCAGCCGGGCCACTTTCTCATAGCACCCATCCAGCTCCTGTCGTAGGGAGCGGTTCTCCTCCGACAGGATTTCCACCATTTGCTGGGCCCTGGAAACGATGGCAAAAGGATCTACTTGCATCTGCTGATAGGGGGAAGGGATCTGCTGGGCCCGGGGCATCACGGAGTAGGAGTCGCCTTGCTGCTGCTGCGGGCCTAGGAAGGGCTGGCATAGTCGGTACAGATCTCCCTGATGGACTGGGTTGGACAAGAAAGGCTGCTGGGTCCGTGGCAGGATGCCAGGATCTGCCTGGCTGGGAGTCAGAGGTTGCTGGTGCTGGGAAGGGGACAGCCTGGAGGGTGGTGGAGACTGGAGCAAAGTCAAAGATCCCAGGGATGTCAAGGAAGAAGTTGGGCTGTGGTGGTGAGGTGGTCTCTGTTGTAACTGCAGCTGCACATCTGGGTTCTGCCTGGAAAACAGAGAGCAGAGGCTCCATCACAGTCATGCAGAGGAAGGTGCACAAACCCAAGGACAAGGCGTGTAGCTCCTGTGCACGAGTCTTCCCACACAAAAGACTCAAGTGAGGCTTTTTTCAGTTTTATAAGTCTGTTTTTAAAATCTTTAGCAGAAAATATATTCTAGGAGCACAAAGGTGTTTCCTCTTGAGACTGTTTTTTACAGAAACACTAAGAGAAAGTACATCAACAACTACTGGCCAAAATTATATTCATAACTTTTCTCCACACTTTGTGAATAAAACTGCTCAACTAAGGACTGCTAGGAACAGGCTCTTTTGTTCTGGCCTTAAATGTGCCGTCTGTCATTGAGAAAACAATGAATTTTCTTCTGCAAGCCAGGATACAGAGTTAAAAGCATTGGATAAGCTTGATGCTAGTATTCCAGCACCACTGATCTGAACTTTCTGAAATATCAACCAACAAGCTGCAGCCTGGTTCAATGAGACAATTAAAGGATCTGAAAACCAACCCAAGAATCAGAAGCAGCATTTTCATTCCAACCTGCCCTGTCCTATGCAGTAGGAGTTTTACTGCTCCTAACCTCTGCAGGCTATCAAAGACACATCTAACAATCTATAACACCCCTGAGTCCATCACAGAACTAACTCCAAGCTACAACCTCTCACATTTCCCAGGCTCTGGAGATCCCCAGCTCAACTCCTGCTGCATTAGCCAAGTAAGAAATCTCTCTGAGAAGACTGTGTGGATTTATCATGCTTGGATGACCTCAAGAGGCAGGATTTGCTTTCTCCTCCAAAAACATTCAACCTTGAACTTCTCTGGATGTTCTTTATTCTAACAGTGGAAGTCCCTTTCTCTCCACACTGCAGCCAGTTTCTCCTTGAGCACGGAGCTCAGCCCAGAGCAGACCCAGCCTGGCAGTTCAGCATGTCCTGAAACACTCCTGCTGCTCGGACAAAACTTCCCACCCTTTGGGATGCAGTTCAACCCTGCAGCTGGAAAAGCACACACTGTTGTTCCACCTGGCCAGAGCTGCTACAGAATACCCCCCCTTGGCTGCCTGTGCTCCCAGGAGGGACCCTGGACTCCTGCCCTGCAGAGGATGGGCAGGGCAGCTCACAGCATTCCCACCACACCAGGAGCCTCGGAGGAACTGACAACAGCGAGCAGGAAGCTGAGCTGGGAACTAAAGGGTTACACAACAGGCTGCTCAGCCCAAGTGCAAACACTCAGTATCATCCTTCCTGTTCTCCAAGGAATCACTCCTCGTACCCATCACTCACATCTGGGCATTACTCACATCTGGCAGCAGTGCAGCAGAGTTCAGCAGCTCTCAGCCCAGCACAGGGTTCACTGTTTAGCATCATGCCCCTCATGTCTCATTGCCCTGCTTCCCAGCAGAGAAGGGGCATGGAAACCTCCAAACTCCCGCTCAAATTCCCTAATGGGGAAACAAATCTAGCCTTTGTTAACTAAGAGAAAACAAAGAGTTGGTGCTCTAGCTGTTTCTCTCCTTCTCACATTCAGGTGACTGTGGTCCCTGCCAGCAGCATCATTTCAGGAGCTCTATTTCCCCAGAAATGATCATTTGCAGCATGAGGATTTCAGGGGTCATGCAGAAGAGTGATGTGCAATTAATTTCCTCAGGAATGTTCAGTTTAGTAGCAGCAATTTGGTTCTTCCCCTCCCTGGCGGGCAGCTCTACTTATTGTTGCATTGATTTCATTAACTTTATTTGCCAGTTCTCATAACGAAGAATGAGGCAAAACCATCACAGGCCATGCTCAAGGTCACCTGGTTTGTCTCAGGTGGTTTCCAGCTGCTTTAGCTCACCCAGCTGTGTGCAGAGTTAAAACTTTGCATCCTCACAAACCACTCATCTCCCTGAGTTTATTCTTTACCTATCACCACAGCTCTGCTTTGATGCTATAATCAATTAGGGAATAACCTTGCTGTGACATTTCATCTGTGATGACCTAGAGAGTTAGATCAAAAAGAAATACATTGCCAGTCTGCCTCATGGATGCAAAAAAACCAATTTTCAACATACAAAATACTCTCTTCCAGTCTGAAAACAACCTGGAGCAGTTACTCAGAGAGACTGGTCTCAGTGAGTTAATCTCATAAGCCTAATGAGGATGATTTAGATGTCAATGTTAACAATTTGAGCTATTTGACTAAAAATGTTATTCTGTCAACAGAGACCCAGTGGCAGAACCTTGCCATTCTGAGCACCAACGAAAGGAACAAAATGATGGCCAAAGAAGCACAACAGCAGCACTTTAATTCTGAAGGGACAGTCGAACTGCCCTACCTTGCAATGATCCTTTTTTAAAAACCTATTGTAAAGCACAACTCTAGGAAATCGTGGCTGAGTATTTCTAAACAGGATACATTTCCAAGAATTCCAGCATCTTGGCACTCACATCCAGAGCCTCTCATAATCTTGAAATTACACCAATCTTGTGGGCTCAAGCTAGAACATGAGAGCTTGGAGACTCTAGTTCTGTGGCATTACCAACAGCATTAGGGCTTCCAAAATGTCACACATGCATTTATATTCCCAGCAGAATGAGATAGCATAGCTCGGTTAATGCACCCTACCTTTGAAAAAAAGGTATTTAAAAGTCCTAGTAACCTCACAATGACACCAGACTTCTTAAGATCTTGCATGCAAACTTTTACATACACATTCAGAGAACTTTTTGGCACCCCTACTATTTAAAATTTTGTCTTATAAAATACTTACATGCATTTTGTGGGTACAAAATGCCTGGCTCTGGTATTTCTTTATATTAACAAGATAATTGAAGAATTTACTTCTCTGGTAAAGTAATTTTGGGCTGAGAGAGTCAGAAAGGTGAATGAACACAATTTGGATTTTTCAAGATTTTTAAGCCACACTGCAAAATGTAAAGGTAAAAATGACTATTGGTATCACCTAACAGTATTGCTGATAAAACAGTAGTAGAAAATCCCCTCCATGAGAGAATGAGTCCTCAGGTAACCCTGCAATAGTAATCAAAATTTTATCTGAACCAACCACTTCAGAAAAAATGTAGACTCTCAAAACACATAAACAACAAAATTACACAATCTCCTTCCATTTCCTCGAGCGTCACAGAGACCTGAATAAACCAAATGCAGGGAAAAAAAAACCCCTCAGAGCAATTATCCCCACAAGTGTTTGGGTTTGAAAGCACAATTTTAAGGGCCACTTCTGTGTGCACGATGCAGGAATCTCTGCTCCCCTGACAGCCCCTGGCATGGATCGGAGGAACTCTCCACGCAGGCCAAGTACAAACCTGGATTTATGGCTCTGCAACTACAAGGGTCACCTCAGCTTTTCAGGCAGGAAGGCAGAGACAGGGAGTAAGGGCAGCTCTGCAGCCATCAGGGGTGCTCAGGCTGCCAGGACAGAGGGTCACACACAAGGTCTGTGGGCAGAGCAACACAGTGGGGAGGGCAGAAGAATGAAGGGATCAGGAAAGGTCTCTGGCTCGTTAAGGTTTTTTTTTAATGCCTTCCCAGCTTCTCCTGCATGTTTCATGTTCAAGAAGCTCCAGTTCCCCTCTCTTCCCCAGCCCTCCTGCACAAAGCAGGAAATGCTGACTGCAGGAGGGAGCAGGCTCCACTCCATTACACAGCCGAAATCAAACCCAGGCATTTTTGTTCTGCTGCCCAGTCATACCTGATTAGCCCCCACTTTGATGCTGCTCAGGGGAACGCAGTGCACAGAATGATTTACTAATTATGGGACAAATTCTGCAGACCTCCCTCTCAAAAACTTTCTGTGAAGTCAACGGGATTAATCGCCGCAGCAGGAGCTCAGTCGCTTGGGCTCCAGACAGAGGATGGCGCTTGAATCAGAGAGACAAGGAGCTTCCTCTGTACCTAAAACTGCATCAGACGGGGGCTTCTTCTTCACCCAAAATGCATCAGACAGGGGCTTCCTCTGCACCCAAAATCATTCAGACAGGAGCTTCCTCTGCACCCAAAATGCATCAGACAGGGGCTTCCTCTGCGCCCAAAACTGCTCCAGCTCTCGCTGTGCTGCCACAGGAGACCTTGCAGCCCCCAGGACACGGAGACCAAGGCACCTGTGCTCTGCTCTTAGACTGGAGGTTTGTTTTCACCACCAATGCTCAAGTGCAGTTGAGGTACTGGGGAGAAAACAGGACTCTGGAGCTTCACACGCAGCCAGCCCTCTTCTAAACTTTCTTTAAAATTTCCAAATAACAGCAGAGATGCCTCCGGCATGCCCGGTATTTACATTAAACCAACATCATTACCAACATACACTGTTCCCAAACTCACACCGCCCAAGAGCAGGTGAGGCAAACTGTTTGCAGACTGGTTTAAACTTACCACACAGCCCATTCCTTTCCCAGACTGGGGAGGGTGAAGCATGAGAATGCTGTGAATTCCCCAATGTTTATCTTGCTCAACGAGTTTTATTTAACCGCATCATTAGGTCACCCTCAAATTCCCCCGAACAATGAGGGGAAAAACCCGCAGAAAAGGGTGTGGCTTCGGGAGCAGAGAGAAGGGGCTTTGTTTCCTTGACGCACAGTTCAAAAAATGCACACATTTACCAATCCAAATGAATCCCGATAAACGCCGAGCTGCGGCGCAGGAAAACTGGAGACTGCAAGGACACTCCTGGTGCGAGGCAAAGGCTCTCCCCGGAGCTGTTTGCCTTTAAAATCCCCACACCATCACCCAGCTGCACCTTTAGCAACATAGAAGGTTTCTTGTCTAAATGACAGTTTCTCTTAAAGCGTGTGGGAAAGGGAGGGGAATAGAGGACTCGCTCCCTTCCTTTGCTACGCTGCTCTGTAATTTATGGATTAGTCTTGCAATTGTTCTACTGCTCCAGCATTTGCTTGCAAAGGAAACCTCTCCTCTGTGCAGCTATTTAGGTTAAAAAGTAACCTCATTAGATTCCCAATGCTTTGAAGACAAATTTCAGTTGCTTCCCCTACTGGAAACCTTGCCAGCTGAACCTTTCTCCTCCCCCTCCTTCCCCCCACCATGTTCTTTCAAAGCAGCCAGGATCCATCCAATACAGACAAAAATCACCCTGTCTAGAGGAGCTGACTGTTGGCGTGTTTTCAAATACCTCTCCCTTAAACAGCAAGCAGGCTACATCTCACTGCATATAATATTATGAGCATTTCTGATGCAGCAGAACCATCGAGGAGCAGTTTCCCTGTCCCGTGTGCACAGAGGTTTGAGGCCTTTGAATTTGCAAAAACATTTGCAACGAGCTTCTACAATCATTACCCCCCTAAACCCTTTACTTCCCCTTTTCCTGGCCTCTTTATTATTTATTTAGCCAGATCAAAGGGCCTTTTCATCAGGCTTGTATGCTGCTGAAGTCATTTCAGATCACAAACAATGGTGGACAAACTCTGAAAATAGCTCCTCATAGGGCTAGGAAGGTTCTGAGCAGATTCGAACTCCCTAAAGCTCAGACTCTGCTCCCAAATACTAACTGATTTCTTCATGCTCCCCTCAAAATGTGCAAACACAAATGCACAGAGACCTCTCCATTTACATCCTCCTGTTGCTCCTCTGAATTACCCTTTTAGCTTCAAAATGAGGTCAAAATTGTTACACCAGATCCCACCTGGTGTCGGGCAGAGACAAGATGGTATGGGAACAGGTAAAGTAAAGCTGGGGTTTTAGCCCACCTTAATAAAACTTCATCTTCCCACATGGACATCAGTGTTTGGCTCAAGCCAAATCCAGCTCCTTATCTAGAGGGAACCAGAACAGGCTGAGATTTCAAATGATGCAAGAAAAATGAGCAAAAGCTGAACAAGCAAATCCGGGATGAGGCACAAAGCATACTCCATCTTCCTTTCCCACGCTTCAGTCCACTGAAATTAAAATTTTAAAAACTCTACAGGAAGCTCAGAGGTGATTTTTGCTACCTGCACCATTGTTGCTTTCATTCACTTTCTCCTCTCCTATGTGATGCAGTTTTAAGAGAAATCTTTGTCTGGCAGATGTAATTAAACTACAGCTTAAATCTTGCAAAAAGTGACTGCAAGTTTCTACAATGAATCACACCATAACTTTGGCTTTTGTAGCACAGCTTTTGTGAGGCTCTGGAGCCTCAGCATTAAACTTCCCCATACCATAAAATCAAGTTGGCTTGTTTCGGATTTTTTTTTTTTTTTGTAAGAAAGAGTCAGGCCTTGCTAGTCAGCTACTGAACCAGGTAACAGTCCTTCCAGACAGTCTGCAGCTGAACACAACATGTCATCTCACATCACGAAGACGGGGTCCTTCCTGAAGGAAAACCTGCCTCAGGAGTGAAGGGGATGGACTGAGTGTTGTCTTTCCCTACGTGGCTGTCACAGGGTTTAAGGTTTTGCTTACCTGACTGACCCATACTCAGGGGGATGCTGATACCTCATCATAGGCCCATCAGATCTTCCCTGCTGGCTCATGCGATGGTCACTATAGAAATGCCCCGAGTCCTGAGGTTTGCAGTTCATAGACGGGGTGGACACGTTTTTGTAAGGATACTCTGGGGGAGGCCCCCGCTGCTCCATTCCTTTCATGCTGGGCTGGGAAGGGGGCTGCACCGAGTTCTTATAGAACTCATTGGAGCCAGAATTTTTGTAAGGGTCGCTGGACTGCTGGGGAGAGAGAGGGGACAGCGGGGACAGCGGCGCGCTCGTGACGGGCGCGTGGGCCTTGACCCCGCTGGTGGCCAGGGACAGCTGCATCAGCCTCTCGCTCAGGGAGCGCACGTGGCCTTGCTTGAGGTCCTTGAGTCCTTCGTCCTGGTGCACCTTCCCCGGGCTCACTCTCTGCACCGTGGGCCGCCCTTCAGTCCTCATCTTCTGGTTGGTGACGCCCGTGACGTAGAAGGCCGCCCCGACGCTGGCGTGCGGCTGGCCTCGGAAATACTGCGACTGCACCTTGGCCTCCTCGTAGGTCGGGAGGTCCTCGCTGTTCTGGAGCCGCGGCGACAGCTGCTTCTCCATGATGCTGTTGTCCACCTGTATCTCCTGGCCCTGGGGCTCCTGGCGGGCAGCATGAGTCACGAGCTGGTGGTCCTGGGAGCTCAGCCCTTCGTTCTGAGAGGCCGGGCTGCCAGTGCTGCTGAAAGGGGGGGCATTCCCTGTGGCTTGCTGGTGTAAGGCGAGAAGGTTGCGGTTGTCATTTGGGTTCCCGTATCGGAGCTGCTCCTGCAGCAGGCGCTGTAAAACTGTCGTAGCTGCTTGCTCTTCTGAATTCCTCATCTCAAACTGTGGTGCCTTTTGGGTGGAATGTAAAAGCTGCCCTTGACCTAAGGAAAGGAGACACGGTTATTAGCGCCTGAGTGGATCGGGCAAGAGATATTCAAGAGCAATGGCTTGAAATACAGGAAAAAAAGCAGGTTAGATTACCAAAGGTTCCCGTAACAATGGGGGTCATCAAGGCCCTTGACCTAAGAAGGACTTGCATGCCCGGGGGGCAAAGCCTTAGAAAGGTGATGAAAGGTGACTTGAAAGTTTATAGGCAAATCAATCGACTGCAAGCTGTAGGGATGCATGCCAAATACCTCCGACAGCATCTCCGGCAAAAAGGAGACGTGGAATTCACAGGATGATGGTAAAAATGCCTGAAACCTGTTTGCTTTATACTTAGAGTTACTAACAGTGAAATACACTTCCCGTATTTGTAGGCAGACAAGGAGTAAAGTGTGAAATCAGCAACTTGTCAGTTTTAAGGGAAAGAAAAAACTAAAAAAAAGAGGCCCATTGAGATAGCATATGGTTCAAAAGAAGTAAAGAAATCTCTTAGCTTAGATACAGCAATTAAGGAATACCTAGTTAGCCAGCAGGTTTTCAGAGTTATGAAATGCCCAGAGTGAGATCAGCACCTATTCTCCCTGCTGCAGAAAACCCCAGGCACGGTGCAAGTGAGGACTCAGGAACTTCCTGCTATACAAAGGCAACCAAATCCTCACACATCTAAATATCCTCAGCGGAATGCATGCAAATGCAAGGGGAGGAAAAAGAGTTGTCTGATCTAAGGAACAAGAAAAACACCTCTGAGTGGCAGGAAAAAACACTGTGTCCCAATGAGAGAAACACAAAGAGCCAATGTCAGGCACATCCTAAGTACAGATTAAGCCAGTGACCAACAGCAATTACGTTTTGCTCAGTCTCCCAGTGGAGTCAGGAGTGTGTCATGGAAACTCAGGCCCATTGGCCTTGCATGAGTTGAAATATCAAATATTAATGATACCTTTGAGACATGTAACTGAAAGCAGAGCTACTTTTGAGCTAGAACAGCTCAGAATAGAGAGTAAGCCTCACTCGCTGGCCAAGCTGTGGCTCTGCCCTGACAGCAGAACACGTGCTGGTGTTGCAGCATTTTATTTTGACACCTTTTTTCTGTATTACATTGCCCCTTAGCAGAAGGTAACTTGCTCCCAACAGTTTGTTCTGCGGCAGAAGCAGCAATCAGGAGGCATGAAGGGTTTGCTTTGTGCTGCATCTCCACAACCTCCCTGTTTGCTCCCTCAGGCCAGGCAGCCCCTGCAACACAAGGACTCACATGGGGCAGACAAAACCCTTTGCAAACCTTAAGGAAGAGAAAGTTAAAATCCACCTCATCCCAGGCTGCTCACCACGGCAGGAATTCAGGCCCTGTTAGCTGACCTGGAATGTGACTCCTCTGAAATCCTGTTTGAAGTGGCACATACCTTTGTCCTTCACTTGGAGTTCCCTGGTAAGGAGAAGCAGTTCTGCCACATGGGGGGACACACTCAGCCTTCCTCCTGCAAATCCAAGATCTCCACTCAGAGATGGCTTCAGGCACCTCTTCAGCAGGCCAGATCACTTGATACTCTCCTCGCTCCCAAAATAATTCTGAGGAAAGCATTAAAAACATCATTTTAATCAGTAGATGAGACCCTAGAAATAATAAACCTTGACCCATATTTCAGATTTTCCTTTCGTAGCTTCTTGTTTTCTCCCAGAGCCCAACAATTTTGATCCCTTTAGGATGAATGAACCCCCATGTCCCCAGCAATCTACTCCAGCTGCTGCTTTAATCATGACCATTTCTGCTCCAAGATTAAATGTTGCCAAGTAATGCTTTGTCCCATCTGTGTCTCCAAGTGAAACAGTGATTAAAACCCGCTAATTCTTTAACTCCATTGTTTTATTTTTTTGCTCAGAATGAAAGCTGCAGCACAGATGAGGATGCCCTGTGCTTATGGCTCCTTTGCCAGTGGTGCTGAGTATTTTGAACTGTGTCAGCAGAAATCCTCTGCTGGACGGTGACATGGTGAAATGCTTGATAAACTTCAACACACCTAACTTGGCCTCAGAAATGACTGTGAGAATGATCAGTTTGTGAATATTAGCTTTATTTTACAGACTGGGAAAGTCAGGGGAAGAAAAGGACACTGACAGAGTTTATGCCAGAAACACATTGCAGAGCACAGCTCTAATTCCCAAAACACTCTTTAATTACATTACTTTTCTCTTTCAGAATATGAAGCAGTAAAGAAACTTTAACCATTGAGGGGAGAAGCAGGAGAATACAGAACAATGTCTATTTAGGCATTGTTACAAGAAGCAGTTCCTGAAGGTGTCCTAAAGAAAAAGGCAAGCAATGCAAAAGATGTGGAACATATTTATGCACTCAGTGTATTCATACTTTAAGGAAAGGCAATGAAAACAGAACTAGTGAAACTAAAAATATTCATTGATACATATAATTTAACTTAATTTCCTGGAATGTTGCAAAAAATAAAGTGAACAGATGTAGTGAAGGAATGCAGACGTGGATACTTCTGTCTCTGACTTACTACAGCACAAATCCACACCCAACAAAAACTATCTGAGATCTGCAAGTTAAATACTTGAGGTGTCAACAGCAATTTCAAGGCACATGAACAATGTCTAAGGAGAGAACAAGGCAGTGTTGTGTGGTGTGGTACTTCAAGATGGTGGTTGAAAAAAGCAGCTAATGTCAAATTCTTAACTGGTGACTTAGCTCGAGAGGGATATATTGAAAACAGCTGCCAGCAAATATGCAGTAAAGAACCTTTAAACCAGGCATTAAAGATAGCAGATAACTAGAGCAATTTCTAGCCTCTTTTCCCAGTGTTGCACAACAGAAGTTAAGGATTCCTCATCCCCCTCACACCAGAATCATCACTGACTCTTCTTTTTTTATTTTTTTTTTAAACCAAGCTGCCCTGAGCAACCTTTTTATTAGAGCATAAAAAGGCTTTTATTATGCAATATGATGCTGTCTTTCCACCCAAAGATTTCTTTTGTCTCGACTGGAAAAATCTAAGGAGGTGGAGGGGCTTGTTTATTTTTTTAATACAAAGATATAACCCAGCTTGAGATTCTGCCTCTCTGCCTTAAAGATTTTTTTTCAACAGACAAATCCAATCTGTGCATGTTTAACTCCTTCAAATGCTCCAGGAACCATTTCACACGCAGAACTTCACTCCTCAGCACTACCAGCTCATTCTGCTGAGCTGATGGAGGGAGGGCACGGTTCACACTGAAAACATTTGCTGGAACTGAATACTACTAATTTTAGTGTGGGTGTAAACTAGAAATCAACCTGGAAATCCAAAGCAAAAGGTGGGCTGAGATACAATATAACGATATTCTGGCCAACAAACCCGCTTTCTTTAAATACTGACTGGTAGCCTATTTTTTCCAGTTTTATCCCATTATTTTTAATTAACAAAGAAAATCTTGTGCAACTAACTTGGGTGGCAGCATTCCTGGAATCTGCTTTCTGAGCAGGCTGGAAACTCCTGGCAGAACCAGTGAGTTAACTTTTCTATTAACGAAACACAAAAATGAACAGTACAATCGGTGCTGAAGCCCATGTGTTATTTCTTTGGACACCAAACTCTATTTGTGTCAGGCTCTTCCAGCAATTTCGGTTTTCAGTGTGCCAAAGATGGAAATTAGTGAGATGCACTGGAAAAGCTGCTATGATAGAGCTGGAAGGAAATTGGGAAGGTTCTGTAGATACTTTAAACAGACATATTTGGGGGTTTAGCCTACATCTATTATGGTGGATAGGCTGAAGTCAGACTGCCAACAACTCTGCCGAAATGTATGGATTGGATGGTGCACTCCCCATTGCCACAAAGCCCAGAAACACCTCTTCCAGTGGAAAATTCAGGTTTAGATCAAATTTCATCCAAGGAACCATGGTGAGATTTCCCAGGCTGAATCAATTTTGCAATTTGCTCCCAAGCATCGCAGCTCTATCATCTTCCACCTCATTCTAACCTCTGGTCTGAAATTACTCCTGCTAACTTGAGGGAAAAGCTCTTGAGGAAACATCAGAACCTAGAACTGGTAGAACTAACACAGGAATTGCTAATAGTGCTTCACCATGCTGAGATCAAGAATGAGCACAAAAGGGGGGGTAGTGTAGGTACTATTTATGGAAGAAAAGCCTCATGTTTGCAGGGCATTGTGTAAAAAAACCCAGTAGCTGAAGCTTCTGTCTTAAACATCATGCAATCATGCACAGGAACCTTGCCAGTCCCTCGTGAGGAAGGAAGATTAATGAAGAATTTAAAATGATAATACTGCCAGGCTGTAGGGAACCAAAGCAGCACATTTCTGTACAGCATGCAAATATTTTCCAGCATTATAAAAATAAACAAGCTTAGACAAGTGAGCGACTCACCACTGTTTGATGAGTGGCTCTAATGCTATAGCTCAATTAACCTGCATGGAGCAATAATAACCTCACAAGCAAAGAGAAGCATCTTTCTTTAGCTTGTGAAACGAAGAGGAATGCAAGAGTCCCTGTGAGGACAGCCTGTGCATACCTGCCCAGAATTACTGCTTAGCCAAGGAGCTAATTAGCTTACACATCAGGTGGGATGGGAACAGGTTCACCACCTCATCAGGGCTGAAGTACAGTTAAGCACTTTCAGTTTTACTCCTGAGTTTTGTGTCACACCTGAAACAATCCAGTGACAGACTTCAAACTCCAGCAGCAAATTCTGCAAAGTAATTCTGTGGTTTTTCTTAAAGGATGTGCTTGTGATACTGCCCATCCTGGCTGGCAGCAGGGGATGGGATGCTATCAGGTAGACGAGGTTTTAGGCTGAGTTTTTAGGTGCAGGGTTATCTTCAGACAGACCTGCACTGTGTAATAGAGGAGGGGACATGAAACAGAGACAGCGTGGACAGGAGCAGCTGTGAGGTCCTTGGGCAATGCTCCCATGCTGAGCCACCCCCCGGGTAATGGAAACACTCTGCTGCTCCATGGCCCACGCAAACCCCAGCAGGCCGATCCCTGATCCTGCAGAATTCACTCAGCCTCGGCGTCTCCAAGACCACTGGAACCGTGGCTGTTCTGCACACACGCTCCCTCTGAAGTGCCTGGGAGCACCAGGGACTCAGAGGTGAGGTCCCAAATTATTCAGTGAATACTGCAGGTTATCGCTGAATGCTCTTTGCTTCCTTTCAGTCCTACCCGAGGAGGAGGAGGAAGGGAGGGAATACACACCAGGATAGTCCTGGAGAATAAATGTTCCCAACGTCTGGCGCCAAGACCCAGACCTGCAAGGCAGCACTCAACAAGTCCCAGCGCTGTGAAAGCGCTTTAGCACCTGCTCCTAACCAGGAGGAGCTTCCAGACTCCAACCATAAACACCTCCCCAGCTCCCATTCAACGCTCCCGGCCCTGCCTGCCTCCATCTGCTGCCCGTGGCTCAGGTGATCCCGGAGGGTGGCACCGAGCAGGTGCACGGAGTGCTGCCAGCATTACTCATCTTCATTCCAGAAGGGCAGAGTCACCGGGCAAACAAGAAAAACTTCCTTCTTTTAACGAAAAACAAGAACAATGTCACCCGGAGGGGGGCAAATAAGATGCATACCCATTGTATTAGATCATCGGGCTACAGCAACGAGAGGCCAGGAGAACAACCAAAGACTGGTCCCGGTTTTAACAACTCTCCCAGCCAAACTGAGTCCACCTGAGCAAGGCTTAGACTGTCCCTAACCCTGCCCCTCAAACACTCTTGTCACTTGGACCAGGCACAGGGAAGCCTGGCAGGCCTGAAGAAAAGGCAGCGAGTTGCTTGGCCTGGCTGGAGATAAATAAGCCAAGATATCAACATGGGAAGATCCCCTCTAAATAACATCTCAAAGGAAAAAACTGAGAAGACCTGACTTGACCTTTGAATTACTGCTCCCCTCACTAAAAAGTATCAATTTCTTCACAGGGAAGCTCCTATAATCTTCACCAACATAATTTAGGCTTTATATTACCAAGGGGGGAAAAAAAGAGAAGAATAAACACTTAGAAAGCACGGTATAAATAGGAATGTGTCATGGCTTTTAAGCATTTTGAAAAGAATGCTATGGAATTTCAAGTTCCTCCATAAAATTTTAAAAGTCACAGGGGCAGGAGGATTTATTCTGAATATACCAGTCTAATAGGAAAACCAGCTGTTTTTATTGAGAATATTTCTTCATGAAGACATCACACCACTCAATTACTTACACTGTTATGCAGCACTACCTAACACTGCTCACACATCTGCAGAGTCACAAGCCTTTAGGGGCAGGTACTGCCATTTCTGTATAATCAGTGAAACACAAATTCCAGCACAGGCAATGGGAGCTGTGCTACCAACTCCAGAAAGGCCAAGATCTCACCTTTTAGACGTCCTCTTGCTAAAACCAGCTCAAGCTCACGCAGCTTTAGCCACACCAGGTCTCATTTCAGAGGGCTGCCTCCCAGCACAGACCGAGCAAGATTCATCTGCCTGAAACTTCACAGATTTCCAGTAATTATCCTTGCAGAACTGGGGGATTGCTGCAAGCCCAAGCTGCAGTTTGAATTCAGCACCAAGCTTTGTTTTGTCTTTTGCGAATGCTCCACTTCTCGCTGCTGCTGGCACTCAGGCAGCGCCCTGCTTCTGTCGTCAGCAGCCCCTGTCCCACAACTATCCCAACTATGCCTCAGCACCAGTTTCATTGCATTGTGTGGTTTCTCCATTCCTTCCCTGATTTAGTCCAGGCCTCTCCTCAGGGCTCTCAGATAATGAAAACCATGTGAGAGTAAAATGTAATCTTCAAACACGCAAACCAGTTTCATGTGCATTATCAGAAGGGAGCAAAATGTTGACAGTGCATCATTTGTCCCTACAGATAGGATCAGACTCTTTTAATTGCTGCTGAGATAAAAAAAAAAAAAAAAAAAAGATTGGAATCACCATCCACGTTAAACATAAAGTCAAAATTCAAACCTAAAAGCTTAAGTGGTCCTAAAAACAATGGAAATACGATCCCTAAACAGATATATCCATTTTGTGCCACCTTAAGGTAGTTTTTCCTCATATGTCAGTTGTTACATCCTGAAAATTTATATCAGAAGTTGACACAAATAAAAAAATGTAGGTGGAGGAGGATGCAGAGAAGAAAACAACCACTATGGCCTAACTTTAGCATGGAATTTTCTGGCTTTTTCTAGCAATACCACAATTTAAACTATTTTAAGCCCCCATATGGAGGAGCTCTCCTTATTTCAGAAAGCAGTTTCACAGAATTTAACGGGACTAACCACAGAATCTGGAAAGCAGGCAGGCATGGCCCCTCCTCTGGTCTAAGGGCTGCTTTTTGTTTCCTTTAGAAAAAGAAGCAGCTAAAATACAGGTACCTTGCCAGTTGTCAGTCAGAGATGCTGTGGCCCAAGGAGGGGCACAAACCTAGTGCAGTACTGGCATAGCCCAACACCTCCGAGAGATCTCAGTGGGTACCATGGGTTAAAAATATTAATTAAAAGTAAAACCCTACAGAAGATCCAGCCCACTGCATTTCAGACAGCAAGGATGTTATAAAAGTGGCTTTGGTGTTGTTCTTTTATCATAACCACGTGGGCTTTTCATGTGCGCCTTGTAAAAAACCTTTAATTACCTATAAGATGATTAATTGAGCCTCACCACCACACTGGGAGGAAGATATTACTCCATTCATTTTAGCACAGTGGTGACTGGCTAATTCCTGGCCTACACTGATGTTTTTTGTTGCCACAACTATGTCACTCAGGGAATTGATTTCTTTCAATGCAAGTATTCCAGCAACCACTCTAAAACAGATGCAGTTACAGTAGGAAATAATTGGTTTTAGGTGTATTGCTTAGGAAACCTCGTGTAAACCACACCAGCACAACTTCCTCCTTGCTAATATAAACTTCATCACTGCTAGAAAGATTTTCTGTAGTAACAGGAGCAGCAAGCACAGATCCTGCCTAAATGGATCAAGGATGTTGGCATCCCAGGACTTGTGCAAGCAGAAGGCAGAGGAACCTTCTGAGAGTTTCCTACAGCTGGAGAAGATACTTCTGCAAAGGATGCTCAGCAGCTGCAGAAAAATAGTTAAAGATTTAGTTCCCTAATGAACAAAATGAACTTCACAGAGTGCACAGAAACCAGAAGTAACACATGGCTCCTTGAGCACAAATCCAAGGTGATTAACCTTCCCTGCTCCCACTCAGAGCTCTGTCAATGCCAGCAGGGCTTGTGCAGGAAATGCACTCAGCTCTCCCCTGCCTGAGGAATGCGGTGCCAGGGCCTCTCCAGGCTGCTGTCCTGGGTCTCCCAAGGGAACACATCCTGCAGTTTGCCTCTCCCAGCACCACCCTGGGCCCTGATCTCCATCCCAGCCTTTTGAGATTGCTCCATGGAAGCATCCCTTCAAAGCCCCTGAGCAGCAGGGGACGGGGCCAGCAGTCTCCCACACGCAGTTTCTATTGCCATCCCTACTCCCCCAAATCAGAAATCCACTGGGCTTTCAACACATGCTAAATCCACCCTTCCCCCCAGGGGTGCTAAGCTTTTTTCATTACTTTTTCTTTTTTTAAAGGAGATCCAAGTGCTCCACACCCAATCCCCACTCGACAAGAGCAAAAGCTGCTCTTTTCCATCTAACTTTGGAGGGCTCTTTTCTGCCTGCTCTCCACGGATCCCTGATCTCACCCAAAGGAAGGGTGGAACAGGCTACGTAACGGCTCTTGGTCGCTTCAAGCTTCACCACTGGACAGCAAAAAGCATTCCAAATTTGTTTTTACGCAACACAAATATCAGCACTCAGCTGTGATGACTCCAGAAAACTCCAGATCACCACCTCTTCGTGCACTTCCACAGGCTCTCCCAGGATCCCAGACTGGTTTGGGTTGGAATGGACATTAAAACCCATCTCATTCCAAGCCCCCGGCACAGGCAGGGATGCCATCTCACACTGGTTTTAAGTTCTGGCTCTCCAAAAATACAGAGGAGGTTTCAGCTTTGTTTCTTTTCAAAAAGACAATGGGAAAACAAGGAAGATATGTTTTCCCAAGCCCCACAACAAGACAGGCTAGCCCTAGTATGAAGCAATCAAATTTGTTTCAGCTGAACACAGAACCACCCAAATTAGAACAGCAGGAAAAGTCCACCAAACCCTGATGGGAACAAAGTCATTGAAATGTGGAATTACTTTCCTTGAGGGTTACAGTAAATAATCCTAATATATTAAGTAATTCTTTCAAAAACCAAGTTGTGTAGAGACACAAAACATTTTTAAAAAAAAATTACTGTGACACAACTCTTAGACAAGGTCTTACAAATGCTAATTAATTCATTAAACAAAACCCTAAACTGGCTTAATTCATAAACATTCATATAAGAGAACTGTTCAACAACATTTTGGTCTACTATTAGACACTGTAAGTGCTTTGCTAATACAAATAAGCCTTCAAAACCCAATTTTATTGGATCAGTGAACTTTTTTGTCATTTACACAAAGTCTGATTCTATACTGTGACCAATACTGATGAACCTTATATAGCCCAACAGTTTTTACCAAGGAAAATGACCAAAGACCTCTCCAAACGCCCAAAGAATTTCAAATATTTAGTATTAAAAAAAAAAAAAAAGTTATTTTAAGCTGAGACACAACCAAACTAGACAAGAGTCATTCTCAGAGAGGACGAGAAAGTAAAAAAGCAGCGAGTATGAATGGCAGCATTTATCTCTGAAGCCCTTCTGCAGGACCAAGAATGCAGCCTGCCTGCCAGGAAGAGAGGAGACACTCAGCTATTGGGAACAGGAGGGAGCCCTCACTTTTCCAGGGCCAGCCAAGCCCTATGGGAGCTGCCCACGACAAGGGATGCCACATCCTACAACCACCACCAGGGATGGCCACAGCTCCATGCCCAGGCACCAGGGAAGGCTCCAACACATGTTCTGTTCTTCCTGCACCTAAGCTGAGCACCTCACACAATCCTCTCCGCTCTACTAAGACAAGATTTCAAAGAAGAAGAATAAACTTCTTTTTTTTTTGAGAAGTTTGTTTCCACAGGTCTTTGAATTCTGTTCTCAGGGGTTTTTTTTATTCATGATATTTCATTTTCCATTCCTATTCATTCCTCAGGAACCGAGCTCCTGCTGACATCAAATGTCTGGTTTGCCCTGAACGGCCATTTATACACACCTAAGTTTCAAATCTATTCTTACTTCAAAAGTTTCATCCAAGTGTCCATGTAAACACAAATTCCATCAACCATGAGAAACTCCTTTCACTTACAGGCATGGCAGGCAGTAAGAAAAGATTAAATTACATATTTAAAAATTAATTGCTCCTAGAAACAACTTCACACTATTATTCCCCAAAGTTGTTGGATCTGTTTTCTGTCTTGAAGACATTTCAAGGCTACTCTGGAGAGCCAGGTAATACGCAAAATTTGGATATTTGCTGACTTTAGAGTTCTCCATACGGCCCATTACTTTCACATGGACACAATCCCAGTCTCAGATCTGTCCAAAGCATGAACCTTTTGCAAAGACTGAAGGTATGGCCATGGAGGCTGCAGGATGAAGCTCTTCCTGTGGCCAGCACTGCATTCCAGAGCTGTTTGGGAATACACTCTCTCCTGTATAAAAGGGTTTAACAACTCCTGCAGCCACACGGGACTCACAGGGCAGGTATGTGCCTGCTCTTTCATAAAAGACAATGATTGAAGTCTACAACATGATGCTGCTGCCACATATGGGGCACGTGCACAGAGAGGATCAGGCACGAGGGTATGTGGAAGTCTAACCTAGAAAGTAACTACTCTTCAAAAAGTAAGAGAAGCAGAGAATTCCTCAAAGCAATGAGCTTAGAGAAATGGGTTGTGGCCCAGATTCAACACAATGGACTAAATCACTTTGACAAATCCTCCAGTGCTTCCTGAAAGCGTATAACCCCAGCAATAGGCAGTTTGGAACACTTCTATGAGGAACCAAGTCCTCTCTTGTATTTCAGTGGACAGAAGAGGAGAAAGAGAGCCCTGGACCTTATTGCCAATCCCCAAGAATGGCTGTTCTCACACTTTTATAAACACTTGGTCTCCATGGAAGGGGGATACCTAGCAGCAAACATTGGCAACCAAGGACATTCCACTCCCACTATAACGTCCACAATAGCAAGGAGAAAAAAAAACATCCATAAGGCTGCTTTGATTAGGAACCCTTTGAGAGGACTTCTTCAAAAGTGAGTGTCTGAAAATACCTTGAACTGTGGGAATGTGCAACGACATCCGGATGGGGGAAAACAGGCATCTTACTTTATTCTGAAAGCATTTACACTTCAGCCCAAAGTGGGAACATCTATTAATCCAAGAACCTTTTGCCAAGAACAAGGTCATAGTTTTCTTTTTAATTCACAACAGAACCCAACACGTAACATATTCTGCACCAAGCAGAGAATCTCATCATTTACAGGTGTTTGGAGCCAGGTTTTAGTTTAATGCATACTCTGAATGTGTAAGAACTTTATTATATTGGTTTTATCCTCCCAGCACGTCAGAGCTCTGCAGCTCTTTAAAAGCCACCAGTAAGAATGAAGCAAAGAGGAGTTCTGCCCCACGAGGGGTATAAAAAGACAAATTCTTTCACTGCCAGAAGTATTTATACATTAACACACTCTTGGACTGTTGATAATTCTAAAATTGAAGACCTATTCCTGTGTATACATTAATATGGCAGCAATCTAAACCAAGCTCAGATTTTGCTCCACGTTAAGAAAATTAAGCATTAATGAGCTCAAATTTTACTTGAGCTGTTTGCTCATTGCAGTGACAGCGAGCCCCAGCCATGGAGCAAGGCATCATTGTGCTGAGCCCTATGAAGAATTAAATGGTGCAAGTTGTTCTATCAAAATAACCACCAAAAACCAAAATATAAATCACATTACACTCAACTGGAAACAAAAGGAAGGGCTAGAAGTGGGAGAAGCATTTATGCTTTGAGAACCTGGGGGTTGCAAATTCTCAATTTCACTGTCACGGTTAGGAAAATGTGGCAGCAAAGCAGTGCAACTTTATTTCTAAATAAACAAAAAGATTGGTCACTCTGCTGATGCAAGACAGACTAAAGAGAACAAGAGAACTATTAAATTATCTCCACTTCTGGGATTCTGGCTATTCTTTTGCAAAGTGAATGGCTTATGCTAATCAGGATGCATCTGAAATGCATCATTCAAGCCTTCTTGTACAAATATAGTTCTTATTTATCCCAAAAGATCCCCACCAGCTGGCAATGTTTGCATACAATGTTAAACCCAACCTCAGGAGCCCATGCATTATGAGTCATTTTACACTTAAAAACATCAGTTCCCTTCAGTGTTCTCCAAGACGGTGTATCCCACGAGAAGAATTTTAGTGGAATTCAGCAATAATACACTATGTTACCAACCAACTTCCTCCAGCACAAAAAAGTTACAAGTTTTCTGTTGTTCGGTGGGTTGGTTTTTTTTCCCCTTCTAACAGTGCTTTTCCTCCAGAACATCTTTGTGGAAGGAACAAAAGGATTTGCACCAATCCCTTCTATATGAATCAAATATTTATGCTATGCCCTCTTGAAGCACTTTCATCTAGTAACCTATGGAATGTGATCTCCTGACCTCAACACTCAGGCACGTCTAAATCAGCTGCCCTTTGAGCTGTATTAGAGGCGGCAGGGAATTTTTATACATTTGTATTGCAGGCATATGAAAACCTTGTGGCCCAGCTGGGGCATTCTCTGCTACCAAGCATTAGTCCAAAGTGTGCTTCAGGAAAGAGGAATGCTTTGATTGTCCCACGTTATGGCACAGTCTGATACCATGTGCCACCAGGAACAGGCAGGATGATGAACCACGCTCTCAGCACATTAACCAGCCAGCATAATTTAAATAAGTGTCGTGGCAAACTCCAATCCCATGTCCCACCATGTGGCCCATTCTACCCACTTCACACTGCCCAGTTCCCTTCTGCCAGCCCCCTTTCCCAGGGCAGCCAGCGCTGCCTGCAAAACACCTCCAGAATCCTAAAGACAAAAGAGCTTGTGGGATGAGCAGGCACCCCATTCCCTCCATCTAGAAATCCCACCCTTTCCTCAAAAAAAAAAAATCATTCTAGGTTGTCTTTGTGGCTCCCAGGAATCTTTGAAGGATGGGGTTATGTTGCAAATAAGTGTCCTGGAAGTAAAAGAGAGGGGGACCAGGTGTCCCAGATGAACCTGCAACTTCAACTACAGCACAAATTTTTCCAGGGTCAGCTCATGACCCTACTCCCTCGAGGAGCAGTCACTGAGGTAACCCTGGTGAAAGTCTGACCCAGAGATTTAACAGGGTCATGGTCCTGATGGTAGGGTTCATGTTTTCATAGCAGACCTGAAAAACCGTGATGCTGCCCATCCCTCACACAGGAGCAGCACGAGGGTGTAGGGAAAGCTCGAGAACACGGTGTTTGTGTTCCCACCCTCACCTGGCAGAAAGGCTCAGTGCCCAGAAACAGTCAAGGGTAGCAGAAAAATGTGAGGCAGTGGCCAAAACCAATGCCCTGTCCTCTGCCCCAGGATGGATTCTGGTCAGTCACCTGCCCCAGTCCCCTCACGAGGTGCCCCACTGGCTGCTGCACCTCAGCAGAGACTGAGGCACCCCCAGTTCTCCGAGGGTCCAGCAGCTCAGACTTGCTACCTCAACTTTTCCACTTTCTTTTCCCATAGAAATTCCTCCAGGACACAGGAACGGAAAAAAAAACCTGAAAAAAAGAAAGAGGAACAGGGAGAAGGACAGACCAATACGTAGCATTTCCTGTATCATCCACAGGAAAAACCCACGCAGTGGGGAAGAGCTCGATGTCAAGGCTGGTTTCACCACATGAACAGGCAGTTCCTCCTGCTGGGGGATGCTGTGTGATTCCACAGGGAACAATACAATTTTCCCTGACACAAGGAGTCCTGCTACTAGCCACACAAAATTCCACGGGTCCTTCCCTTGCAGAAATGGCTGGTAGCAAAGAAGGAAGGAGGGGAAGGAGGAATGTGGGTACAGAGCTGGGGGAGAAGGAAAACGGGACATTCACTGTGGTATTATCACTTGTAAACCAGGACACGCTCAGCACTCGGCCCCTACAGAAAGAAGTATTCTGCAAAATATGTTTCCCTGCACAGAGACTGGGCCTCCATCCAGTTATTATGTGCACATGTCCCTGCTGAGTTTTCAGTCTTACTTAAAAAAAAAAATCACAACACAAAGAAAACATCCCCTCATATTCACTCTGCACAGTACCAAGCGTGCTCCTGACCATGTTCAATAATCTGTTAAGGAGTGCTAATTATGGGTGCAACACTTTTACACCTTGTGACACAGTAGTAAAGCACTTAATGTAAAACAAATTCCAGCGTGAAACAAGAAATCAGCCGATCGTGGCAGCCCTGTTTGCACGTGTGATACATAAATGCACATGTGAACGCACATACGTGCTCCTCTGTGGAGCACGACCAGTAAGGACAATCTCAACACGTGGATTACAAGCACAATGACTGCAATTATTTTCTCAAAAGAAAAGAGCACCGCAAGAAACGGCTGCTTTCAAACACAGCCTGACACAAACCCACTTCAGCGACTTCCACCGAGTTTTACTCAATCCAATTACACACAAGTACACCGCTATTCATTTTGGCAATTTACTACCATCACTGAAATAGGTGGATGAGTGTAATTTTTTTGGGTTTTTTGCAAGAATTTTGCAAGATGAAAAGTAAACTTCACAGGAGAAAGAAGTGATGGACAAAAGCTGACAGAGAAGAGAGCCAGTCTAACTCCCAGGTTTAGGCTGAAGAAAGAATGCCGAGTCCCCTGCAGCATGAGCACATCTCTTACCTACTGATCTGCTGAAGACAAAAGGGTTTTCTTCTTTTCAGAAACTGGACACTTGTAGCTCGTTGGGTCAGTCGCACAAAGCTTCCCTGCTGCCAAAGGTATTCTTTTTCCCCTCGGGTTTTTGTTGTTGTTGTTTGGTTTTTTACCTCAGAGAGTAAAGGGCAGAACAGTGGATTCAGCAGGGGCAAAGGGTGGAATTCGAGATTTAACGGGCTGGAGAACTGCAGAGCTCTCTCCAAAAGATGCTGTATTTCAAGGCGCTTTCATTTGCAAATCCTTCTTCATCCTCAGTGTCAATAAAACTGGAGGAGGGGGAGTAAACTTTTTTTTAACCGCAGAAATAAACCGGACTCCACAGAACGGGGAATGTGATACGAACTGGATTTGTGGCTCGACTTTCTCTTTTATTAAAAATAAATATACTTTCAGAACAGGCAATCGAGCTGGAAGGGTANCGCTGCGCTGCGCTGCGCTCCGCCCGCCCGCCGCTATTGTGTGCGGACACACGGACACACCGAGCGGCAGGAGAGCCGCGGGGAGCAGCCGCTGCGGGTCCTGGCCCTGCACACACGCCCCGACAAGCTCACCCTGTGCATCCCCGAGAGGGTGTGCATACTGGAGCTCTGGCAGCCTTGGGGCCGGGACCTGCCCTGGGGAACCTGTTCGGTGCCCCAGCACCCTCTGAGGGCAGAATCTTTCGCACATACCCACCCTGAGCC
>VZRS01007698.1:209295-295121 GCA_013398055.1 Ifrita kowaldi | reverse complement strand
GAACCGGCAATCGGTGTGGCAGGGGAAAAAAAAAAAAAATCCCAGAGTCAGCCAGGACCTGCCCGCGGTCGCTGGGAGGAGGATAGCGGTACCTCGAGAGCGGCAGAATAAACACAAAGAGGGGGAAGTCCGCGTCCCGGCGGTGGCAGCTCGGCTGTCAGTGGCAGCGCCGCCCGGGGCATTCGCAGCGCCCGCGGCCCCGGCAGCGAAGGGCGGCCCGCGGCATCGCGCCCGGGCGGGCTCGGCTCCGCTCGCTNCCTGTTCGGTGCCCCAGCACCCTCCGAGGGAAGAATCTTTCGCAAATACCCAACCTGAGCCTCCCCGAAACAGCTCCAGCCGTTCTCTTGGCTCCTGTCCCTGCTCACAGAGAGCAGAGATCGGAGCTGCCCCTCCACTGCCCCTCGGGAGGATGCTGAAGACCACAGTGAGTCTCCCCCCAGCCTCCTCCAGGCTGAACAAACCAAGTGACCTCAGCCACTCCTCATAAGAGTTTCCATCTAGACCTTTCCCCATCCTCGTGGCCTGCTTTGTACACTCTCTAAAAGCTTGTTGTCTTTTTTATGATGTGGTGCCCGAAACTGCTCAAAACATTCCAGGTGAGAACACCCCAGTGCAGAGCACAGCAGGACAATCCCCTCCCTCGCCTGGCTGGTGATGCTGTGCCCAGTGCCCCCCAGGACAGCCCTGGTCCCTCTGCAGGAGGAGCCACTTGGGTGCCTGTGGAAGCACCCACAGGAGTCAGCCCCATCAAAACCAACCTGCCAAGCCACTGGAGCGAAATGGGTTTATACCAATGTACACCAGCCCAGGACTCACCCCCCTTTCTGCTGGCCAAATGCTGAAAATAAATGAAAGTGTGGCAAGAAATGATCATGCTAACTGCTCATAGGCAGGGTATTAAAGGAGATCCCTGCATATAATGTTCTGCTTAAACCCAAAATGTACATCATGTGATCTTCCAAAGCTCAGGCTATCCTAATAGGAAATATCCACAGACCTCTACTACTCTGCCACAGCGGGAAATAATGGTCAGTGTGGAAAGAGGATACTGAGGACACTTCAGTTCTCCCCAAATACAACCCTGATTTTGCTGTGTTTCAGCATTTTACCACATGATAAAAGGTGGTGGCCACATTCAGAAGTGGCTTTTGCTGAAGGCTTTAGTGCCTGGAATCACAGTGTGGAATTTCAACTCCTAAAACAGTTTAGCTTTAAACATTCCACAACCTTTACAGCAAAGCATGAACACATCACCTTTGTGCATGTGTCCCCATTCAAAAGCCCATAAAAGGATCCCAAAATGTTGCTAGAAGGAAAGACTTAATGCAGTCTTGTTTTGGAAGATCTAACAGAGGATTAGTAATGGCAGTAACACAGTCAGCTCTGCAGTGGAACCAGTCTTTGCATCAGAGAGGCAAAGCTCTTGTTCTGAAATGGGCTAAGCAACACCAACTTCTCCTCACCCCATCCCTGAAATCAGGGCAAATCCCCAGTCTGAACAAGGCCGAGAGATAACAAACTGGTCCTTCAGTTGGGACTTATTTGTGTACAAACAATTGCACCCTGCCTTTCTCACAATCCACCTCCTCCTCCAGCTTTTGCATAGGGAGCACTGGAATCCTCCCCCAGTGAGGTCATTCCTGTCCTGAACTCCCGAGGAGGACAATCTCCCAGTGACAGCTTCCACTTGGCTCCTGGTCATTACCTTGTAATTTCAAAAAGGAGCGAAACAAAAAACTGAATGCAGCTGTCACGGTGTGTCCACAGCTGATTTAATGCATAAAGGCCTGATCATGCAAACATGAAGCCCACTAAGCAGTCCCAATTTGGTAAGGTTTGGGCCTAAGATGCCACCAGTCTCCAAAAAAGAACTGAAAGTGCAAAAACTGGCCACATGTCAAATCCCTGCACTGTGAAATTTGGCCTTCATGTGAGGGGAGATGGCATGATTCAGCCATTTACCTTTTAATCACTCTGAGCAAATAAATCCTTTCCGACATTCTAACATTGAAAAGAAACACTTGGACAAAAATTCAGGAAGTCGAATTACAGAAATCCCAAATGCAGCATCTATAAGCATCTTTTTTTTTCCCCCTTCATAACCAACGTTCATTCACTGGAATGTTTTAATGGAAGAAATGCAGAAACACATGTAAACAGCTCATTAACATCCCATAACCTTACAGTTTGAAACGCCAAAGGAAAGAAAAAAAAAGGCAGTGCAGAAGGAGCTACTGAAGCCTGCATTTGCTGGATGCTGTGGGGCAGCGCTGTAAGGGAAATGCACAGCTAGAGCGAGGGAAAGAGTTATAAACTGTGCTTCAGTCACACATCCTGTCTCCCTCCCACATGCTCAAAGAAAATATGGGAGTAAAGAGAGGAGGCAGAGTCATCAGGAAAGCACAACTATTGCCTCATGCAGGCACTGGGGAGCAGCGAGCCTTGCCCGAGGCGTGTTAACCTCGGCTCCTCTGCTGCCTATTCCAGGAGCACTGCTCGTGTTCAACCCACACAACTGGAGATACCAGCCTTATCAGAACTGCAAAAGAACAAAGCTGCACGAAATCCAAACTCTCTTCCTTAAAATACTCTCCCCCTGTATCCTCCCTTCACCCAGCTCCCCGCCCAGCCCGGTGCTCAGGAGCTCCAGCACACATCTGAACGGCTGCCAGCGGAGGAAGCGAGCAGTTTCCATACACACATCACGCCACAATGTGGGAATTCAGGAAACAACACAAGAAAGGGGCTCCTAATAACTGTTCCAGCGTGCTCGGGCCAATTTATGCAATCACACAAAGGTCACAGTGGTTGTGCTAAAAAGCACAAAAGATAAGCACTACAACGGCCACTAGTTCAAAGTAGGAGAATAAATCTTGGGCTTAGGAAAACCTGGAATTGCTCCACCTACAATTTTTTTAAGAGGTTGTCCTTCACATTCTTGAAAATTCCTCCATCTTAAAGTTCCTCCCTTCAGGAATGGCTGTAACTCTGCTGCCCTTTGTCTGCAGCAGCTGGAGCTCAGGAAGCTGCTGATATTATCCCTCCTGTACAGACACACCACAGCTCAGTTCAGCATCCACTCAGCACAGTGCACGGGGGCCTGAATTAATTCCCGTGGATCTCTGATCTCGGGCCAGTTTAACAGAGCTTTTCTTCTTGCACATTAAAATAAAGCGTCAGCAGGGCGCAGAAGTGGCATTTAGCTCTTGGGGCCAGACAGAATGTCCCCATCAAAGTGAGGGGGGTTTTTCTCTATAAAATACATTATTGGGCAAAATAATGACCCTACAGTAAGCAGACAGTAATACAAGAAATAGTAAAAAAATCTAGGAAGAGAAGCTGAGCATGTTTGCCAGGAATGTGAGCAGGAGCAAGGAATAGGCACTTCTGAAAAGGGAGAGTGTATTTCTTGTCATAGAAGCCAAACTCAGAATCCCAGCATGGTTTGGATTGGAAGAGACCTTAAAGCTCATCTCATTCCATCCCCCTGCCATGGGCAGGGACACCTTCCACTATCCCAGGTTGCTCCAGGCTCCATCCAACCTGGCTTTGGACATTTCCAGGTCAGTTTGACAGATACTCGTTGAAGAAAAGGAAGTAAGCGAACCAACACGTTTGGGAATACAGATCACAACAAGACTAAAAGATTTCTAAATCTTGTAAAAATCATAAAAAAATGAGTGGAGAAGGCACCAAGGTACAGGAGGGCCGGGTGGCTGGTCCAAAGTCAGGCTGGGAGTTCAATCTGCACTTGCAGAGGCCCTGCCTTGCTGCCCACACATACAGTGAGCTTGGACATGCACTACTGCAGCTTTTGCTGCTGTTTCACCACCTGGTTTTAGCAGCCAGCACCTTCAGGGTGGCCATGGCCATCTTTAAGTCATATGTAGAGGATTTGGTGTTGCTGCCACATCCAGCCCTGAGCTGTAACAAAGCCTGAAAGGCTCCTTTGGGTCCTGCCATTGGGTACGGCAGGAGAGCAGCTACGATTTCTGAAGGGAAACAGAATCAGACAGGAGATTGAGGCATGAATTACACGAGTTATCATTCACCAAGATGGCAACAACAGCTATTCACAGACCAACAGCACCAGAAATTACTGCCATCAAACTTGACATGCGTGGAATTGCCAGAAAAATTCTACCTCTCCAAACACACGAGCAGGAACAGTTACACACTACTTATTCCTCTGGCATTCACTAAGTAACTGCTGTGTCTTTCTACACAAGTGTATTGTTTCACCAATTCTACACAATAAAACTTTGATGACCACATAACTTCTGGGAGGGAAGTAACTGATACAGAAACTTCTGCATAGCCAACTTCGTGTTCTGTCTCTACTGTGATTTACACCATAACACAGCCCCAGCTCATCTAAGATTTTTCATGCTGCTGTGTGTGAAGAGTCTTAAAAGTCTGTCAGTCTGGGAGGTACCTCTAATGGGTTGTAACTCAAGTGCAGCGTGGCTCCTGGGGTGAAGAAAAGGCCTGCAAGGAAGGGGGGGAAAAGGAACAGCTTACCACAGTGAAATGTAATATAGAGGTCAGCAGTGACATGTCACCCGTGAGGTGATTGATCAGGTACCACCTGTAAGGAGAATTATTCTAACTGCTGAACCTTGGCCCCTCTCTATGCAGAACTGCAGAAGAGAGCAGTGTATCCAGGAGAGTGGTAAACAACTGCCAACTATGGAAAAACAAATGTTTCAGCTTTGCCCTAAACACATTCACACCCCAGTGCCCTACAGTTAAATGCAGTTTGGGCAAAATAAGGTTGGTCTGGACAAAGTGATTTCCTTAGACATTGTTCTTCTCCCAAAGATGGACCTGTAAGCCTTTATCTGATGTCTATTATATGTTAACAACCTTGATGTAGGAAAGTTGACCATCTCCATCGCTTCTCTGCACTCTTACGTCTCAAGTCTCTTTAACAAGGGACGTGTCTTTAAAATCTGCTGGAATTTATTGAAAGATTCCCTCAACTTCCAGTGGCTTTGGACCAGAATGAGCTGTAAGAGTAAGGCATGGAGGCACTGAAGTTCAGCACAGTATTTGTTTGCTCTCAAGGACTAAAGATTGTATGAAATTACAAGTGAACAAGATGCACAGCAGGTTCCGCAGCAAAAACCAGACTTGCTAATCCTGGTATTTCAATGACCATAAAGCCTAAGAGGGGACAACCATGGCTGATTTGATACCAAAAAGCCCAACCTCTTCAAAGCCTCCAGGTCTTAAAATGGTGCAGCTGTACTGATAAATACCACGGGGATGGGGGAAGAGGGGGTGCTCTTTGATTTAAAGCTCTTGCAACTCATTTTTAATGCTGATGTCAGAAGCAGACTCAGAAGTGAGAAATGAAAGAGGCCCAGCCAACAGCAATCTCTGGCTGGGAGCAACCTTGCATTGCCTGGGAAGGGTAAAGGTATGGTCTCAGTGAAACACCGAGTGCCATGTGCATGCAAGAGCTCTGCTAATCTGCTCATCTTCCCCTGCTGCAAAGAAGCTGGCCTGAAGAGTAACCAGCTTATTCTGAACGTGAAATTAAAGAAGAGAAATGAAAGGAGAAGAAAATGTTATGCACAAAAACATATTGAAACAAAATAGATTAATTTCTCTTAAACAACTGCTTCAAATTAGAATTTTTATGAATACATAGATGTTCTCCTAAAAACAATCTTTCCCCTGTAGTAAGCTACAAAAAGACTGATAATTACAGAGAGCAAGATATCAATTTACAGGTAATTGATTAACATTTCATTTTCATGTAAATGAAAAACTAAAAATAGAATTGTGGAACAAAGTCTGATTAGATTTTACAATCAATTTCAGAAGCTGCTGCCACATTCTGGAAGAGCACCAGCACTCTCTGCTGGTGATCTTTGTTCAACAGTTATCAAGAGAAAAATGAGGGATGAAAAAGCATTATGTTCTTGATATGAAATGCCATTTTTGTTTTAAACTGATTATTAATTAGATCCCTAATAACTTGGCAAACAGCAGCTCTAGGAGCTAGTTATGCTTTTGGAAACAACACAGTCATTACTAAGAACTGCATTTACTCTGGGCAATCATCACTCACTGGAATAAATTTCACTGTCTCAAATAAACATATGATGTAAATGCTTCTCTCAGCAGAATGCACTTCTGTGGTGCTGCAGCACAAAGACAAGCTGGTGTGAGAAATTCCCATGATGCCAAAACCCTTGGCTCCACCCTGACTTTCCATCAATTTTTGAGCTATGCCAAGAAAAACAGCTCTCCTTTAAAAAGTCCTAGCACAGCTCCAACACCTTCCCCGATGGGAGCCACAGTGGGAATGCTGCTGTTTCCATCAAAGCAAACCTGCTCCCAGCCCTGCCTCTGTTCCACCCTTTGCCAGGAAGCTGGAAAAGCTTTGATTCCCTCTCCCCAAGATGCACCCAAGCCGTGTCTCCTGGATTGCCTTCCACACCTGAGCCAGAGCTCACACAGGGACAAACAGGCAGCAAAAATAAACCCAAAGCCAAGCACCTCAGTGCCAGCTGTCCCAGCTCCCAAACTGTGCTCGGATCAGGCACCAAGAAGAAGGGTTAAAAACTGGCAAATTGAATCCATGTGCAGCTCATGGAAGTGTGGGAAACAAAAGAGACAATGTTAAGGACAGAGTATTCATTAGCAAAGGGCTCAGGTTTCTTGGCTTCTGCCATCTGCTTCCCAAAGGCCATTTTTCAAGGTAGCTTTTTGTTCTTCAGTTTTGAATGTAGCTGAGGAAAGACATCCTACTCCTTCTTAGCTAACCAACTAAAGCTCAGTGCACGTTCAATGGCTTAAAATATTTTGTCTTTTTAATTCCCTGGGGACAAGAAGGGGTTGCAATGTCAGAGATGGGGTTTTTCTCCTGGGATTTGGATCAAAATTTTACCTGACACAGCTCACCCAAAGACCTCAGCCACCTCCATAAATATGCATTTACACTATGGTATTATATACATAAAGAAATCCACTGTTTACAAAAAAATACACAGGACTTCATAATGCAGTAGATATCTGTATATTATGTGTAGCAAGATACACAGCCCTTTTGACTGTTTTCCTTTATGAAGTAAAAATTGGGAAGAACAGCTCCTGAATTAGAGAAACAGCTCAGAGTCCTAAAAAGAACACACACTGGGGTAAAAAAAAGTGAGTTTTATCACAGTCGTAAGCCAAAGTCAGGAATAATTGTTCTAACGCATCCTGCTCCTGACAAATCTCAAATTTAGAAGAGCTTCACATCTGCTGAGAGTACCAAGGAACTTTTCAAGCATTCAGGGATCACTGACACTTGGCAGAGTGGGACAGAGTGACAGCCAATGCCAAGCACAGCTCTGAAACACTGCATGAGGAACAGACATTCCTGCCTAAGGGGGCAGAGCAAGTTTCCCACTGTAGAGAAGGACAAGTTTTCAAACCTGAGGTTTTCTGCTTTTCAAGGAATTTAATATTGTGAACATGACACAATCCAGCCAGAGACCAGTGATCCACAAGGGATGAGAAGATGCTCAAAGCTTTGAGAACTTGAGCACCTGTAGGAAATTAACATGATTACTTTTTTAATATTATTAACTATACATGCCAGACTGCTCTTAAATATTCTCTTCCCACATTCCTACCCACACCTTTACCTTCGTGCCATAGGAATTCCATATTCAGCTCTGCCCCTTGATCATTAATGCAGACTCCTGAGCTTCAGACTTCAAAGCAAGACAGGATTAAGAGTCACAGGCTGAGGACAGCGTCAAACCCTCCCTGTGCAGGAACCTCCACAAACACCTCCTTCTATCAGGACTGGGAAATCCAGGGATTTGTGTGGAGCTTCCCACAGATTAAGTTAATAAGGGAGCCCAACAGTGCCTCATCTCCTTCCAAACACTGGTAAATGAGAGGAAACGGGAATGTCTCCTGGGGTAAGGGAAAGAAAGATGTGAGTGCTCTACAAATGTGCAAGGGAAGAAACCAAAGGCTTCATTGTGTGGAAATGCACTTCTCCAGGAAGGCTCTTCTCTTCTCCCTCCCCTAAGCAGCACTTGAGAATGTTCTTAGGGAAGCCATCATCACCTACAACCCTGGTGGTGGTTTAGTTTTTATTCCTGACTTTTCTATTTTCCCCTCTCACCCTCCCTCATTCTGCTGCTCAAAATGCCTGCACTCCCAGCTTCCTCACTTCTGCAGGTCCTCCCCTGCCATGTGCAGCACATTCCCAGCACCACCAGCATTACTGTGAGCTCCAGCCATGCCTCACTACTCAAAACTTCCAGCAATGACACTGAACTACAGTTAACACGACACAAATAAAGAAATTACAGCACAGATATATCAACATACAGGTCTGTTCAAGACCCCAAGGGACTTGGGGACTCATTTCAATGTAACTTGTCATCAGCATCCCTGTGAGTTACGTTTGAAAATTACACCAACTTGGCCAAGACTAAGCCCCATCAGGCTCAGGCAGAAAGGCAGTCTGGGATTTTCAGCTTTATTTGTAGTTGCTCTTATATCACCAACTTTCAAGGAAATTACACAACACCAGACTAACACAGGTGCACTTCCTTTAGTGGTAAGAAAGCTGCTACAGATCACCAGACTGAGGAATTTTCATCTACAACATGGTCTACACCTGCTCTGGGTTAGACATTGCAATGGTACAGTGGGAGAAGCTGTTGTAGAGACACACACTGTCCTCATCAGCCTCATGATCCCTCACAGAGCGATGGTAGATGGTGTTACAGAGCAAAGATTTACTTACTGAGAAGGTGAACTGCAAAGCCAAACTCAGAAATTTCTCTGCCTAACGAGAACGTTGCAACTAGGTCAGAGCTGAGTGCTGGGTGACCACAGATCAGAGCAAAAGCATTCCCACAGAATAACTAAGATGTGACAGCAGGTACCTGGAATGAGAACAAGGATTTCATCCACATAGTCCTGCTGCTGAATTATGTGGGTAAACAGTGGTCCTGATGTAGCCAGCTCCCAGCAGGACATGCAGGTGTTGGGATACACAGACCCAGTTTAGCACAAGCAAAGTAAATTCCCAAACAGGAAAGCAAATGTCCAACTTTGATGAAATTTGACAAAGAGTTCAGAGCAAGTTTCAGGTCAGAATTCTATTTAGGTTGTGGATTAACTAGATCCGGGCCACAACCTTTTTTCGTATCTTCTGGACTCCATTTGAAGCAATGCTTCTTATTTCCAAACCCTATTTCTACTAAAAAACTCCATCAGTTCTATGCCCAACCCTGCTCAGCTCAGGCTGGACATTTTGGTAAACACAAGACCTTTATTCAAACGACAAGGAACCTCAACAGAACACTCTCCTGCTGCTTTTGGTCACTGAAACTCCCTCTCTTGGATCCTGCCCATGGAATTACCTGTCCTTGGGGCAGACAGGTCAGGAGAGGGGAGATTTGTGGGTTAATGGGATAGTGTTCTGATCAGGGAGATTAGGTTACAAGGCCATGCCTCTGGACACTGCCTTCTTCCGTGTGGCACTTCAGTTTACAACTGGGGATTTCTCCTAATTAGATTGTACTCTTAATTATTTATGGCCTATATTATCTGCAGAAGCTGCCCAAAACCTAAGCCTTAATAAAGATAATTAGAATAATCATATTTTTCCCTCTTTTGTAAAGCACCTTGAGCCTTGCTGATGAGAAATGCTAGGATGTGATTAGACGCTTAATGAAAAAATTATCATTAGAAAGTGGAATAAAAAACGAAAAATGAGCTAAAATGGAATTTTCTATTTTATACTGCATTGAGGCTGAATTAAGAATCATTTATCAGAGGCGACACTGAAAATTTTAGCCTGAAAATTGAGTGGAGATCTTCTTTATGCATGTGAGGTGAGGATGCCAAGGACCAGAGTCTGGGCCTGGATGTCGTGAGAAGCCCAAACAGCCCCCCAGGAGCCTGAAATATGGAAGTGCTGGGTTATCCCACCACGTGCAGCCAGCCCTTGGCTGGTGCCAGCACCAAGAAAAGCAGTGGGTGTTCCACATCACCCCAGTTCCTTTGTCCACCACAGCTCTTCCACACTGAAGATTTGGCATTCAGCCCTCAGCTTCCTCAAAAGCTATCCTGGAATTGAGGCAGACGGGATCTGAGCTGCTTAGACCATGTGGCAAAAGTCACGGTGAATATTTATGGCCCTGCCTGACTCAGTCTGTGAATGAAATCCACAATCCCTCAGACCGTACCGGGGATGGCCAAACCAAGGCACGGATGCAAAGCCTTTAACCCTTTGGGGATTATCACCCTCCACATTTGCTCTCTCAGAGATCAAAGCAGGAGGATTTGGAGACGTTTCTGTTAAATTCAGAGCTGGGGCAGGTGCGGGTGAGCTCCTGCGGGTGTCTGGGGCCGGCGGGAGGAGAAGGGCAGAGCAGGGACCATCTCTGGCGGCTCGGGCAGAGGCTGTGGGTAACAAAACATCCCCGGCACTACCTGGAGCTGACAATGGAGCCGAGGAGGGGCCGGACAGAGGAGCAGGGAAGGCTCCCACACACCCTCAGCAGCCCCGGAGCCTCGCCGCCGGCCCACGCCCAACCTTCCCCAGAGCCCCCGAGCAGTGCGGGCTGAGCCCCAGAACCGCCCCACGCCCCCCGGGGAAGGAGGAGGAGATCNAGCGGTGCCGGCCGGGAGCTGTAGTTCTGCACGGGCAGGGGAGCCGCCGGGCGCCTGCGGGAGCGCGCCTCGGCCGAGGGGGAATCACGGAACTACCAGGGCTGAAAAAGACCTCTGAGAGCATCGAGCCCAGCCTGGGACCGATCCCCACCTTGTCGGCCGGACCAGAGCACTGAGTGCCACATCCAGTCAGTCTTTTAACAGCTCCAGGGATGGGGACTCTACCACCTCCCTGGGCAGCCCCTTCCAATGTTTAACAATCCTTCCCATGAAAAAATTCTTGCTAATATCCAACCTAAACCTGCCCTGTCCTAGCATTGGTTCTCTGGGAGCATAGCCCGACGCCCACACGCCTGTCAGGGAGTTGTGCAGAGCCAGAAGGTCCCCGCTGAGCCTCCTTTTCTCCAGGCTGAGCCCCTCCTCAGCCCCTCCTGGTGCTCCAGCCCCTTCCCTGGACACGCTCCAGCCCCTCACTGTCCTTCCTGAAGGACCCAGAACTGACCCCAGCACTTGAGGAGTGGCCTCACCAGTGCCCAGTCAGGGGGACAGTCACTGTCCTGGTCCTGCTGGTCACCCCATGGCTGGGACAGGCCAGGTGCCATCGGCCTCTTGCCCACCTGGGCACACCTGGCTCATGTTCAGCTGCTGTTGACCAGCACCCCCAGAGCCTTTCCTGACAGGCACTTTCCAGCCCCTCTGCCCTAGCCTGGAATGTTCCATGGGGTTGTTGTGGCCAAAGGATTTAAGCTCTTTACTTTTTATTTCACCTGGCTCTCATTATCAGCCCCCCAAACCTGCCATATCTATTACCTTCATCATCACATCATGAGCTTTCTGCAACAGCCTTGCTTCTAATCTCTCTTCCACAATACTTCTGACAGGGACAATTCCTTGCCCTAGAAAAACTCCCAACAAAAGTAATAAAATTGTAAAAGCCAAACTGTCAAAGTATTAACAGGCAAAACTTAAAGAAAGGCCCTAGAAAGAATTCACTGAAGTACTCAGCTGCTGGCCATCAAGTGTTCAGCTCCTGTGGTCTCATGTTTAGATGTTCCATCCATTTTTATTTACAACTACAGTTTATTTTTATTTAAAGCCGAGTATCCCTCTGGCCATGCTGTGCAAGGTTTGCTGTATTGAACACAGAAACACAGTGAGCACACATAAAACAAGCCATGTGGAAACAAAAGGACATTTTAGAGATGTGAGTAGGAAGCATCCAAAGTCAGGTGGAAAACTGCTTTTAAGCAGAGACATCTGTGTTTACAGAGCATTATTACTGCTTGCTGTATTTGATTACAGATAGCTTTGTTTTGTTGCTTTTGATGGAGAGAGGAAAAAGCCAGCAGAGGTAGTGGCCACACACCAACCTTCCACTGTAAACACCCAGAAAGGAGGGCTGGGGGAAAGTCTGTTATTGCTCCATGGGAATCCAGCAGCACAGGGGCACAAGACTGAAACAAAAATTGGCTGTGCTGTCACGAGGCTTTGTTTTCCAGAGCCAGACAAGGAGGATCTGTTACAAGACGTGGTGGAATGTTTGTTTTTGTAGTACTGGATTTCCAAAATCCATGGTCTTTTTGTGGCAGACAAGCCCCCTCCTTTCTTTGCCTCGTTCCTGCAGCTGTCGGAGGTCTGCACCCCTGCCTGGAAAACATGAGCACAGCACAGCAAAAATGTGCATCATTCATGTGCCATCAGACAATGCTTGGGAGAGTCACAAAGGAGGGGAGGAAGAGGAGGAAGAGACCACAGTGCTGCAGTAATTTGCATTATTTCTCCTTTCTTTGCAATAGTCACTTTCAGCTTTAAACTGTAACAAGTATATATTTCATAGCAGCTTTACCACACTTCAGCATTATTGGGTTTTAATTCACACCCCCTCGTGACCAGGAAAAATGTGGCAGAGTATGTCTGTTACAACACATGCTTTCATTTCATTTTGGTAATATTTCATATATAGAAATGAGCTTCAAAGCAGAAGCTGTGTTGTGACCTGTTGCTTACCTCAGGGATTCCCTCCATGGTTCATCCTGAGGGTTTTTGCTGTGCAGAACCTCCTGGGAACACCACTGCTGGAGATTTCACTGGGAATCAAACCAGGCCATGGCTGCCCCACACCACTCACTTTTCTTGGATCCAGCAGGAAGATCCACAAGCAGTTGAGCTGGAGCAGTGCCTCTCCTCAGAGCAGAGCTGTGACTGCTGCCATAATCCAAAGCTGAGGCCAGGCTGAGGCTGGAGAAGTCCCAGGTTTGGTTTTGAGCCACCCTGTGCTCATATTTGGGCCCTGCAGCCAGCACAGGAGTCAGCTCATGGCAGCCCACACGGAAATCCAGCTCCAGGCACTGGAACCACCTTGCTGGGCCTCCACTGACAGTACCTGCAGTTCTGCCATGTGCTGAAGCCACACACAAACCTCAGTGTCCAACTGTGCAGTTTTACCATGCTACTCCTAGTGCTTTTAGGACCACAAACTTGAACAGGGGCACATTGCAATTCTGTTTCCTGGGGACTTCATCTTTACCTCCCTGTATTGACATTAAATACGTAAGTTGCCCACTATGAGGCAAGTTCTCTAGATGACAAGCAGTTGAACTTGCATTTTTCTTACTTGACCTGCACATTCAAAATCTCACCTTACTTTATTATGAGGGGCATGGAAGTTTTAACATAACAGCACATCTGTGGGAATTTACTTCCTTACCAACCAAGTTCACTTTGATGATGACTGGGTGCTTATAGAGCCACTGGACAAACATAAAAGGAGATTTAGACATATTATAATTAGAGCAAATAGGAAAAATAGCTCAGATTCCTGATGCTAGAAGGTATTTTAATGCAGACCATTCTAAAATCTGAAATAAGGACAACATACAAACTGGGAGCACTTTAAATATGTTTATTCAGCAGCTATTACAACCAACCTCCAAAAAACTGGAGTCCCCTCTGGTTTCTGAACCGTGTCAAGTGATGAAAATGCCTCTAGGATGGAAGCTGGACAGTGCACTCCTTTCTGAGATATATGTCTAACAGGGATTAATCTCTTTGAAAAGGCAAAATATAAATATATACACTCTAAATTCACAACAACAGTTTCAACTCACTACGTTAATTCAAGTGGGGTAACAGTGGACAAACCCACATCATGTAAACTGCAGTCGGTAAAATCTCTGCTGTGTCCTGCTCCGAGGTCCCGCTCCGGTTTACATTCTGGGATCTGCCTCTGGCACAGCTGCAATACGGAAGCGCTGAAGTGTTGGATCTCAGGGGCTGTGCACGGGACTGGGACGTGGGGCTCTGCTCTCTACACATTGCTCAAGGCATCCACACCAGGGAGAACCTTACCTGGGGGCAGATAAAACACAACAGCAGGGTTAAGAACCACTCTGCGCTCAAACAACTTTGTTTCAGGCTTGCAACTGCAATGCTTAAAGAGATGTAATTTAAAAAAGTAAATCAGGAATTATAGGTTGAAAATGGAAGAGTTTGGCTGACCATGGATTTGCTCCACACAGTCAATCCACCCAGAGCACAGCTGCACTCAGATGTCAGCAGAGAGATTCCTAACACAGCCCAGCCATCAATTCTCAATTAACAATAACGGCACGTTTCTGTCCAAGTCTCTGCTAGGGCCAGATCCAAACACCCAACATCCTTTTCCATTAAATTTGATGGCAAACAGATTTTTGATTGGATTTAGGGACTTGCTGCATACTTTCTTAAATCCCTAGTGGCATGTAAATAGAATTCTGGGGAGTGTGGTGGAAACTTTAAGACTTAATTTAAAGAAAAAGCCTCCTACGAGTCTCAAGTCTTACTGTGACCTCAAGTCTTACATGTCTCTTCCCAACTGATGGAATCAAAGAATATGCTCATCTTTGAGTACAAGGGCCTAGATTATTTAAGTGCAATGTTTTCTAAAGCATTTTTAGCTGTTTGTTCTACTTTAATAATGAACAGACACCACTCTGGTTTTGCCTTTCCTCAGAAAAACAATCTTCTAATGCTCAAGCTGCGCAGCAGGACTGAATTGCAACACTGTTCCCAACTCACTAGTTTGCTGGGTTTTCAGGGATTTTTTCCCCTTTTTTTCATCTTCAGAAGCTTTTCTAATTAGCCAGACTTCCGTTACATTTAAAAGATCACACGCACCCACCCATATTTTGGGCCAAAACTTAGACAAGTTTGTCCTTTTGAATACACAGCGTTTCCTTCGAGCCATCTGCATTCTTTCCCTTGCCCATCACTCTCTAGGCAACAGAAACAAAAGCTCTGCCTCCCATCTCACTCTTGGAAATAGCAGCTGCAAGGCAGTTTATTGAAGTTTCTCCTCTCCAGAGGAGTTGACAGCATTGGATAATTTACACACACTGGGAAACGGCAAATTACCAGAGGAAATGCAAAGTCGTTTAGAGAACAATAGAACTCGTTACAAGAATCCCGTCAATCCTCACCATTTTGAATTCCAAGTGCCCTCGTGCAGGTTTGTCAGTGAGCACTAGAGGGCTCCCCAGAACCAAGGGAATTCCGAACAGGAAGCGGAGACTTCTGGCAAGAAATTCCACACTGTTCTGAGGAGATTTCCCTAACAGAAACCGGGCATTTTAAACAGGGTGGTTGGCATGTCCTGAGGGATCAGTGACAAAATCCAGCCCACTCTTCTCTTGTTCTCTATCCCGGTGTTTTTGCTTTCTGGGAGAGGCAGCCTGTGCTGTTTGCAGGAATACTCCATTTTCCTTCCTCTCTTCCTCTGGGAGGGCTATGGAAGAGCAGCAAGAGGAGCCTGTGGCTCCAAAGCTGCATGAAACCAACTCCACATGGTGGGACAGAAAAACCATTCTGCTATTGTTGTGCCTTCTTGACTAGCAACACATAGTAAAGCACCCAGAACTCCAAATTTACTCAAACAAATGAAGATAAAAGAGGATTTACCCTCTAGCAGCTCCAGGCTGGCACCACCTCCTGTGCTGACATGGCTGACTTTATCCTCAGTGTTCCACTTGGCACAGCAAGTAGCTGTATCTCCACCACCTGTAGCACAAGCAGAATCCATGAGACACACAAGAAATTCAGATTTTGTCCAACTGAACGCTCACGCTGAAGGACAGAGGAGAATGTGAGGAAAATAATTTGACCAATATTTTTAACACAGCGCTGGCCAGCAGAAGCTTCCTTCATGCATTTAGAAAAACAAGAACAAACACAACTACTTACCAATAATGGTGATGCAGCCTTTTCCAGTCACTTCCACCACTTTGTCCATCAGGGCTTTGGTTCCTTTGGCAAACTTGTCCCACTCAAAGACTCCAACCGGACCGTTCCACACGATTTGTTTGGCCCTTCCCACAACTTCCACAAACTTCTTCACACTCTCAGGGCCACAGTCCAGCCCCTAAGGGAAGTGAGAGAATGCACAGACACACTCACTGCTGACCCCAGCTCAAATCACCCATGCCCAGCCAGAAGCTTCCCCCTCACCCCAGACATGAAACAAGAGTTTTTCTGCATGTACAGACAGATTTGCCAGCAGCTGCTGCAGGAGAGTGGAGTCTGGTGTGGTATTTATCTTCCTAACACCAGTAAGTCAATTTCAAATCAATGTCAGATTCTTAAAGGCTTAGTCAGGAAACTTTGCCAATGCTACTTAAATTCCAGCCAAATAAAAGGGATTTCTACTGCATTCAGATCTGCAAGCTGGAGAGGAATTTTGCTGTTTTAATCCAAATCTCACAAAAGCTACTTTAGACTTAAAAATTCAGAACAAACAACAGGGCTTCAATTTCATTAAACCAACAAACTCTACACAGCTTGACTGCCCTCAGAAACATTTGCCAAGGATCACAATTTTTCTACTCCTTTAAGAGTTGTCCTACCCACCCTATTCCTTACTGCTCCTCCTCTCAGTCCCTTTCCCATTCAAACCTACCATCCAGCCAGCAGGAATGCCTGAAGCCACCGTGGCTTCCCCAGTCTGTGCGTTCTCATCAAATTTGTCAGCAGTGATGAAGTCAACAGGCAGAGTGATCTTCACACCGTTCTTCTCTGCCTTGGCCATCAGGTCCTTGACAATTTTTGATCCCTCTTCATCAAACAGAGAGTTGCCAATCTAGAGAAAATATTTGGGAAAAGTAAGAGAAGTGTTTGTTTAGCTCCTGGTCATGCCAGAAGAGAACATCAGCACCCAAACTGCTCAGACAGCAATTCTGGAAAGATTGTTTTCTTAAAGCACATGGAGAGACATAGCAGTAATCTGAGTTTTGCAAAGGGATTGTCAAGTAATTTCTCAGTGCTCTCTACTCTTGCAGAGAGCAGAGATACCCAGTGCTCAATCCCAGAACATATAAGGGGCGTTCAGACCACATTCTTCACTAGGAGCACACACAGCATTGTTCTCCTCGTACCTCCATGTTGTTGAGCACTTTGAGGAAGGTGAATGCCATTCCACCACCAATGATCATCTCGTTGACCTTATCCAGCATGTTATTGATCAGCTGGATCTTATCCTGAACTTTGGCTCTGGTGAGAGAGAAAAGGAAAAGAATGAATAATGAGTATCGTGACTATGGTATGCCAAGGCTGCTCTAGGGAATGATCCAACAAAGGAGTTGTTGGCAATGGGCAGAAAGAGAATATAGCAAGTTAGCAGGCCAGCATGAAAATTCAACTTATTAGAGCATTATTCAGCCCTCCATTTCTTCGTTTCTATTTCAATATAAACCTCATTTGGCCCTTTAGAGCTTGATTTCCCCTGACTGCCCCCAGCCAAGTTAGTTCACCTGATGAAATGCACCTCCCAGAGCTGCAGTGCTGGACTGGGCACACACGTGATGAGAAGTGGCTGCAATTAAATATTTCTGCACAGGAGCAGTCACTTGGTTTTGCACCTCCCAGTCCCTTTCCACACCAGGTGCTGGGGCAGAGCAGAGCCCATGCAGCCCCAGGAGGGCCCTGTTGCATAAGGAGAGGTCGTGTCAGTTTACAGAGTGCTGAGCCTGAGCTCTCCTGTACCCTGAACTGGGGAGCAAAGGTCACTGACAATGTCTGGGCCATCACATGGCTCCAACCGCTCTCCTGGCACATCTGGGCAAAAAAACTGCTGGGGACTGTCTCAATTTGGGGAATGTAAGAGGTCAGGAGAGACAATGAGCAGCCAGACTGTACCATCACAGGAGCAGAACTGCTCCTTCTCTAATCCACATCTCAGATCTCAGGAGTCAGCTATGAATATGAACTGCAGGTACACTTGAAAGGAAAGCACTTGTTCAAACCAAGCCAAAACAACTTGTCATCTGTTAGAGGAGTTAGAGAAATACAGTCACAATGTTCTTGAATCTTACCCTCCAAGAATTGCCAAGAAGGGTCTCTCTGGACTCTCCAGGGCCTTGGCAAAATAATCCAGTTCTTTCTTCATCAAGAAGCCAGCAGCCTTCTGAGGCAGATTGACACCTACCATGGAGCTGCAGAATGAAAGTAAAAAGTGAGGAATGGAAAAATTTACATGTAGAAACACCCCCATGTCTCACAGCATTGCAAAGCCAACCCTTCAGTCAGCTGCAGCAATGAGAACAGCAACCACCTGCATGAAAACACACACAGGGGCTTTGTTCTCCTAGTTTGGTAAGACAGCTGTACATGCCTTATTTTTGACGTTGGTTTTGCACAGACATATTGATCTGCAAGACATTTATCATCTCAACCAGTGATCCAAACCACTGAAGGATAAATAAGAATAGCCAAGAGCAAGCATTTCTTCTGCCAGGAGGACCACGGCAGTTTGCAAGTACACATCTGAACACATTCCATGAAAACAATCACTCTGCAGTGATTAATCTTTTGGAAAAGAGGGCTGTTGTGATTGCAAGACAATTTACACAAGCCCTAAGCAAGTAATTTTTAGATCCTCAAAGTCTAAAAAAAGTCAATGCAAGTCTCAAGATCTTGTTTCAGCTTTCTCCTGTTCCCAGAGACAAACTTGAGTGTACACTAACGGTAACTACCTTCAGTACATCCACTGCTGAGGAACAAACACAGCACAATGATAGCAGGATAGGCCCAAAAGGAAATTAAAACTCCTTGGGGGCAATATTTTATGTGTTTCCATGGCAGATATTGTTCTGCAGTTCTGCCTGTGGAAGGGAAATGGGTACCCACCTGTGAGCTCGGTGGGCAGTGCCAAAAGCATCATTGACATAGACATCTCCCAGTTTGGAAAGAGAGGCTCTGAAAGCCTCCACTTTTGCAGGCTCAGCCTTGATCTAAAAAGAAAAAGAAGGACAAGTTTGTACCCTGAGACTTTGATTCTGAATCGAAGCTCAAAGTCAGCAATTTGACTCATAAATGCAAAGCAAAGAAAGGTCAGCTGAAGGAAATCATCAATTCATCCAGTGGGTCACTGTCTTCATTTGCTTTTTCCCAGTCCAGCAGGAGCAACAAAAACGTTTAAGTGGTTTAAATTCCACTTTAAACTCTCCTAGACTGCTACTGCAAGCCTGATGACTGTTCCCACTTCTGAACTGCAGTACCAGAAATCTTTCAGTCTCTCTCCAACAGATTTCCAGTGTTGTGTGGTGAACACAGGTAGCACAAGAAGGGTGTGGAGAGACAAGGCAATGCTGAGGTCAGACTAAACAAATTCATTACTCACTGAACAAAGAAAGCATGGTCTCCAAGAGCCACAGGTAAAAGGATGAGCTCCTGAAGGACTGATTTAGCAACTGCATTGAGAATTAACCAATGAACAGTCTGGTAAATGGCCTGCACACTGAAACAGGCCACAGTGAAAGCAGCCAATGCTGGGAAACTGGAGGTAAGTGTAGTATGTAGTGGGTAAGAACAGGTGTTGAAAGACTTCTTCTTCCTCCTCCTCCAACCATCCTACCAAATCCTCACGGGATGGCTTATGCAGTTCAGTTCCCCTGCCCACCATGAGGAGACAGCAGAGCTCACTTGGGCAGCAGGTGACTGCTCAGAGGTAGCTGACAGCCACTTGCTGTAGAGGAACAGCCCAGACTGGCAGCCAGGCCAGCCCCGCTCCCAGGGCTTTTCTCCTGTCACGGGAGGCCTCTGCCAGCACCCAGATGTGACACCACGGGGACAATGGCAGGAAGGCACCCCAAGAGATGGCAAGGGGGGGTTCAGCACAGCTTTGGGGGCCCTTTTTAGCAGAGCCTGAGCAGGAGACAGGTCCAAGAGACCACAGAGATTATAGAACAATGCTGCCAACTGCTCCTTCACTCAGCAAACTGCCTGGCTTTACTGAGACTAAGTGCTCCAGTTAGAACCAGTACCATCTGTGAGCAGAACACAAGAGGCTCTGACAGAAGGAACCACTACCACTGCATCTCCTCTGGAAAAACACAGTTTAAGCACCAGTCAGGAACCTGCAATCCTGTATTGCATCACTGTTTCCATAGCACTGACTTTCACCTCTGGTAGGAGAGGCGGCTCTGTCACTGGCACCTCTCCTGTTGTGCTCAGTGGACTGTGTGCTTCCATATGCACACACCCAGCTAAATCATCTGGGAATTCCAGAAACACACAAAACCAAGGGACTGTCTCCCAAAGAAAATGAAATTACTGCCCCACTCTTCTCCCTGCCACCATACTTGCAGTAGCACACAGTTCCAGCAATGAGTAACTCCAGATTTGCTCAATTTCCCCCTGCCATCTGCACAGGCTCACCAACTCTCTGCTGTGTTCCTAAGCCACAGGAGTCCTGTGTCAGCCCATAAAGGGCACCAGTCCATGTCAGCATTCCCTCCAAGCACTGAATCTGAACAGAGCCAAGGCCTCTATAAAGGCAGCGGGGTCACCACCGCTAAGAAAAGCAGCTGTCTGGAGCAAGCACTCTGCTGACCTTCAACAAAATGTCAGAGGTGCAAGGCAGCCTGGTTCTAGATAACTACTCTGAACAGCAGACAGACATAGAGGGTTTGATAATCCCTGTGCTGCAGAAATATTAGGCATATAACCCAAAAACGAAGCATCATTCTTATGGGCCTGGTGGCAACAAACTAGATCCAAATTGGTTTTCATTTTAGACACCCAAAAATGAAGCCTAACAAGCAGCAGTTTCTCACACAGCCCCATTTAGTTTCTTTTTTGTTTTTTTACAGACTACACCACCTTTGACAGAGTCATCTATAGCCTTTCACTTGAGCTGTTTCATCCTGGGAATTCATTGTATTCCACTCAAAACTTTTGCACAACAGTGGGACACACTGAACTGAAAATCTCTGACATCCTTTTAAGAGCAAATTCACAATCAGTGTTCTAGAGAGGCTGCTGGCTCCTTGTCAACCTGCAGCAAAGGACGTGGTAAGATCAGAGCAGGCACACATGAAAGCCAGACTTGGAAGTTTCACCTTGTTCCCTGAAGCATCCTTCCCTTTCCCTTCCTCTTCAACATGGAATCGGAGGTTTTCTAGCAGGATGACCGAGCCAGCAGCAGGATTAGCACAGGCCTTCTCTACCTCAGGACCAACGCAATCCTTCAGGAACAAGACATCCCTGCAACACAAGACACACACTGCAACCTCACCAGTGACTTCCTGGTGGAAAGGAAAACATCCAGGTCCCTTGACAGGGAGGGCCTGATGCACACCAGGCTGCTCTTCCACTTTACCTGCCCAGGAGTGCCTTCAGCTCCACAGCTACTGGGGCCAAGGAGAACTTGTCAGGCATGGGGACACCATCCGGGCGACCCAGGTGACTCATGAGAACCACGGACTTGGCCCCATGGTCCAAGCAGTGCTTGATGGTAGGAACAGCTGCCTTGATTCTGTAATGGCACAGAGGAACAAATTAATAAGGACTCACTTACCAGCACAAGAGCTGGACAGAGCAATTCCTTAAGAAAGCATCAACAAAATTCTCCATCCCAGCCTGTTTTCATGTTTCACTGTTATCTTCCAAGCAATACAGGACATGGAATTAAAATGCATGTTTTAATCTAAATTCTGCTGATTGCTCAGCTAAGAAATGCCAGGAGACACTTGAACACTACCAGGCTTCCTGGGTTAGTCTGTGATCCTGCAGCAGTAGAGAAATGATGAGCAGCGAGCACATTGTGATGAACAAAACTGGCACCTGCCTGCAAGTGGCTGACAAGCAGGGCAAGATATCTGGCATTGATGTTTCCAAAACCCAACTCTTTGTGTGCTGCACTCCAACAATTATTCTAACAAAGACAAGTTAACACAGCCCCAGGGTAAGCAGGAGGCACAGAGACTTCTGGATAGTAACAAACAGAGACAACTTTCACACACAGCCTAAGGGATGTGGCTGTGAAATAGTCATAGCCAGCTTATGAAGTTTAGGATCTCCAAAATAAGAGATTTTCTCCATATGCTTTCCACAGCAAGCAGCAGCCTTGAAGTTAAGTGTAGTTTCCTAATAACTGCAGGGGATTAAACTGCATTTAATTAAAAATGGTTGGACTTTCTCTGACACCCTTAATATTCTGGTATGAGCAATGGCAGCTTAACCATGGTAATGTTCCAGGTACTGGGGTGAAGTCAGAGATACAGCAGACTTTGGGGCCTCCATTTGGGATGGAAATTACGGCTCACCTCTGATTGTTGGTTATTTTATGATCCTTCATTGGAACATTGAAGTCAACCCTAAAAAAAAAAAAAAGCAAAATTAAATATTCAACAAATTTATTTTATTACTTATTTATTTTATTTAACTTTAAATATTCAACAAATGAGTGAGGGAACCTGCCAGTAAAGGTGTTGGCTAGAAAAGCAATGTTACAATTAGAGTAAGATGTTCAGCTCTGCCCTGTCCACAAGTTCCATTCTGAAATCAATGTGTTATCAGCCATTTCTGCTTGTGATAACACCACAAATGGACAACAACCACTGCTAGAATTTCTCAGGAAAGCTGGGCCACCAATACATCCTAATGCTCAGGACCAGAGTAGCAGTGATGCTGAGCAGGAAATAAACCAAGATTGAACTTTTTATTTTTAAACAGCATGATTTCAGATCCCCAACAAGGAGCTTTCCAAGAGAAAGGGAATGAACAATGACGAATGACCTTGTGTTCTCTAATGAGGCTTCTAAAATACTTGGCTGGGCTACTGTGGCCAGCAGGCAATTCAAGGAAGCTTTAATTTCTGTCCTCTGTAGCTCTAATCTCCCTGCAGCCGAGTGCTGTGGCTTATTACATTCTCCCTGGAAGACCTGACTGGGATCTTGAGGTAACTTCCTGACTCGTGCCAGCTGATGGGCTGGAAGGGAGGAGTTTCACCAGCCCGTTCTCCTGGCATCCCTCGTGCCCATGTGCAGGAAGCTGGGTTGCGTAACTGCGGAGGCAGAAATTGCTCACTGAGCTACAGGAGGGAACACCCATGGCTGGAAAAGCGAATGGCAGAGAGCAGAGTGTGCATCCTTTATCATTCTATACATTAAAGAACATCCGAGTTCAGCAAGCTGAGTGAATGAATCCCCCTGCAGCCCACTCAGCACGTGAAACAAATGGGAAGAAAGACAAAAGCTGCCAGCAAAACAGGAGTAGCTGAGCAGAAAGAAATTGAACTGGCAGCCCCACAGCACAGTGGTCGAGTTCTGGAAGGGGCAAAGAAAAGCACCATTATCGGGCCATTATCCTAAAAGGAGAAAATAAAAGAACAGTTTGCTTTACAGAGCCAACAAAACTACAAAAGAAAGACCCAGCTCAGCCTTCTCCCCCCTCGCAGACCATTGAAATCTGAGCTGCCCTGAACCCTCTCTCCTCCCCATTCTCAACTTTTCCTGAAGCTTCGGCATTAAGGACCGGAAGCTAAGCAGGATGTGAGTACGCCAAAATTACGATGAACATGAGGAGAAAATGAAGAGGTATCGATTTTAGTACTACTGATAACACATCAGAGAGGTTTCAGAGAGGTGAGACGCAGGCAGGAGACAGAGCCTGGCAGTCACCTGCTGAGTTTGGGTAGCCCCTCACAGAATAGCAAAGTTAGATTTGTGCATTAATTAACAGAGACTTTGAGCGGGCAAACTCAGCCCATCGTCTGCCAATGCACGGCTGCTCTCTGTAACATGACTCAGAAATGGAAAAAACCAGACAGAGGGCCAAAAAAACCAGTCAGGTACCGAGATAGAAATATCTTTTGTTATACCAGACTTAGAAAGTGCACAGAAATCCTGAGCAAGCTTCTTCAATACTTGCTACACAGGCTGGTTTCTGATAATCAAATTTTTAGGGAACTAGTTCAAAACAAGGTTGCAGAGACAAGGTAAAAAGAGCAAGTTGTCTGTCAGACTACGAGTAAGAGAAGCTATACTTCTGCTGTCCCTGCCTACTCACAGAATAGATAACACACACGTAGTAGCCACGTTATAGTGACCTTGAACAAATTACCCCACAATAAGAGTATTTCGAGCAGGACATATCACGATGTACCTAGGTGCCCTTATCGCCCAGGATTTGGCAACAATTCCAACATCAGGCTTTCAGGCACTGATGCTTTATAAATAAGCCATGAATGCCTATTTTAGGGTTTCAGACCAGGATGTGCTGAAAACCTGTGGTGACGCCCCATTCCTGGAAGTATCCAAGGCCAGGCTGGAAGAGGTTTGGAGCAACCTGGCCTAGCAAAAGGTGTTCCTGCCCTTGGCATGGGGGTGGAAAAAGATGAGCTCGAAGGTTTCTCCCAACCCAGGCTATTCTGTGGTTCTATGATTCGATTCCTACTGCAAAATGCTGAATTATTCTTGGTATCTGGATAGCTGGACAGAGCCGTATCTTCACTTTCTTATTGCAACGCTTCGTGAATTTTCAGTAAGGAAATAATAACCGGGAAATAAGCATTTTTAGGGGTAGTTCTCTGGAATAAAAGCACGGCAGGATGGCTGGATTTCGCCTCAAGCCGCCTGTGGCCGACACACGTGCGAGCGGGGTGATCCAGGGCGGCAGAGCCGGGCCGGGATTTACACCCTGCCCGGCCGCCACGTCCCCCGCAGGGAAGCCAGGCCGACTCGATGATGGATGCAGGAGCCTCTCCAACGCCCAGCGAGCGAAAAAAAATGAAACTAAAACGGCACAGATCGACACGTGCCGGGCTCGAGCAAGGGGCTGCTGCCAGGGGGCACCTACCCGGCCCCAGCATGGAGGATGGAGCAGGGCGGCCCCCGGAGACGCACATTCTCCCCGCAACGCCTCACCTCATGACGACGCGCTTGCCCTTCACGTCCACCTTGTCCAGGGTGAGTTTGTTGGAGAGAGACATGTTTGCTGCTAGCCCGACCCACTTCAGCCCCGCTCAACCCGCGCCGCTTCGCCGCCTCCGCGTTCTGCCGCAGCGCCGCCCGCGCCGCCACCACCCAATCCGCCTCGCCCCGCCCCCTCATCAGCGATTGGCTTGTGCTGTCCGTCCTGCGTTTCTATTGGTCGAGTCTCCTGTCCGTCAGCGGACATCCCGCCCCTCGGGGGCGGAGCTGCGGCGCCGGCCCCGGTCACGTCCCACACGCAGCCGCCGCTCCCTGAGGGTGTCGGGAGTGCGCGGGGTCCGGTCCCTGCGCACCGAATTAACGGTTCCGCACCTTTTCTGAGGGAAAATTACCCATAAATGGTGTCTAAACGTGTGTCGGCTGGTGGGAATCCTTCAGATGAAGGGCAAGCACCTCATAGCTGAGCCAGAGGCCTGGGGCAGGCCAAGTGTCGATAGTAAAGGACGAGACAAAACCCGGGATATTTTTAAGTGACCTACATAAATACTTCTCAAGACAAGTGGGGACAAAACAACTGTTTGAAGGGATACACCTTTCAGCAGCATGGTTTCATAGAATCACGGAATGGTTTTGGTTGGGAGGGACCTTAAGGATCGTCCCGTTCCACCCCCTGCCATGGGCGGGACACCTTCCAGTATCCCAGGGTGCTCCAAGGCTCCTCAGCCTGGCCTTGGAAACTTCCAGGGATCCAGGGCCAGGTACAGCTTCTCTGGGTACCCTGTGCCAGGATCTCGTCACTCTCACAGGGAAGAATTTCTTCCTAATACCTAATTTAAGCCTACTTTCTTTCAGTTTGAATCCATTTGCCCTTGTCCTGTCACTCTGGGCCCTTGTCTCTCTCCATCTTTCCTGTAGGTTCCCTTCAGGTACTGGAAGGCTGCAAAACCTTCTTTTTTCCAGGTTGAATAATCCCAATTCTCTCAGCCTCCCCTCACAGGAGAAGTGCTCCATCCCTTTGATCATCTTGGTGCCTCCTTTGGGATCTCTCCAACAGCTCCATGTCCTCCCTGGGCAGGGAACCCCAGAGCTAGAGGCAGCGCTGACCCTGCCCTCTGTCAGGTCAAAGCCATTCCCTCTTGTCCTGTGACTCTGTGCTCTCGTGGGTGGTTGGTGGGTGCAGTCAAAAATCACCTGCCCCAACATACGTGTGGCCTCTAACGCAGTGCAGTGGGCTGTGCACTGGGCGACAATAGCACAGTGCAATGGACTGTACTGGGTGAAAAAGGAGCTCATGGTCTTTTGTCTTTTGCCCATAGGATAGGCCTTTCTGTTGCTGACAGGGTTGGTTTTTTTTGCCACGCTCACAAAAATGTACAGACACCGCTGAGAAAGTGGTGATGACAAAATCAGTTCTCTGCTGATGGAAAGAGAAGGGCAAGAGAGCTGGGGAAGGGTCTGGAGAGTCAGTCATATGAGAAGCAGCTGAGGAAGCTGGGAAAGGGGTCAGCCTGGAGAAAAGGAGGCTCAGGGGGGACCTTGAGGCTCTGCACAACTCCCTGACAGGAGGGGCAGCTGGGGGGGGTTCGGGCTCTGCTCCCAGGGAACAGGGACAGGAGGAGAGGAAACATGCTCTGGTTGTGCCAGGGGAGTACAGGCTGGACATCAGGAAGAATTTCTCATGGAGAAGGTTGTTAAACATTGCAGTGGGCTGCCCAGGGACGTGTAGAGTCACCATCCCCAAAGGTGCTCAAGGAATGACTGGTACTCGGTGCTCTGGTCTCATTGACAAGGTGATGGTTGGTCAAAGATCAGATTCAATGGTCTCAGAGGTCTTTTCCAAACTAAATGATTCTCTGATTCAAATGAGCATGCACTGACAAGAAAGTAAACAGAAATGTACCTAGAGAGCCAGCATAATGAACTGCTCACACCCTGAGGCAGAAGGGTGGGAGTCTCCTGCTTCGAGACTTGTCAGAAAGCTCAGGAAAGCTTGGATGAGCCCCCAAGACGTGTTAAAGGTATCAATCCCGAGAGCAATAAATGCTGAAATACACAAGTGGGAACAAACTGACAGGTGACATGAAATCACCTGCGAGGTGGTCACCAGGAAATATCACCTTATTTTGTCAGTGTGTGTCACTGTAGTTTATCTTATATTGCTGTAAATCTACATTCAGGTTTCAAATTAAATTAGGTCCAGTAACGGTCTCAGTGTTGAGTGGAGAATAAATCTGGGGGATACCCAGGGGTCCCTCCTGCAATGTAGCAACCCAGACCTGACCTCAGAATCATCAGTTGCGTCCTTGTAACCCAGAGCCCCTGAATGGCACTTAAAATGTCAGCTGTGGACAGGGACATCTGGAAGTGCCAGTGTGAATAAAGCCTTCACCAAGGCCCGAGAGTGAAATCCTAACGTGGTCCCGAATCCAGCCTCTCCTCAGGAGCTGGGATTGCCTGCACGGAGCACAGCTGGCCTGCGCCACTTCCACCTGCCAAGCCAGAAGCGCAAGTGACAGCAGATGAACAAACGCTCACCTTAGAGAGACTCTGGGTGAGGAGATAAGGAAGGGGTTCTCTGGCTCCACGGGAGCTGTAACTATTTAACTGTTCTGAAATTAATCCCTTTCCTTCTTCCTGTACTACTACATGCTGTGCTGCTTTCTCCAAAGGCAAAGGTTAAATTCCTCCATGCTGACTCAGAAAGGAAAGCTCTTCCCAGCTGCAGCCCACAACCCAGCCCTTGCAGCACCTCCTGCTTTCCCTGGGAAATGGGTTCATTCATTAGGACAAGGCTTTAATTTCAAAAGCTCGCCTGTCACCTCCTAGGGGTAAAAAAGTGTGGAGCAGGAATGTCACAGTGTGTGGTGGCACGAACACAGTAACCCGAGCACCCACAGCGATTTAGGACAGCCGTGTGCCACAGCTGAGGGAAAAGGGACAGCAGACACTTGTGAATCCCCAGGTAGACAGGGCATTCAGCAATAAGGGACTAAGCAAGCCATAAATAAAAATGGCCAAGAGTACTCTACTCAATAGGACCAACTCCACTATATCCATTCCATAGGTTAGGAGCATATTGGATAAGAAGTCTGTAGCAATCTTGGTGCTCTTAATGAAGATCATTGTTTTGGCAGAAGTGCAGCCATAACTCGTTCGGTGTTGTCTGGCTTTATCCTTACTTGCTTTTTCTCCCTTTTTTTTTGGTGAAGAACATGAAATAGAGGAATAGGGAGGATGTCAGATGAGAACCTGGCAGAACAGAATTCCAGATGGGAGATGGCACAGGCACCAGAATTTGTGTCTTATAAAAGGAGTTACAAAAAAAGAGGAAGAAATACAGACACACATTCAAAGCTCATTTCCACGCTTGAGTCACCTCTCTGTCCTTCCCTCCTGTTGTGAAATATTTAGAATATACTGCAAATATTGAAAGAAAAAAGCCCATGCAAACAGTTCAACATCTGCACTTTTAAATTAACCAGTGCAGCAAAGCCAGGAGGGCAAAGGGCTGGTAATGACAAACCCAGGGAGCTGGGGTTAGCCCTGTGACCATCCTAGGAAGTCACTCCTAGGAACATGGAGCAGCAGCTGTACTTTAGACTGGCACAGGCCTCTCCTGCACCATCCTGCCAGCTTCATTTATCCAAAAGGAACAGGACTGTGCAAGTTTAGGCAGACCACAGGCTTTGGTGCACTGGGGTGTGTTTGTGTGAGACAAACGGGAGGGCTGTGGTTTGGAGGCCAATAATCTGCATTTCCCCCTGTGTCGTGTGACCCAGGCTGCAGAACCTTCCTGCTTTTAGAACCACCCACTGCAGTTTAAGCTTCCACTTAAAAACAGGCGGCAGCACAAGGTCTGAGTGCTCTGCTCTTGCAGTGGGAGATGGTCAATATTCAAGCCCAGAGATCGTGTAGGAAAGATGAAGGGCATCCAGTCTGGAACAATGGGAAAAGCTGCCTGAAAAACGGGCACAATCCTAAGAGAATAAAGGCAGACATGTCCTGGCTGCTCCCTCACCTGGCCGAGGCCTGCACCATCTCATTCCCAGCATCTGAAGGGACAAAGGGTGTCAGGGCTGTCCATGCATGAAATTGAATGAGGGTTAATTAAAGAATGCTGAAAAATCCTTCTCCGTGTCTCTTTTCCATGCACCTGAGTGTGTGTGTGTGTACAACTCTCCAACTCTCCTTAAAAAATTTATTTTAGAGATGTGTTTAATGGGATACAGACAACTCAATCTTACCTGGTCAGCAGTTTGCCTTCATGACCAAGCAGACGTGGTGCAAATTCACAGCTACTACTTGCATTGTCCAGTCAGCTGGAAGGAAAAAAAACCTCCCTAACATTGCCCGTAGCACAGCTCTGCTATCAAGGCAGATGCTGAATTTGGAATCAGAGTCTGACCTTAAGGGCTTGTCATACTGCTCTGCAGAGATGTGGTCTAAAAACGTTACTTAAAAAGGGAAAAAAAAAGAAAGAGCATCTTAAAAGATGATGCAGCCATACTGAACTGAAAGCATCTAGGGAGGGGTTCAAAAATCCATGCAGGAATTGCACACTGGTAAAATGGATTCCATCAAGCCTGAAAAGCTGATGTTTGAGGCAGCAGCTGCTCCAATGTTAACCCTGGCAGTGGCAGGCTGCAGGAACACAGCATTGCTCTGTGTCTCTAGTGCCAAAGACAGTAAATTTTAAATTAACAGAAATCCTGCCACTATCTACAATTTTTCCCCTCAGAACCCTAGAAGCTATTTGGTCCACTGATTTTATCCACTGTAGAATAAACCTGTATTTGATCAAATAATTTAATCTGTTTTTCCCTAACAAAACAGTGCTGTGGAATGTGAGAGCTCTGCTCACCACTCACATGTGGCCACTGCCACCAAGGGAGGTGAGGCTGCTGGACTAAACTAAACTGAGCTCAAGAAAAACTGAGATCAGGGGCTGGTAACAGAATTTACTCTGGGACAGCTCATGTTTTCACTTAGGAAACATCATTGATGTTCGATGTTTGAGGAAAGGAGAGACATTTTAAAATTCCAGGAGAGTCTTAATAATTTTTAATTCTACTTTAAACTTGACCTCTATTGAATCACAATGGTGGGTGCTGGCCAGATGAACGCAGAGATTTTTGTATCACACCTTAGTCCGTAGGAGTTGGGGCCTCCTGGCTACTCAATGAGGTTTTGGTCTGGTTTTTTATTTATTTAATTCAGCCAGAGCTAAAACAAAAGAGTTCCATTTAAAACAAGAAGGTTCACACACTGCCTTAACCCAAAATAACTCAAGGCCTAAATGAAACAATCCCAAATGTTTTGGTTACTATTTTTGAGCAACAAGCCTGCATTTTCCAAACCACGAGAGCTGCAACTGTAGGTTTCCACACCTCATGAGGCATATTAGGCCCAAGACAGTCCAAAAGGCTGAAATTACAGGGTTGTGTCTCAAGGAAAAGCAAAATTCTTCATTTTGGAAACACCTGGATTCGACTTGAACCAGACTGTGCTCAGTAATACCCAGTGCCAGAACAGGGTCAACAGGCACAAACCAAAATATGGGGAATTTCATCCTTATGCAAGAAACCCCTTTTTTACTGTGAGGGTGAGTGACCCCTGGCAAAGCCTGCCCAAAGGGTGTGGAGATGTTACAAACCTCAGTCCTGGGTGAGCAGCTCTGGCTCACCTGCTGGGACAGGTTTTTATTATGTGACCTCCAGCAGCCTCTTCCAGCCTCAATTTTTTACTCCCCCCTTCCGTAACACAGGGATGGTCCTACATGAGATTATTCCACAATTCCCCAACTTTCACCAGCCCCACTTGCCCCCAGCCCTGCAGTTCCACACAGGCTCAGTGGTTGCTCAAGGCTGTGTTTAGCAGAGCTGGAACTACACCTAACCCCCAATTCCTTGGCCTTTTGCTGAGACAGCAACAAATATTTAAAGGAGATGAAAGAACATGATTTAAAACAGCCTTTGGATGCTACATTTTTATTACACAGCTTATAATTGCCATTAGAATGATGGAGGCACAGTCTTAGAAGAACAGGAAATGTGAGACAACATGGTTTGAGATGCAAAGAACTGTAACAACCCTACATTACCATTCCAACCAGCTTTCCCTTCTCTGTTCTTCATCACTAAAACTGAATAACAAAAATTCTCCAGTTTAAAACATATTATTGGGAGTTCTAAACAAAAAAAATAAGCACAGTTTTTAATAAATGTGTTTTCTTGCTTCCATTGTGTTCTGTCAACTTCACATTCTTTTTTTTTTTGTATAAAATTTCAAGTGTTTTAAACTCTTTAAAAAGTTTAAGTAAGTTTGGTAAGATTCAAGGAGCAACTTTTAAAGCCTGGAGCATATGTACTTTTTTATTAAATAGAGCACAGGTTTATAAATAGCTAGATACAGAAAACAATAAAATAGACAAAGGAATAATACAATATTGTTTGTAACTGAGTGTTTCCAAGTGATAGTTTGGATTCAGAAATTTAAAGTGTCTCCAACAGGAGCAACCTATTTACATATTAAAACATTTACATTTGGGAAAACAGTGAGCTCCCCACACATGATTCCACTTGCACTGTACATTCAAACTGAAAGGGATTTTGGTTCTTCAACATAAAGCACCTTTTGTAATATTAAATCACAAGATAAACATCCTAGAAGTCACTACCTCACCCTTGGGGAGTGTTGGACAGAGAACCTGCTTTCAAAAATCTGTGTTTATCACAACCACCTTGCCCCCACCCCCCCTTGGGCTCAGTTATTTCCTCTCCCCAGAGCCTGATCCTCTATCTGTCCCTACAAGCTGCTCTCACATCCCTCCCAGACAGCAGCTGCTGTTCCTTATTCCCTGATAATCATCTCTGCACCGCTTTAAGTGTCCTGGTTTGGAAAAAGAGCCTTATTTTGCTGTACCTGGATCAAACACTGAGCTTACAGAAAATGATAAAGCCTAGAAAAACATCTGTGTTGGGAAAAAGTTGAAGGTAAAGCTGTAAACATTCAACCTACACAGCATTTGGACAACAAAAGGTTGAAGGCAAAGCGCTCTAAAAATACATTTGGAAATAGTTTAAGAAGTTCTTTATGCTGCCTTAGCTATCAACCAGGAATTCAGCCCTGAATTATCTCCCTGTTTCCTGCAGCAGGAGGTGATATGTCATTTCCATGCCAGCCACTCCACAACCAGCACTGAAACTCCCATCTGAAGGAGTGTTAGACCACCCACAGCACAGACAGAAATATGTCAGCACCTCCCTTTCACCTGCACAACTGTGCTGAGAACACGGAGGAGGCTGGATAAACAACACAACTGAAGTCTTTGCATGATTGTGAAGCACTAAAACCCATCCTAACACGACCAAACAGCTTTGGGTAACGATCTGCTTTATAAGAACAGCTCTGCTGCTGCAAACTGAGAACAAAACCTCATGGAATGGCTGTGCAGTGATGTATCTCAGCATGTAACAACACTATATATTACATACAGCTGTAATCTAATTTATAAAAATAGTTTATATTCATGTAGAGATATTAAGAACCCAAATCCTGCTACAGAAATATTTTGTTTCTTAAACCAGCAGCAGCATCATGTGATGCTGCTCTCCTCACTGCAATACAGGTATCCTGATTTCCTAACAACACATCTCTTCTGCTCAAGCACAGCTCTTCTGCTCTCACACAATGGGATTTTTCTGGTGGTTCTCAGACAAAATGCAAGAGCTGTTTACTCAGGACTTTTTACATACACAATCTATGCCCTGACATCAGGCTTTGAGTTAAAAAGCAGAACACTACAGGGAATCTCTTTATCTACACCAAACTGAGCATTTCTCTTCTACAAGCACAACTGGTACACATTTACATCGTGGACTGCTCTTCATAACGAAATTGAACGTTACTGAACCCAGCAGCTGTTGCTGATGGCTGCCTCAGCAGTGCATGGGGAGAGCAAAGATCAGTGAGTAACAAACAGGTAACCAGCTACTGGCTGATGTGCATCTCTATTTCTCACTGAGGATATTTTTGACATTCATGATTTCGTGATCAAAAGCTGCATTTTGATATTGCAGCTCAGTAACAAATGACAGCTGTCTGAATTCACAACGCCTGGATCTGCACAGACCAAACAAAGGGGGTTTGGATCAACCAATGCAGTGATGCTGGGCCATTCCTAGAATACAGACACTTACCTTTACAAGCAAAGGCTAAACTGTAAAGATTTTAAAGGCAGTCTGTGTGACAAACTCCCCAGGCTCATTGAAGGAGTGCCAGTAGGTTCTGGTGGTGAGCACTAACTGCACTGCTCCTTCCTAAAGCTGAACACTTTGGCTAATACACCTCACACTGACATTGCATGCAGGTGTTGCAGGAGTTTTTGGCTTAGGAGAGGTTGGGAATGAGCAAACCTCCCAACCCAGACAACCTTCAGGCAGACAGTCTCAGAGCAGGAGTGTCCTGGGGCAGGATGTGCAGAGCTCAGTGTGGGTTCAGCCCCAAACCTCCCTGTTTTCCACCACGCAGGAATCCAGATCCCATGGAGATGATTTGAAGCCTGGAGTGTGAAAAGCTGGAACCAGATGTTGACAACAAGAAAAGGCATTTGAGAGGACCCATTTCTGGCAGAAGGCAGGCTGTAGAAGCGAGAGGGTTCTGAAGTAAGGCACATCTCTCTGCAAACAAAACCTTCAGGATTTTGCAGATGCAAATTCACAATTTTTTAACACAGTACTGAACTCCACTATGCATAAAATAGCCTGGTATAAGGCTGGGAAATGAGTTTCTGGTTCCTTAATTTCTTTAATTGTATTTTGACAATTTGCCAAAATAAATGCTATACTGCAAGCTCCATGGAATGGGAACACAGCCCCATTTGTGAGCATCAACAGCCCCGCACCAGATATTTTTGGTAAGTCTAGATTAAAAACCACAAAAGATCCTGGAAAGTCACTGCAAAAGTTACCTCTACACTGACAAAGAAATGGATCTAAAAGACCTCCACAAGGATCAGGACATGCACAGACCTCACCACAGCTGTTTTGGTTGTGTTTTTTGCTTTGGGGTTTTTTTGTTTCGTCTTAGTGGGGGTGGGAGGAGCAAGTCTTTCATAAGGCTGTGTCATCATCTTCTCCAAAATCCCCCACCAAGAGTGAATGTTTGTCTGGCTCACTGAGGACTATGCTGTTCACTGAACGCTTGTCTGAGAACAGGGAGTTGATGGAGGCTCTGCTGTAGGTGATGATTCGATCCATCAGGCTCAGCTTAGGGGAGCCAGTCCCGCTCTCATCGATCCCCACGTGGACACTGATCTCTGAGGGGCTCCTGTGCCTCAGCTGACCACGGGCACGGAACTCCAGCTTCTCAGAACTTGGTTTCTGGTACCTAAGGAAGGAAAAAACAAAATATATCAATACCTCTGAGGCTGAAGTACACTGAAATATGGATAGAAACTGATTATGCACAAGTCAGAGGCATTTATAATTTGACCAACAAGGGTTCTCACAAACACACAAAGGCCACTAAGGAATTTCCCATTCTGAACATTTCTGATTTGCATATCTCTTCACATTAGAAATTACATTTTTTAAATACTACTGTCTGCTTAACACAGACTTGCCTGAACTGTTCTTCAAAAGCCTTCAAAATCTCTCACAGACCCCCACTTATTTTCTGCCACTCAAAGTAGAAGACCCGAGCTTCAAACCCAAGTTACAAACCACACGACTGTTCCTACTCACATCTTTAAGAGCAAAGAAGAAAGCACAACAGAGACTGAGGAGGCAGCCATGGCTGCAGATCCCATCCAGGGCTGCAGAAACAAACCAATGGGCAGGAAGACACCTAGAAAATTACACCAGCAGTAAGTTCAAAGCAGGAACACTGCATTATTCATCTACTAATAGATACAATTTCACATGGACTGTCTAGATTTAGTTTTTAATTTGTTAGTAAATGGGATTTTAGTTTAAGCGACCAATATTTAATCCATGTGGATTTGTGGCTTATCTCAACTAGAACCTCAGGTGAACGCACACCTGGATGTGCCACACTTGCACAATCTGAAGCTCAGAGACGGCATGTCCTGCCCACCCTACAATAAAACTGTTCACAGGACCAGGCTCTTTCAATAAACCTTTTATCCTGAAGTTGTTTTGATGTGCTGAGCACATCCATAGTAGCCACAGAGTGGGAGGAGGACAGCTCACAAATATTCCACTGCAGCATCCCCAGGCAGAGAACTCTGCCCTTACTGACAGCCAGAAATAAAGACAATGGAAACTCTCCCACACAACAGTAAATCACTGCAATCTTCTGCTCACTGAGCCCAATCCAATTAGTGCAGGCAACACTCACACACCTGCAGCTATGGGAACTCCAATGAGATTATAAATTAGAGCAAAGACAAAATTGATCCGGATCCTCTTCACGGTTTTCCTGGATAAATCTATGCTTGCTACCACATCCATCAGGTCATCCTGCAAGTGAAAATGTTTATTGGAGCAGTCAGAGAGACAGAAAGCACACATGTAGTGCCAGCATAGTCCTGTTCCACAGCTCACGACAGCACTGGATGTAACAGGCTAATCACAGTAAGCCCTCTGGAGGCTGCTCTGGTCAGTGCCAATCCATCACAATCCAAGTGACGTCCACAGCACCTCACAGGACAGCTCCAAACACCGCCCACAGTCTGCCAGGGTGGTGCTGATGTGTAGGAAGAAGTGCCTGTAACCCTGGAGGTGCCGTGGTGCATTACCCAAATGTAATTTATGTTTGCCAAAGGACAGCTCACCTTCTCCTCCTTTGCCCACTCTCAAACTTTAACTCCCCCAAAACGTGCAGTACCCAGAAAATTTGGAAGTTTCCTTCATGGGATAATCACTGAACTAAACACAGGGAGGACAATCTCTGCTCCAGTTCTCCTGGGCTATGGAGACTGTGCACTCCTGCATCACCCCGACACCCTGGGCCTTCTGACCCCTCCTACCAGCTCCCTTTAACTCTGATTTCTTACCCTGATGAGAACCACATCAGCTGCCTCGATGGCCACATCCGTGCCCGTGCCAATGGCAATGCCCACGTTGGCCATGGCCAGGGCTGGGGAGTCGTTGATCCCATCTCCCACCATGGCCACTCGCTTCCCTTCGTCCTGGAGCTGCTTCACTTTGGCCACTTTGTGCGAGGGAAGAACCTCTGCAAACACTTTGGTGATGCCAACCTGGACAGAGAGAGAAAGGGAACAACTGTGCTGCAGCTTTTCCAGCAGCTGTCAAAGCTCCTGCCTGGAATGATGTGGCCAGGAAGAGTGAAACCCACATCATCACTCACGAGCTCAAGAGCAAACCCAGCTGATGATATGAAGACAGCTCTGAATTCACAGTTGATGTTACTTCCATTCAAAAACTTCTTGCATTCCCTCTTCATTCCACATTTTTTTACATTACCATCTTTCACAACAGACCAGCCACCAGCAGTATCAACATGCCACACCACCCTTCCTGCTGAAGCCAGCCCCAGGCACAGGACACCAGCTCACCTGAGAGGCAATGGACCGGGCTGTTTTGCTGTTGTCACCAGTCATGAGGACAACTTCTAACCCCATGCTCTTCAAAGTGTACACTGCCAGCTCAGCCTCTGGCTTCACAGTATCTGCAATAGCTATCAAGCCACAGAGTACTCCTGAAAACAGAAAGAAAATGTTTGTAATAAAGATCTTTATTGATTTAGAAAAAGGAACTTCTCCCAGTAAGTCCAGTTCTAGAACCAGTTCATACTGACAGGAGAAAGTGGGATGATAACACGTATGAGGGCAGCAAAGTTTAAAGCAATACAGAGCATGGACTGTACAACCACAATGAAAAAAAAAATTCCTTTTTTTCTCTCCTTTCTCCCCTTTTGCTCTCTTTGAAGTCTTTGCATTGTATCATTATGCCCAACTCTCCCATCAGCTAACTAGGGTAAGGAAGAGCCTTTCCCATAAGAAAGTGCTGTAAAACTGATTAATGATCTCTTTTCAACCCCTTACCCTGCTTCAGGTGTAGCTGCTATGACAGCACTACTTATTAATTTCTATTTATGTGATGTTTTATGTGACACTCACCATCCACAGCTGCCAGAACAGCCGTGCGGCCTCTCCGCTCGTGCTCCATCATGGCTTTGTCCACCTCATTTCTCACCAGGAGGCCATTCCTGGTCATCCATTCCCGGTTCCCAATGAGCACTGAGTATTTCTGAGAGGTCACAGTAGCTGAAGGAAGAAAACACAATGCTACCATCATGTGGAAAACCAGGGAGCTTCCCTGCAGCTCATCCCAGCCAGGCTCTCCCAGAATGCACTGGAACAGCATTGCAGGAAATCCCAAACAGAAATAAAGAATTCCTCAATGCTTTCTGCCCTACCAATGTCTTCATGGGTCCTTAACAAGGGAGACACCAACATTTCTTCAGTCCTGGGGAGTCACCCCATGTCAGAGGGCCAAAAACCCCAGGTCAAAGGACCAACTCCCCTTCTCAGTGCTTCTGATTTCTATGAACAGCCCAATGGACTTGAAAAACCTAACAATGAGCTGTTCTTGAGTGAGAACTAATCAGTTATGCAAATACACAATTTTGGCTAGCAAATGGTAACTTGGGATGAAGCAAAGGAAAGCCAGAGAGAGCTGACAGACAACTCCTGGCTGATTTTCCAGTCCCATATTCAACATGCAACTTGAAATTTTATTTAATTTAAATGTTCTGAGTGATGTGTGAGCACGAAACAAACTAATGAGCAACTGTTTAATGTGTGTCTTGATGTCAGCCCAGTTCTCCAAGGCAGAAATAAGTGACCTCACTCTTAAGGATCCTAAAGACACAAAATCAAAATATCCCCATTTTATTCTCTAACCCAGAATTAACTTACTTGGTAGCTCAGCATCAATGATCAAAGCAGGCTGCACTGATTCATCTGCATTCTCCTCAATTTTCACAAGTGTCACATTTTTAACATTGTTTTCTTCAACCATTCTGTTTTTCCTGTAGAGTAAAGCTTCAATATTGGTGACTTTGCAACTAATGCCACAGCCCGGAACTACCTGAAAATCTGTACATGTCCCAAGGGTTTCTGAGTTCAGCTCCTAGAAAAAAAGGATGGAAACTGATGAAATTTTTAAATATATAAAAGCACGATGCAGTTATAAAGCCCACAAAATAAAGTGCAGTTGAACAAAGAGGAGGAGGGAAATAATCATCAAAATCTAAGTCTGAATGGTGCATCTAACACGGTGTGATTTATGTGGCTCCACGATTTTCAGCTTTCCCAATTAAACACAGCAATTACTTAGTAAGTATGAACAGTCTTGTGGTAGTTATGAAATCCTGCAAGAGAGGTTCTTCCATGAGGGAGAGCAGGCTGTGTTGTGGGAGCCCCTCACCTTTTTGCAGTACTTTGTGATTGCTGCTCCCAGCGGGTGCTCGCTGTTGCTCTCCGCTGTGCCCACAATCGCCAGCATTTTGTGACGAGGGAGGTGGTTCCCCTCCACCAGGAACTTCACCTGCATCACCTCTGGGGTGCCGTGGGTGATGGTCCCTGTTTTGTCAAACACAACCACCTTCACCTGCGGGAAAGCAAGAAGATTTAATTCCATGAACCGAGCAGGGAGGTGCAGATTCCTTGGAAAAGCACCTGCTTTAACCGAACTTCCAAACGTGGAGCGATGGCGTAACACGGAATATCCCGAGCTGGATGGGACCCACCAGGACATTCCATCATCTGCTCCAACAACAGCTGGCAAAATGCCACCCCCCCAGGCTGGGCAGCTCTTGTGGGCACATCCCAGTTGTTGGAGTGAGAGCTCCTCTGGACTCAGGCCCAGAGGGAAGCCAAAGCACAAGAGTTGAGTTAAAACCTTTGGACAAGCTGAGATACACGAAGTCATACCAAAGTGAAACAGAAATGTAGATTTTTTAACTTCTAGTAGAAATACATGCTAAGTGCCTTAAACATTAAAAAGCTGCAGCAGAGTCCTTGAGCATAGCTCTGTTTGCTGCAGCAGTGTTATTCTTTCATAGAGTTCTTTATTTTAGACAAAATGTGGATAGAACTATATTGTTCACATTTTTTAGATATATTAGACAAAATATTGATAGAATGAAATTGTTCACATTTTTTAGATATAATGTTCACATAAACAGTAAGAGCTGATAGAGACTGTGCACGTAGATTTGTGTGATACCTATGGAATGCTTACGATTGTTAGAATTAGACCAGGATAGGTTAAGCAAAGAAAAACTAGGATCGTGTGTTAATTTCATTGGTTAATTAACAAATATAGTCCACACTTCAGTAAGAAGAGTCAATTAATTAGTTAATCAATTAGTCAGTTGGTCAGTCAGTCAGTTATTTAGAAGAAATCAGAAGATGAAGCTGCTTTCTGCCTGCTGTTTTGCTGCTGCTGCTGTTGGCTTTATCACGTAACCCCCTCGAACTCTGCCTTAAGGAAGCTCTGAGATGTGAAATAAAGCCCTTTGCAGAACAGCAGCATCCTCTGCTCTCCTCTGCCCTGGTCCGAGAAGGAAGGGCTTCCCACCAAAAGCACAACGCCCAGTGCCCACCTTGTGTGCCATCTCCAGGGGCTCACCGCCCTTGATGAGGATGCCGTTCTGGGCCCCCACGCCCGTGCCCACCATGACGGCCGTGGGGGTGGCCAGGCCCAGGGAGCAGGGACAGGCGATGCACAGCACCGTGATGGAGGCCTGGAAGGCGAAGCGGATGATCACCTCTGCTGCTGAAATGCTCTTGTTGTAGCCCTGGGCACGGAGGGGAGTTGGTCAGGGAAGGAAGTGAACAATAGGAACAACACGTTCAACCACACGTTGCCTTGGAGGTTGGAAATATCTAATATCTCTCCTGATGTATTAATACTGAAGTAAAGCACAGGCAAATTGTGCAAAACCTAAGATGAATGATTAAATGAATGACTAATGAACCAACTTCTGTTCTATACTTCACCTACCCTTGACTGTTTTATTCATAGGACATTTTCCTAAACAAGACACCATGCGCTACAATTCTTTAATGATGCACTGTAATAAAAGATACTCCATCAAAGATATATACAGTAGGGAGAAAAAAAAAGGCAGATATGAAGATGGCTTTCCTGGACACTAAGAAATTCTAATCAGAAATAGTTTTGAAACAAGAAACCTGTGATCTAAGCAACCCTTAAATCCAAGCTGGGATCCTGACCCTCCTCTGGAATTGCTAGATTTTGTCCAAACCGGCTCAGTAATGAAGATGAATTCCACTGATTCCCAAGATGAATTTGCACAGAGCTGTGCTAACAGAGCCAGATGCAGAACTGGAGCTTTTGACATGAGGGACTTGTTTTTCCCCACAGAGGAGGGATGGATGGGAAATTTTTGATGTTTAATTTTTACTTCTTTTAATTAACTTTTTAAAAAAAATCCTAACTTACAGGAGTTAATTAATTACTGTGGATTCTCTTTAAGTATAACTGCAGGAGTGATACAGTATAAAAAAGTACATAATGTAAAAAATGTACTAACGAGAGCAGTAATAGTCAGTGACTGCCTGCAGGGATAATCCAGAAAGGGAACCACTGCAGTCTAATAAAACTGTAAGGCTGTTTATTAAATATTTCAGAAAGTGTTTAAGGAGATTTACTTACCAGAAAGTATTTTTCCACTATTTCAAAATCCACAAACCCAATTATAATCCAGGCAAGAAGGGTAACCACAGACACAGCCACAATAAAAGGAACGAAGTAGCCACTAAGTTTGTCTGCAAATTGCTGGATGGGAGCCTGGGAAGGAGAAACATCACTCAGCACCATCATGTGTGTGTCTGAAGGCACAGAAGAGGAAGAATCACAGCTGCTGCTTGCAGCACACTTGGCTTGCCACACTTTATAATTACAGATTTACTTAATAAGAGGACGAGACTTGGCTCAGTAGACAGGATCAAAGTCCTTATTCAGCAAGATACTTCATTATGCAGCTGCAGCTCAAACCCAAGCAGTCCCAGCCACCCCTCCAATGATTTGGTGTGCTGGTGCCTGCATGAGACAGCAAACCTCAAGTGCTGAATTTGATGATACTCTACCTTTGAGGTCTGGGCCTCCTCCACGAGTTTAACAATCTGGGAAAGAGTGGTATCAGCTCCCACATGGGTGGCCGAGATCAGAAGGGACCCGTTCTGATTGATGGAGCCTGCAATAACTGTATTGCCAGGCTTTTTAGTCACAGGCATGGCCTCACCTGAGGGAAAGGCAACAACAGACACAACACTGCTGAAAAATGCACCTTTGGGACAGCTGCCAACTCCTGACAAGAGGGAGAACATCACCTTCGACTTCCCGTCTGCGGATTTGTTTAAAGGAAAACATTTTTACACTTGGAAAAAGGGAATCCTGACCTGTGATGAGAGACTCATCCACCATGGAGTGTCCTTCAATCACACGGCCATCCACTGGGAATTTGCCTCCTGGGACCACCTTGACAATGTCACCTCGCTGAACCAGTTCCACATCGACTTGCTCCTCGCTGGAACGGGGCAAATGTTTTATTAGAGACTGGAACTGCAGTGACCCAGGCAAAGGAGCTGGCACTACACACAAAGCACAACCCCACTGGCTGGCATGATCACAAGAAAGTTATAGTGCTCTTTGAAATGGCCTATTTTACCATAATTTTATTTACTTTCCAGTTAAGAAAATCCACTAATTGTCTTATCACAGCAAAAAAAAAAAAAAATCCAAACCAAACCAGCAATAAAACAATAAAGCAATAAACCAAAGCAGAGCAGTGTTAATTCTGCATTTTAATATTTTTATCTGCCAGCAAATCTGAAGTTATTTGCTTCATAGTTCTATAGACTAGTAAAATTTGTCTGTGAATTAAGCACATTAACAACAAAAAAGGATCAACAGAAAAAGCAAATGACAAAGCAAGATACCTTAAAAGAACGTTATCAGGGCCCAAGGTAACAATAGTAGCTTCAGTAGCTTGCAATGAAATTAGTCTTGCCAGTGCTTCTGAGGTTTTACCCTAGAATAATAATTTTCATATTTTTCTGACTATACTATTGGAAAAAAAAAGCTGGGTAAATGACAACCGTGTGTGTTGCAATTTACCCTTTTAAGACAACACTTTCTGCAAACAGTCTGATATTAAGCCAAACTTCTATTAGTTCAGTTACTAAAGAAGATTTTACAACACAGAAGGTTAGAAGAACCCAGCAAAGCTTTTGCATGGGGTGTTCTTACAAGGCTCACAACAATCTGAAATGATTCTCAGTGCCCTGGGGTTGTGTTTTCCTCACCTTTGCCACGTGCTCCAGCCACCGGCCCAGCGAGATGAACACAAACAGCATCGGGGGGGTGTCGAAGAAGGTGACAGGGTTCACCTTGGCTCTCTCAGCCATTGCCACCAGGAGGATGATGAAGGAGTAGAGGAAGGCAATGGATGTTGCCAGCACCACCAGCACGTCCATGTTGGCAGTGTTGTGCCTCAGTGCTCTGGAGGCCTGGATGTAGAAGTGCCACCCTCCAAACACCTGCAATGGCATTTCACACGTCTCTAACACACAGCAGCAGCTTCTCTGTTTTGTTTGTGGTATTTGCCTCTCTCCTTGAGCAAAATCCCAGCTCTAGCCGGGGCTGTGGTCTTCCCATAGCACTCTCAGTATTCCCAGTGCCCTCCCAGTGGGATTCAGGAGCTGCCTCAGGTGCACAGCCCGTCTCCACAGCCTGCCCTGCCCCACCCCTGACAGTCCCCAGAACCAACTATTTTGGCAACACAACCTCAAAAGCATTTTGCATCAGCATAATTACATTCACTTTTCAAACTTAATTTCTTCATCACCTTCCATTTTGAGCATTTAATCCCAACAAAGCAGGAGTTGCCATAACCCCACTCACCTGCACAGGGACACAGAGTAAAAATGACAGGAAATTCATGACAGACAATCCTGGTAGGAGCTGGTATTCCAGGACCATGGAGGAGTGCAGGGCCTCCATCTCCTCACTGCTCATGTTGTGATGTGCATGAGCATCTGAGAGCTGGCTGTCCATCACCATCATGTAAATCATCAGCCCCATGACAGGGATACAGAAAACCAGGCTCACGACAAAAGACCTTTTCCACCTCAGATTTAAAAAGAGAAAACAAAAAAAAAGGAAAAAAACTTGTATTGCAGCCAAGTGCTGGAGAATATTTTAAGCACTAAGTTTGTATAGTCACACGAAAAATCCTACATTGATGGTTGAGTAACAAAGAAGAATCAAAGATGTTTATAGAATCTTTGTATGCTCAGGAACACTTACTGCCTGATTTCCTGTTTGTGATCCAGATGACTGGCAGATCTGTCCTTTTTGACTAAGGAAGTAGCAAAACCTAAATCCTAAGAAAAAAAGCCCAATAATAAAAAAAGAGAAGAGTCAGTCCTATAATACACTTTGTGCTCAGTTATTGCCAAATTACTGATGGTGCCAGTCTTACCTCTGATTAACTTTATTAACATTTCTGATATGAAATGTAATTGTTGTTTATTTACTGTTGTCTGTTACTAATGCTTAGTAACCTTATAAAGAGAGAAAAGCAATCTGATGTAGAAATTAACCTTTCTGGAATAAAATGCTATTCTAAAATGTGACTTTCCAAAATGGTTGTTCCTAAAGCACAGAAACAGAGAAACTGAAGGAGAAGGCTGAGAAACCTATTTCACTTCTCACCTGCTACAGTACTTTATTTTTAAATAAATGTGCTTTATTTTTCTACAAACCTATAGCTGGTATCTCCAAGCTTTCATAGTATTTATTTTTAAAAACTTAGGCAAAATTATAACAGAGCATTTTTGAGCCAGAACACATATTAGCTGCAGAAACCTGCACTAAGAAGAAGAAAGCAGATGGAAGAAAAAAGACCTCTTTTTTGCTTTAAGAGCTCTTCCTTCTAATTCTGGGCAGTGTAACTCTTCCAAGGACACTGGATATTTTAGGACACTTGGTGCCTACATGAAACTCACCTTTATCACTTGTATGACATCTCGAGGACCAATGGCCTCAGGGTCATATTTGATGTGGGCTTTGTTGGTTGCAAGAGCTACCGAGCAGTACAGAACACCATTGGTCTTCATGAGGGTGGATTCTATCTTGTGCACACAGGAGGCACAGGTCATCCCCCTCACCTGTAAAATAAAGGTTCCTTCCTGTCAGCAAAGCACAGGTTACCTGGAAAATGCATCCTAAGAAGTAGGAAGAGTGCTTGTGACTATGCTGCATTATTTATTGCTTTAATCTGGGGCGTGAAGCACTGAGATGGATCTTTCTAGTTAAAGATGGGAGCACTGTAGAATCATGGAATGGTTTGGGCTGGAAGGGACCTCAAAGACCACCCAGTTCCAACCCCCTGCCATGGGCAGGGATGCCTCCCACAAAATCATGCTGCTCAGGGACCCCTCCAACCCTTCTAGAGGAAGCACAGCTTAAAGACAAGGTTAGTAAGCCCTGCTAAAGCTCTGCTGGCTGTCCGGTCTCAGAGCTGGGGGACACTGAGCTATAGTCAGCTTCAAAAAGAAAAAAAAAAAGTAAATTCTGGCAACAGGAAGAGCAAACAGAAAAATACAGGAATATTTCTCTGCATTTTCAGTGTAGTAGTAGTGAGCCAGCATAGTCTGCAGGACAAGATAAAATGTGTGATACGTACCTGATGTACCCTTATACTTCATTTTTTATAAATTAAGCTCTACGACATGATTAAACTCTGGGAAGTGGACACTAACACAAGCACATCCAACAGATAAAAGCAATAAAAGCTGAGGGTGGCTGGGTTTAATGAGCAGCTTACAACAAGTTCCAGAATCCCATCTCCTTCCCCACAGTTTTCCATCACGGTGGCTCCGAAGCCCAGCTCCCGAATGAGCTCTGCAATAGCTGCAGGGTGAATGACAGCAGGGTTGTACCTCACTTCTGCCTTCCCTGCCATGAGGGCAACAAGGATCGAGTGTATTCCTAGGAAACAAAATGTGTGAGTGGCAGAGCAGGCTTAAGAAACATCCTGCATTTATTGTAACATGAGGGCACAACACAATTTATTGAAATTGGGAAAGCTTCTGTGTTGTACAGAAAGAAAAATATCCTCGTGTTTGGAAGCTGCACCAACACCAGCACCTCAGTGCAGGTGCTGAGGTGCTGACACATGAAAGCATCACTCCATGTGAGCAGCATGCCTTTAACAGTCTAATTACAAATGAATTAGACAAATAATTAATTATATTAAATAGACAAATCTAATTCTTTCTATGCTATATTAAAATTATCTATTTTTACTTAAAAGAAGTTCTTCTAAAACACAGTGCTGCATATTTCTCTGATCTGCATTTACCATTTCTAGAAGCCTTTTTTCAAGGGAGAACCTGTATGAGAAAGGGCAGATCTAACAGTGCAATCCTACTGGGCACTGAGAGGATTTAGATTCATCCATTTTCTAAGACAAAATAAATTAAAATCCAGGCTAACTTGAAACCCATCCATCTTCATTACAATAATTAAACACAGTCTGCATTAATGACTCTGTTACATCACAGTCATGCAGCCATTTGTTCCTGCAAATATAATCACAGACACCACTGCCCTGACTCGCCGAGCTAAAATTAACCTGTGTCCCTTTAATCCACTCACACAGTCCCTCTGTCACAGCTCCCTAAAGCACACATCTGCTTCTGCCTTTCAGCTGCACACCTGGGCACCTCCCTGCAGTAGGAAAGAGCTGTTTTACCCTCAAAAGGATCCCCTGGTTCATCCCTATATTCTTTGGAGCACTCAGCTGCTGCTTTTGCAACAGCAGCGTCTGGGCAGCACATCCATAAAGCAGCAAGGATGTCCCTGTTCCCACCCTATGGGCCAGAGGTGAGCAGGAACACCTGTCCTGACAGCCCACCCCTTAAAAACACTGCAAAAGCCAGATGGATTCTCCAAAACAAACACCTGGAAATGTAACAGACCACAGTGACACACATCTCACCATCCTCCCTTCTCAGATTCCTCTCGATGTTGGCTACGCACGAGGCACACGTCATTCCTGTGACCTGGACATAGCACTTGGAGATGGTCTTGGTCTCCTGCCTGCCAAGGTGGGCTGGTGGCACTTTGGAGGGTGGCTCAGGCTTGGGAGAGTCCAGCTGTGCTTCGAGGGAGGGCTGAGCTTTGGCCACAGGGAGCTCTGCCTTTGCTGGAAAGGAGATTGCAGTTTGGGACATTGTGAACAGCCGCTGCAGGGAGGGATGAGCTGCTGTGACACACTGCTGTTCATTTAGACTGAAAATGGTGATTGTGCACACCTTGTCAGGCTGATCCATCCACCTCTCTGTCAGTTAAGAGTCAGCACAAAGTTTGCCACTGATTAACTTACTGGTTTGTTACTATTTTTCCTTTTGCCTTTCCTCATTGTCTTTGTTCTGTTGCACATCCTTTGTCCTCTCCTGTAGCTGTAAGCAAAACCTCTGTGTTGCAACCTTAGTTTCACACACAGTTTTACTGACTTTACCTGAAGCACAAAGCTGAACTTGTAAGCAAGTGCATGTTTCACAAGCAAAGTCAGTGGTTTTAACCTTAGAGAAAGGCTCTGGAGCTACAGGCCACTGCTCCTTACAGCAATTCAGGGGAGGCTCTGCTTGTGCAAGAACAGGGTGAAAAGCAATAAGTGTGAGCACCCAACCACTTCTGCAGTTATTGACATAAAATGGCATTTATCTGACATATTTATATTGCCAGACCCCTCAATCATTTGAACCAATCTGATGTATGAAAGGATGTGCACATTAATGATCTCACCTGCAGTGAAGACATAAAGCTTCTCTTGGCAAGCACAAAGTGTATGTCAGCTGCTGAATTTCATCTTGGGTGGTACAAAATCCTAAACAAAACTGCACAACCCTTGTAAATTTAAAAGTTTCCCATGTCATTACCTGGAAAAGATGCATCAAATCCCATTTCCTCTATTGAGGACCTCAAGTCTTCTGGGCCTGTTTGCAGCGGGTCGTACTCTATAGTCCCATTTCCATTTGGGAGAGACACACGAACAGATTTCACTCCTGCCTTTTGGGACAGGACTCCCTCGATGGACTGCACACAGGAGTTGCAAGTCATCCCCTCAATATTGATCACAACAACTTGTGTGAGGGGCTGGCTGGGATCCTTGGACACAGGGTGAGATTTCAGCGGAGACACCAGCGTGGGGAAAAGCACCACATTCTCATGCTCCTCAGGAAGGCTGACTCTGAACCTCTCTGGAGACACATTCTCCACGGCTTTCCTCAGCTTTTCTATGCTAATTAAGCTTGGGTTGTAGTTTATAGCAGCAGATTTGCTCTCTAATGAGACCACTACACTCGTCACTGCCGGGAGCGCTGATATGGTGCTCTGGATGTTGAGGACACAGGAGTTGCAGTGCATCCCCTCAACTCTGAACACAACTGTCTTTGTGCCAGCCCCGCTGGAGTTTTCTCTCTGTGATGCTTCAGAGCTGCTGGGCTGAGCATTCCTCAGCCTCTCCAGGTCAATCCCACTGAGCTTCAGGGGTCTAGGCTGCTTTTTGAAGGCTGCTGTGAAACCCGCCGCTTCAATTTGCTGTTTTATTTCTTCTGCTGTAATTAGAGGAGGCTGGTAGACAACAACAGCTTCCTGATTGTCCAGGGACACTGGAAATTAATCAATAAAGTAAGTGTCTGTCACTGCCCTAAGCATAATAAGCACATCACAGGACCTCGCCAAAGCTTTCCAGCAACACTTTAAATGGTCAGAAATGTAACTGCAACAGAAAGGAGATTTCAATGGTTTGGTAAAGAGCAAACAACTTAGTTCTTCAACCAGTTTTTGTCTAGTACTACAAAAATTTTCAACTCTTCCTCAAATTTTTGCTCTTTCCCTGAGATTTTCACAAATGGCATCACTACTTCTTAGTGAATTTATCCTTGTTTTGGGATCTATGGAAACACACTTATCCCAAGGCTAACAGTATCAGTAAGCTGGTCTTGCCTTTTAGATACAATTACATATATGCCAATACAAATTTTTAATTGGGCAGAAAAAGATGAACTATTATTAATTACAATTTTAAAAAGACATCTAGTATTAGAGATTTCTATAACTGGTAATAAAATTATGGAACACAACTACTCCAGGCTCCCTACCAAATGCAAAACAACTACTGAACACTGTCACACATGTAACATCCTTCCCCCAATGGGGGCTCCTTTCTTCACTTCTAATCCACATTAAAAGCATAATTAAATACCCAGTCCCACAAAAAGTCACTGTCACACTCAGCTATCTCAGCTAAAACCTGCAACGCCATCAGAGAACAAACAGCACAGCCAACCTCAATTTACGTAAAAACTCACTAAGGTTGTACCTCTAATTTGCTGGATTCCTTGCAATTTGCCAGCTTCCATTTACATAAAAACACACTAAGGTTTTACCTCTAATCCTCTGAATTCCCTGCAGTTTGCCAAGCTTCCCCTCGATGGTGCTGGTGCAGGAGTGACAGGTCATGCCATCGACTTTCAGGCGCAGCACAGCGCTGCTCGCCTGGGACCAGCTGGAATCTTCCCAAGTTCCAGGTGTTACCTCTGGCACAGAGATGTTCAAATCTACTCCTGGGACCATCTGGGTAATCTGCCTGCCATTGGTGATGGAAGGGATGAAAGTGACCACTGCAGTTCTTTGATCAGAGGACACTTTCACATCAACGATCCCTTTGTTCCTCAGCAGCGTGGCACAAATCTGCCTGGGTGTCAGGGCTGCCTGGGCAGGGAGGGTGAGGAAAATTGTGTCAGGTAGAACAGGTTGTGGGTTTGAATCAGGCAGGGTAGCATCAAATCCCATGTCACAGATGGCTTCCTGCAGAGTCACTGGAGTTTGCAGCTTGGAGTCGTAGATGACGACGGCGTTCTTGTCCTCCAGAGAGACCTTGAGGGGATGAACAAAGCAATTTAGCAAACTGCAACACACAGAGTTGAGAACTGACACTGCACCAGACTAGAAGCTGCTTTTACTTGCAAATATTAGCAATACTTGTCCAGCATAACTTTGTCTTTCACTACTCACCTCAAAGAGCAAAGCCACCACCACTGAGTAACTCCTGCTCTCCTGTGCACCAACAGGGCTGCACAGAACAGATCCCAGCCCGACTCCCAGCTCCAGAATCCTTTACAAGTCTGTCTGGCCACTTCTACTTGCACCATCCAGACAGCACCAATGCATTTAATCTATTTAATGAAACTTCCAGAGCCAAATTCACTTGAATTGGGATGACTAACCCAATTCAATCCCTGGAGCAAAACAGCCCACAGAAGAAATCCAAATCAGTTAGCAGTAATTCTAATGCAGTTAGGAGTAACTTCCCTCAGGCTACAAGGATGGAAGAAAACACTCTTTGAAAAAACCCACAGCGTTAAGCAGCAGTGAAAGGAGCCCAGCATTTCCAGGCAATGGGAGGCACAGGCTGGTAACTTGCTGTGAGCAAAAACCTGCATCAAACTTCACCAAAACTCACTTTAAAAACCTGATATGTGACAAACATTAAAGAAGCTGGTTTTCCTCTCTCTGTACATTTTGGTGATCCAGAGACACCATTATTTGGTAATAACCTTTCCCATCTGATGGTACACGTACCCTCAATTTAATTTGCTCCCAACAGATGATACATCAAACACAATAACTGCAGTTTCCAAAAGGAAAAAGCAATGTCTGCCAGAGGCCCAACACATTATCAATTCAATTCTGTCTTTCCTCTGGGCAAAGGTACAACCTAAAGACCACAGACATGATTAAATTGTATCAGTTAAATCATTTTAAGAACCACCTTTCCTCATTTTTGTCCCAATTATGTGCCTTAGCAGAATTAGCAACATGGACATTTACTGGTTTCATTGCAGAATAACCTAAAAGCAGCTGTTTGTCTGTGTCAGTCACCTGATATTCATGTCCCTTGTTGACCTAATTTATTATCATTACACACTAAACCCTGTTTTACTATTCCCAGAGAATTTTCTGAAACAACTGATCTGGCTAGACTGAAGCTCTGATGCTGTAAAAAGAATAATTACTAAATATGACCTCTTAAAGTTTCTTAAGAGTCCTGCTCTACTCAGACTAAATTTTTGCAATGTATCTTTTCAAACAGCATTCAGCTTTGGGATAAGGTATTTAACTAAAAACCTAAATATTGAAGTCTTACCACTGTCCTTTTACAACCCTGCTTCACTCCTTATGTAAAAGACATTGTCTTGAATCAATTTAAAGTACAAATCTCCCTGTCCTGTCCAAAGTCACCTGTGTATTCTCAAAAATTACCTGAGAAAGCACAAGGCTGACAAAATCACATATTTTGCTAGAAGAAGGAGAAAGGGAGGATTTTAAAATTTATTTATTATTTTACAGGCTGCTTTTAGCCTTTATCTGGGCTCATGCTTGCAGACACCCAGTGATTTATCTGGCCATGCACAGGGGGCTGTTCAGAGCTCCAGGGATCTGCTGTCAGAGCACAGACTCACATTAAAGCTCCTCTACAGCTGAAGGAAGATGAAAAATTATCTGCCTTGTAAATTTTGCTGCTTTTCACTAAAATTTGTGTGTGTGTGTGTACATAAACACCTACTTCAGGCCAAAGGGAACTGCTCTGACCTGTGCAGCACCTGCTCTGCAGGGGAAGTGCACCACAACTGGCCTTGCAAAACCAGCTACAGACAATGATCACACACACCCCAAATTAAAACTGTGCCCAGCTCTGGGAAGGGAAGTGTTCACCTGAGATATCCCCACTAAAACAGGAGTTAACTGTTGATAAAATCAGGAAGATATTATTTTCTTTGGAGTAAAATCAACAACTACAGAATGTTACAGGATGCTTTCAGAACACAGACACTAAATAAATAAACTTTTCAATTTTCTGTTGTTAGAACTGTTCCTTCTAACACAAGCTGGGTCACAAAATTCATAGGAGTCTCCCAGCTTTTAAATTGCTTCCATTATTAAAACTAGTGTAAAATGATGTACTCTGCAAGGATAATCAGCTCACCCTGGAATATTCTACAGCCCAAAATTTTGCCCATGACAGAAAAAAAGATGAACAATGTTGGTATCCCCTTTGAGCTAAAAAAAAAGTTAAAATCAAGTCAGGCAAAGAAAGACTGAATTAGGACACACCCTGTTCTTGCCTTTTTTCCCCCCATTACTTCACAATACTGAATTAATTGTAAAGCAGAGAATTAATTAAGAGCACCAGATAATGACTTAGCTCCCACTGCAGTGAAGCAAGCACCTGTTTTTCTCTTATTTACCAGAAATACACCAACGGACCTCCAGCATCAGCCTCCCAAGAAACAAACAGAAGAAACTCTTCCCACATTATTTTCCTGTCTGGGAGCACAGTTTATCCCAGTTTCTCATACAAAGCTTTGCTAGAAGCAGGGCTAGTGTCACTTACTTTGATGTTATGGATTCCATTCATCTTCCCAAGGTGCTGCTCAATATTCTGGACACAGGAGTTGCAGGTCATCCCCTCCACACCAATGGCCACAGATTTTGCCTCCATTGTGAATTTCTACTCAAGTCTTCTCATTGCTGGTGGCTAAAAACAACCAGGACATTATCTCCTGAAGAATTTCACAGAGATTGAAATGAAAACAGGGATGTAGTGGAAGGTGTCCCCATGGCAGGGGTTGGAATGAGAGGAGCTTCCAGGTCCCTTCCAAACCAAACCATTTTGGGATTCTAGGATTTAAGGGAGGACATCCTTCACTCCATGGAACTCTGGTAGATGTCAAAATCTGAGCAGACCTAAGCAGAATGGAGAACTTTATGTATTTCTTGCCCTGAATTTTCAAAAAGGGAAAGCGCTCAGACATCTATGATTGGATTGGGTTACAATGGAGATCATTTAATTATATGCAGCAAGCTGTGATTCACTGGTGTGAAATATTAAATTATAGGGAGAAGCAACAGAGAGAGAGAGGGACAGCAGCTCTTGGAATGCTGAAACAAGAGGATGGCACAGCAGCCACAGTGGCACAGCTGAGAACTGTGTTTTTCCACATTTCTCACTCATGTATTGCCCTCTGTTTGCAAAAACAAGTGAGACTTAAATTAGCCCAGGAAGCAAATCAAGCTTTTTCCACACACCTCATTCAGAAAGTCTAATTTCTGCTCCTCTGAAAACAATCATTATTATTTTTGCTCATAAAAACGAACCCAGAAAAAAAATTACTGAACCTAAATGAAATTAACTTGTAGAAATAACAGCTAATGCAAAGAACTTCTTTTGCCCAATGCATAAACTGTTAAGTGACTAAGGGGGAAAGAGGGCAAAAGAAGCAAATCTCCAGATTTTTTCTTATTATTTTGAAAAAAAAGTAATGCAAGTTTTCATTGACAGAGAGGTTAGTGACCAGGAAAATGATCACAGTTAATGTTTGCCAGCAGTGGAAGGAGCAGTAAAATTTGATGACTAATTGAGAAGCTGAAGTGAAGCACAAGCTTAACTTGTTTTCTTACCCTGAGGACTTATCTTGGAAAACTCAATTACACTGATGTTTAGTAAAATAAATTTTTCTTGCTCCTTGGTGACATTTCCAGACTGTTCCCTGTTACAGAAGGCCTGAAGGGTTCTGGTTTCACTTTGAGATGTGTTACAAACCATGTAAGAATACAAGGAAGTCTCATCATAGAAACAGTTTTACCTCCCTGATGCACAAAACTAAATGCTGAACTTAATCAACAAGAAGTGAAAGAAGTTTAAAACTGAGAATAGTGACTTTTCCAGTAGATTAAATACATCTCATCCCTGCTAAGAACAGAAATAAGACAACTCTACCTGAGGAGTTATTACAGATCTCACTTCTCACCTGCTCTTACAAGAGTTATTAGCAACACACAATATTTGTGTGTGATTATCCACACATTACAGAAATGTACAACTCTCACCTGATACAAGAATTACCAACCAGCAGAAAAGCACATTTTAAGCAAATTTCATACAGCAGCTCCTTTCTCAGGCTGATCTGCACGCTCAGAGGTACAAAATACTTTAAAAACCACTGAGTTACCCAAGAAAACACTTGCTTTCCTGTCATCCTATTGCAATGGGATCCTCTGTGCTTCCCCCAGTTCTTCCCTAAGGAATGCTCAGTCCACACCCAGCAAACAAGGACAGCATTGTAACTCCACAGTGAGGGACACACCAATATTCCCACAAGCCTGAAGCACAAATAAAAGCTGCAAAAAGCACTTGACTTACAGGGAACTTGTGAGCACAACCAGGCACATGGGACTAAAATGAGACATCACAGGCAGGATCAGTCTGCCCTCTGGTAAGGTTTGGAGAGACATGAATTAAAAAGCATTTCAGGTACATGACCAACTCGAACTGCCCTGTTACTGTACTTTGAAAACAAAAATAAAGGAAAGGGACACTTTGGCTGTGAGCTGCTATCTAAAATGATCAAAGGCTGGCAAGATGCTGCCTTGGAGGAGAGCTGGGGTACAGCTGGAAGCCAGGGAAAAGCTGCTGAGCTCCTGGCTGCCTTGCCTGGGCTTTGGTGTAATTCACTCAAGCTACAGTACAATAATATCCATTTTTACAGAAACCAGGATACACTGTTAAAGGTTCTCTGTCAAACTAACAGCAGCCACACTGGCAGCACGGTGAATTAACACTGATTACAGTAACCATCAGCACTGCTACCAAATGCCCAGCAACCCATTGAAAACCCAATTGTTTAAATATGTGAAAAAAATATTAAACTTTTCTTCACATCTCTTATTATTACAGTTTGTATGGACAAAGTGTTTCCTCCATTTTCTCAGTCTGTTTCCTTGCCCTTCTGCTGTTCATTCATAAGCACAGCAGAGAAAACCCTTTCCTGGAAGAGGCTGTAATTCAAACAAAAACCACAAAGGCAACAGAAAAAAAAAATTAAAAATTATTTCTCCTTTTTCACCCCTCAAGGCCCTGAAGTACTAGGACTGAAACCAGAATTTCCATCAATAGAATTTATCTGTTGGATCAAACTGGCTCTTCTTTTTGTTCCCTGACCTTCAGTTAAGAATGACCCTGATCTCTATGACGTGAGCATCACTCACAGCTCCCTGCTGGTGGGGAAGACAACTAACAGGGATTTTTATTTGCTTTGTTGAAGGTTGCTAACAATTTTCATACTAATTTTAAAAACAGGTTGTTTTCTAAGAAATGAGACATGTCCAAATCTAATTAGCAACACTGGTCTCTTTAATCAGTCACATGGTATTATTAACACTGAATTGTTAATGAGCTGTTTCTCAATCTGTTTTCTGCACAGCCTTGCTGAAATTTCCAAAAGCCAAACTGTCTGGATTTCCAGTGCTCCTGAAGCTTCAAAGAGATCTTGTTCTCAGAAGGAAATCTGGGGTTATACACAGTGACTCCAAGTAGACACATCCTTTTTTCCTTCCCTAGCAAAATTGCCAGGATAACCAGTTAAATTTAAAGGCAATACATGCTTACATCTGAGACTGTATTCTACCCTGTCATACTCATTTCATTCCTGATGCTCTGCCTCTCTTACAAGTGCTTCAAGGTAGAAAGAATTTGGCTGAAACTTGAATGAAATATTTGTCATATTTCCTCCTCCTGACAACTTTAAATGAAGGAAGTCCATGACTAAGCAGACTCAAAATATCTGTTACACCAATGAACTAGGACTAGATGCACACAAGAGGTACACAAATATTAACAATTTAATCCTAGTTCTCATTTGGGTTGATATTTTCCCAAGTTTGCATGCAAATAGATGTAGAAGTCAGTATCTGTGGCAGTCCATATACTCCAAAGCAATGGCTTGTGCAAGTCAGCATGGACGCATCCTTTTAATCATAATGTATTTTCTTATAGAGAAAAGACCTGAAGCTGAGGTCCTGAAAAGACCTGAGATGCTAAATTATGGATTACACAGGATTTAGAGAAAAAATTATGCTTTTACTCTTAACCAATGCATTGCTCTATCTATAAAACACCTTTACCATCAATTAGTAAAGAATTTCAGCATTTGACAATACAAAGAAATGGCAGCTCCCTTTACAAGTTACCAGCTCTGTATTTAGTTCCATTTTCTTGAAGGAAGTCAGTTAGTGCCCCTGTGAAGTGAATGAAGCAATAGAAAGAGGTGATTTCTACTTCCAACAGAAATTTCTCTCTATGGAAAGGAAAATCCAATAGTGATCAAGCACAAGGTGACTGAGACACTCATTCACCTCTCTAAATATTTTTTTTGTTGTGCTAACACCAGTCACTGTAAGTAAAATAGCTGAAGAAATAAGACTTGATGAAGTCAAGGTTAAGTAATTTGTAAACCCACACTATCAAAAAAGAAAATTTAAAAAATGAGCAGTACAAAGAAGAAGTTACAACACCAGTAAAAACTCAGAGTCCCATTTAACCCTACAAAAGGCACTGTGGTGCTTCTAATATCTGAGCTCACCCAGACATCAGAGAGCAACAAAGCTCTGTGCCCCCCAGACACACTTTGTGCCTGTTTTGGGATTTGTAGGGATACAACTGGGAAAGACAGATGCTTCTGGTTACCTCTACAGCTCCAGTTTTCACCAGTTTTATGTATAACTACCTTCAACTTATAGCTGCTGAAATTAAAAGAGGTCACAGCTTGGCAAATACCACACTAATGGCAGCAACAGAATCTCGCAGGTTTAATTACAGCCTTTGGATTTCATTTAATTTCTAAATGGCCAAGTGCTACTTAGCCCACCTTATTTATGGCAGCACAAAACTAAATTACTTGTTACATTAAATGGAAAAAAGGTGCCTGTCCCTCGGTGTCTGCATGGAAAAGAGCAAAGGGCAGGAAAGGAAAAAGCTGCATCATCTCACCCTTGGGCTTAAAAACTGCTACAGGAGATGGGGCCAACAGGGAAGAAGGAGGTTTTATAGGGTTCATGGGCAAACAGACCCACTTGAAAGTGTGACTAGAGAGGAGATATGTATGATAGGCCCCTGGATAGGTGAGGCTTAATCACTGAGAGAGAAACTGCACATCTGCAATAAATGTCACAGCTACGTGACACTCTAAATAGGTTGTAATTCATGTTGCTCAAGACTTTAACAAGCCTTGCTTGGTCAGCAGAGGATGGAAATTGCTCTCAGGGAATTCATTTCTATACAAATTGCATGGGAAATAAAGAAAGTACTCATTGGAAGTATTCTGCTTCACTTCCAACGAGTTTTACAGTACTTGAGACAAATTCTTAGCAAATCCTTTAACTCATTCTTGGCTTTCCACAGCCTCTTCAAGTCAGATTTTTGGAGAATATGAATGTTCCCCTGGAAGGATCATAGCAAATATTGTGAGTAGAATATAATTTATAACCCCTTGTTATGTGAGCATACCAAGGTCAACTGGGGTTCCTCAGTCTTAAGCTTAGTCTCAAAGTACTCAGCAGAAAAACGTGGAATGTATTATACAGTAAAAATAAGAAAACTAAGACAGCAAACTACATATAATGTTAGTTTTTGCTTCCCTGCTTTGCCACCTGGGAAGGAAAAAAGCTTCAGGTGTTTTCTCTACTAAGAAAATACATTATAATTATTAATTGCTAATCAAACCGTGTTTGTGCTCACACAGGGCACTGCAATACACAGAAAGTCTCACACCACCAAATCTTTGTCTATTTATATCCACCCAATTCACCAAGTATTTAAGTACAGAAACACAATCTTTGGTGACTACACAAAAGATTTTAAGCAACTTTATACTACTTATGTGCAATTTCCAGAACATGAACACAGGGAGGCAACAGTTAAGCTGTTTTGCTCTTGCTTATTTTGGTTTCACCCCAAAGCATCATAAACAACTACTTGCTCTCTTCCACAATATCCACACTATGCTTTTAATTGGAAAAAGGTGCTTGTGCACAGAGCGCTGCCATCATAAGGTGGCATAAGAATAAACACTAAGCAAGGTGTTTCAGAGGGACAAGGTGAGCAGCTCAGAACTGGAACAGAAGCTCAGTGACTCATGCGCTCAGAGACTTTCTCTGGCCATTGACAAGAGCGCAAGAGGGACTTTTCCAAGCGAGCGCAGACTTACTGCGTGCCAAGTCCCGACACGCGGATGCTCCCTGATAAGCAGAGCCCGCCGGTTGGGCAGCAGCCCCCGGAGCGGAGCGGGGCCCTGCCCCGCCGCACCCGAACCCCCGGGGGCTGCCGGGGCGCTGGGAAGCGGCTGAGCACCAAACGCCGCTCTGGCTCCGGGACACGGAGATGCCGCCGGGGCGCTCGGTGGGTGAAGCGCCGGGGCACCCCCGACTCCCCCGGGATGAGGCACCCTCACACATCGGACGGCCCCTCCGAGAGGCTGGGCAGACCCCGGCCGAGCCGGGCGTGTTTTGGGGCCCGGGCCCTCTCCAGTAGCGGGTCCTCCCCTCCCGTCGGGGACACGCAGCCCAGCGCCGCCGCAGCCGCCCACAAACCCCTCTCCCCGCCGGGAACACGGTGACAACGGGCCGCGGGCAGCCCAGGAGGACCGGGGAAAGCAGGAGCCCCCAAGGCGAGTCCGCACGCACCTAAAGCAGCGGGAGCACCCCGGGAGGGAAGCGGGAAACCCCCGAGCGTCCGCACTGCCGGAGACAGCCCCGGAGGACGGGGGACAGGCAGCCCCAAGGCGGCTCCGCACTGCCGGACGGAAACAACCAAGGCGGGGTCCGCAGTGACGGAGGGAAGGGAGCCCCGCGCAGGGTCCGCACTCACCGGGACCGCCAGCTCCGATGGCCGCTCCCGGCCCGGCACCGCCGGGCTCTTCCCCCGCCGTGCCACGTGACCAGCGGCGCCCGGCCCCGCCCACCCGGCACGTGACGGCGGCGGACACGTGACGGCGGCGGGAGAAGGCGGGGCTGCGGTCGGTGTCGCGGTCGGTGTCGCCGTGTCGCGACAGGAACCCGCCCGCCGCACCGGGATCCCAACTTGATGGACTTTAACGTCCCTTCCGACCCCAACCAGCGTGGGGTTCTCTGATCATCAAGCACCAGCGTGACCCGATAACTGTTCTTGTCCCACCTCATCTCTCTGGTTACTTCTACCCTAAACAGAAGTTAAATGCAGAGGCAGGGTTGCAACAAGATGGGCTTTCAGGTCCCTTCCACCCCAAATCATTCTGTAATTCCCTAAGAATTCATGAGGAAAGTCCCATTTATCCTGGGATACTGCCTGCTCCTGTGGAGCCTCTCCGACTCAAAACGGAATTTAATTTCTTCATGACTCTCAGGGGTCACAGGGAGAAGCAGCTTACTGGCAGAGTGATTCAACACATAAAAATCCTTTTGTGGAAAAAAATGGGATCTCAACTTTGTCATTACAAGTCATATGTAAAGGGATGTGCACTCTGCAGTGGGAATGCAGTGAGGTTGATTCACACACACATCTGGCTAAATGGACGACTCAACAATGTTCTGGACGTGTCCTTTATCCACCAGTGACCTTTACAGCAACAACTGGGACTGTGTAAAATGACTTGGGAGTTTTTACGCTATTTCTTATCCGTCAGCAGAAGCAGAGCACACAGGAAGCCTCAAAGAGTCAGACAGGTTTCTAGGTATGTTTATTAGACCAGGAATGCCACTGTCCAAGTGGTAATCAGGGAACAAATGCCATTACACGACCATTTTCTCAGTGAAAGTTTAGACCAGTTCATTAGAAGCTGAGGCTGTTACTCCCTCCATTCTCTTGGAGTCACTCTGCCAACAGGTGAAAAGCCCCACGCAATGTTAAGCTGTGTGAACACCTGTAAAGGGATAAAACCCAAGATTATTAACTCTGAAATTAAAGAAACCTTCTGATAGAGGGCTATTTTTATTGCTTTCAGAACAGATTTCTTGTATTAGAACATGACATCTCATTAATTTTCTAATTAAACAAGCAGAATATATTTATATTGAATATATTTGTTTAAATGTTTCAGTTTTCTGTTTCAAAATACCCAACTTTAGAAGAAAGAATCTGGAATGTAGAACCCCACCACCGTACTGGTATTTTCATCTAGAAATTTTGCTGCTGAAAGCTGTACCTGTAGAGGTTTGAAATCCCAAGTAAAATAGACAACACTTGTGTTTCTCATATATTTTCAAATCAAGCAATAGACTGACACAGAAATATAAGTAACAACTCAAAATCAAGCTGGAAACTAACAAAACTTTCACCTCTATCACATCACTATTTGCTAAATTCTGACCACTGAATTTATTTCAAACAGGCAAAATCAACACCTTTAAAGTTTGCAGCTCAAGTCACAAGAGAGCAGCGACAAAAGCAACTTACATAGCCCCAGACAGCGGAGCACACGGCAGCTCCACCAAGCAGGACCAGGGTTCCGTATTTATCATGGAAGTTCGGCTCATGCTTGCGATGAGCTTGTCTGACTGCAGTGTGCTGGATGCCACGAGCTGAGGAGTGTTCACAAGCACAGAAATCAACTAAAAGACATGCTAAAACCATTCGCAATCCTCATCTCCCACCAACAGAGAGGCGTTAGTGCTAAAAGATTAAAAATGTAGGAAAAAGTAATCTTTTGGACTTAGAACTCTGGAATGACTCCAAAACGTGGGATATACACAAATCCTTTATTTTTTTTCAGCTCTCTCAATTTCTCTCCAGAAAGTTATTCCTTAAGTCTAATTCCAGTAAAAAAAACAAACAAAAACCTCCTATAAGTTACCTTTTACATTAATATGTTTTCTTTAGTATTACTGTTTCTCTAAAAAAATATTTTGCTTAGGGCTTAGCATTTTTGATTTCTATATATAAATATCTATCCTGGCAGTGTATGTACCCAACATGAGCATTGTCAGGATGAAGCTCACCATCAAATTACGGGGTTGAAGATAGCAGGCGTGGGTAACACCGACCGCATTCCCTCGGGATTTTTGAAGGGAGAGGAGGGAGGGGAGGAAGGAAACGGAAATAACCCGTGGGCACGAGAGAAATAATAGAGAAAAAAATACACAATGATATCTTCAGATGATGTACATTATAAATGTACACTATAAAAGGTACAGTTATTAAAGACGACAACGGTAAAAAATCAAAGCAACAGCTACAAAAGACAGACTGCCCGGTAGTTGTGTACAAAGCATTTGATGAGCGGGTGATGTGCGCATAAAGATATTACAAAATAAAACCTTTTAGTCTCCGGTCAGTGGTTTGCATTTTTACGCAACCGTGACTAGAGAAGATGATGGTGATACCCATAATGTGACTACATCCCTGGCATGCTCTGTGAGGCTACACAAGGCGGTTTTTTAAACATAAAAAAGCCTGAATATCTACCGAGACACGTTTATTTTAGATGCCCGCAGCTCGGGATAAGCACATCGTGACCCAGGACCAGAGGAACAGACACTGCGGGGTCTGTATCACCGAAGGGGTAACTTTCACCTTGAGTTTAAGGACTGGGTATTGACTACACCTTGTCACCGCAGGTTACCAGGCCGGAATATGCCCTTAGGTACTAGCGAAAAAAAGCGCCAAGGAAAGGAGTCCTAGGTCAAAAAGGAACTAGGAGATAATAAAGGCTGGAAGAAAGAAAAAAAGCGGGAGGCGAAGGACGCCAGAGCCGCCCGCAGCCCCCTGAGGTGCCCTCACGACCCTCCCCAGGTGCACAGCGAGCCGGCGGCTGTGAGGGACAGTCCGCACAGGGCAGGGCACAAACAGGGAGTGACCCCCTGAGGAACCCCCCACACCCCGAGAGCCGCCCCTGTCCTTACCGACGAGGCTCTGCGCGGCCCTGGCCACCGGGAACATGATGAGAGCCGAGCGCGTACCCTTGACGACCGTGAAGAACAAAATGGTCGCGGCGGAAGTGGCGGCGCGGCGGAGGCTTGTGGGTAACGCCGGGCTCCTCCTCGCTGCGGCGGAGCTCCGCGGACGAGTCGGGCCGGGCTGGCGGTTCCCTGGCTGCTCTCCGGCACCTCCCGGGTACAGACGGGCGCTCCGTGAGGGGCCGAGGGACACAGAGAAGCGGATACGGCCGCGGTGATAGCCCTAAGATAGTTCTGGCTAGGATTGCACACGTAGTGTCAGGATGGCCGAGTGGTCTAAGGCGCCAGACTCAAGGCGTTTCGTGCCTTCCCGCGACGGGTTTGGGTGTTCTGGTCTCCGTATGGAGGCGTGGGTTCGAATCCCACTTCTGACACCACTTTTTCTCCCCCCTGAGTTAACTTCTTCTGACTCCACTTTTTTTTTTCTGAGTTAACTTAAATTCACGAAACGGCTCAGTTGATGAGGTCCGGGATTTTAGTGCAGATGGAAATCAGAAATAGTTTTAACAGCGTCTTCGAATAGGCAAATAAATCCTGACGCGTGAGTAAATCTCTGTCTCACTCCGGCGGTTCTGCATCAGAGCCATAAGCCACCACACAGCTGCTGAGGAATTCCCCAGCGCATTTGGATTTTAACAGTATTTGTAACACACGACCCAGCAATTTATAGCGTGCGTGCATAACATGAAGCGTGTATCTCATGCAGGAAGAGGAAGAACTTCGTTACATTGAGGGTGGCAGAGCACTGGAACAGCTGCCTAGGCAGGGTGTGGAATCTCCCTCAAAACTCATCTGCACGCATTTATGTTGTTTCAAAATGTGGATTAAGTAAAATTTTCTTAAGAAAGGATATTCTTCGATGTTTGATTTTTGTATACTTTCTAGCCTAATCAACAAGGACAGAGATTTAATCCATGAAGCAGCAGGTAGCAAGCTCTAAGTGATGTCCAGATGTTGGGAAAAAAAATTACTTTTTGGTAAAGCACCTTGTTAAGGTTTATGGCTTGATACATTCAATTATCTCAGGCCTAGGGGGAGGTTAGCAAAGCTTGGGAAGGAGGATGTGCCACTGATTGCAGACACAAAGAATGCAGAACTTATGGGCCGCAAGGACATTTTGCAGAACTCCCACGATAAGGAAGACACTAACAAAGCCAACTCAGAAACTGGGCTGAAATCAGTTCCAGCCGGGCAAAAGGTAATTCCAGCAGAGGCAGATCACGACCACCAACACACCGACAAAAAGGAAGAGAAAGTCGGAGCATGTGCACTAATTAGTATGAGAAGCAAAGACAAGCATTAACCAACAGAAGATAGAATGCTGATTAATAAGAGAACTACATTACTTGTATCCAATGAACACAAATTCCTGTGTTTGCTAAAACGTATAAACAGTAAAAAGTTTTGAGAGTTGGTGTGCTTGATTTGTGGAACACCACTGAGCACCCAAGGCTAGCACAACTCTGAAATAAATCAGTGTCTCTCTGGGTGTGTGTAATAATTGGCTTGTTGCACACCAGGTAACAAATCCCGTATCTTAGTGGGCAACACTGTCTCACCTGCTCTCGGATGATCTCTAGAGATCCCTTCGAACCGTAACGGTTCTGTGATTCTACTGAGCACGGGGAGCGGCTGAGAGTCCCCAACGGCTGCCACCATGCCCTGGGACCCGCTTTCCCCCCTCAGGGCCCGCCCCCGCCTCAGGGCCCGCCCTCCCCTCAGGGCCCGCCCTCCCCCTCAGGGCTCGCCCACCCTTCGGGGCTCCACCAATGGCGCGGCTCCAGCTCGCCGCGCTCCGCAAGCTCAACCAATCGGAGGCCGGCGGCGACGCACGAGCCGGCGCCTCCGCCAATCGGCGCCTTGCGGGCGGGGCCTCGCTGCCGGCGGGGCGGAGCGGGGCGGCTATGGCGGGGCTGCCGGTGCTGCTGTTGGCGCTGGTGCTGCTGCTGCTGGCAGGATGTGGCGGGCCCGGGGCCGCGGGGCANNAGGCGGAAGGAGGTGAGACACACCGGGACCCTCCACGCCGCGCTGGGGCGGCTTCTTGTTGAACGAGCTGAGGGCAGGACCGGCCGGGGCCCGGCGGGGTGGCCTGGCCTAACCGCGGGTCCCTGCCCTGAGGTTCGGCCGGCTCTGAGGGGAACCCACTGGGAGGGAAGGTCTTTGTTTCCAGGTTCTTCAGTTCGTGTTAGGAACACTGTACGAGTGTTGTCTTCCTACTGCATGGGATTTGCGGTGGGGAGGATGGGTGGTCTTTGGTTGCAGTCACTAAGGTGCAACTTACTTCCACACACTTGACCCGTAGGGTTTGAAAAAATCCTTCTATATAAGTGCTTATACTTGTGTCAGTTGTAGGTCAGAGAAGAATAATTTATTACTGTTATCATGGTGGGATTTTTGGGGCTGCCCTGTGCAGGGTCAGGAGTTGGACTTTGATGCTTCTACTGACTCCCTTCCAATTCAGGATATATTATAATTTCCTCAAACATATTTATCTGAAGGAGGGTGTTAATGAGTAGAGAAGTACTTTATGATAAATGTAGCATTTGGGAGTTTGTCAAACTAATGCTTCTTCTTATAATGTTATAGAATTGATTGTCTCCTTTTTAAGGAATATTTTAGTGTTGAGCACTTCTGAGTTCTTCAAATATGTTTTGAGTTACGGGGTTTTATTTCCCAGCAGTGCTGAAAATGAAATGTTGAGGTTGGTTCCATCTCTGGTGTTGATTCCACTGCCACAAGTTTTGAAAGTTGAAACACTTTGATGCTTAGTGTAGAAAAAAAGCTGTGGAGGGGATGGAGGCAGTTGGTACAGCTGAAAGAAGTCTTGCAATTAGCAGTGTGAGGAAGACCTGGTGAGCTGAGAGTCTTCACCAGCCTGGTCATGTTAAATGCTTAAAGCTGCGTGTTACTAGGTGGTTGAAGTTAATGAATTATGTTAACGTGACTGTCAAAAGCTTCTGTGAATGCCTTGCAGAATCTCACTGAAGTATCACATCACCTGGTCAGTGTTATGAAAAGCGGTGCAGATATTTGTTCCATCAAATATGAAAACCTTTAAGATTGTACTGTGAGACTGGGAAAAAAAAAAAAAACCAACAATGTTGCTCTGGCTTGATTTCCAGATGGTGTTATCAGAAAAAGTGAACCAGCTGATGGAGTGGGCCAGTAAAAGATCCGTGATCCGAATGAATGGAGACAAATTCCGGCGCCTTGTGAAGGCACCTCCCAGAAACTACTCAGTGATCGTGATGTTCACTGCTCTTCAGCCCCACAGACAGTGTGTTGTGTGCAAGTATGAGCTCTGTTTAGTCCTAAATTAGAACTTGAAAGTCATCTTACGCTTTGTAGGAAACTAAATTTAAGAATAGGGTTGAACTTTCACACATGTGGGAGGAATACACATGGGCAAGTTATAGTAGGATTGTCTTTGCAATTTAATGTGTGGGAATATGTGTGTAATGTGCTTGTGAGAAAACAGCATAATCCTTAGTTTTGTCTCCCTCCTAAAATAATCCCTGCTTTGCGGTGTTTACTCTGAGGGGCTTCTGGGGAAGGACACAGTGGAAGCTCAGCTTTTCTGGCATGAGTTGCTGAAGAAATGTTTGCAGAATTATTGCTGGCCATGCAGCTTAAATGTTGCTCTTAATTAATATATTGCTTGGCACTTACTTGCAATTATAATATCCTGGATCTTTAACCATAGTATGGCTTTCCTGTATTAATCCAGAGGTGCCAGAGGTCTGTGAGGGTGGTTTTTGTAGGTGGTCCGTCGAAATTATTGGTTTCCCCCGCTCTGACATGGAAGAGAGGGCACACCTGGCCACATTTTGCTGCTCTGTGGACTGGCACATCATGACCAGCTGGGTTCCATTTCACCTTTCAGTTAGAAATTACATCTGCTTGTGTTTGTGGACTCAACAAATCCTGCCCTTGCATTTAAAAAAGCAGGTGCCAAATGCTTCACCTGATGGTAGATAAATGTCTGTGCTTAAATTATTTCATTAACACTTAAACTTTCTTTTTAACCCTAGAAAATTAATGGGGTGGTTGTGGGATGCACCCATAGATGGGCTGGGTGGGCACAGCTGCCTCAGCTGCTTTACAGCTCATGTTGTGGACAATCCCATGTTACAGCATCTCACTTGGTGTGTTTTGCAGACAAGCTGATGAGGAATACCAGATCCTGGCAAACTCCTGGAGGTATTCCAGTGCCTTTACCAACAAGATTTTTTTTGCTATGGTAGATTTTGATGAAGGCTCAGATGTGTTTCAGATGGTAATGTCCTTTTCTCTTCTAACATTGTTTTTAACTCGGGTTTTGGGCAAGAAGGTAAAGATGCCACATAATTTGGTGTTACAGTGAATAAAGGAATGAAAAGTTAAAAGCTGTCACTCTTGGAAGAAAGATGGTCTGAGCATGTTGGTAGGAATATTAACAGAACTGACAGATGTGGAATAGGTACAAGGAGTGAATTGGTTTCTTTGACTTTTTTATCCCTGAATTTGTCTCCTGTAATAACTTATGGTGTAATTCTTAATGGAATTCTTCTGTGGTATGTGAAGAGGCAAGATAGAAAGCCCTGATGTCATTAGGAACAGCTATTACAATTTTTAGATTACTAGAGAATGATAGATTAGACTTTTGGTTAACTAATTTCTTTTCCAAGTACCCAGCCATTTTTCTCTTCCATTAACATTGTGTGACCAGGTATTTTTCTCAAGCTGTGAGAACATTCCATGTGCACTTGCAATTGTAGGTCACATTAATAGTTCATTATAGTTTTGCAGATTTTAACTTTTTTTTTTTAGGAGGTACTAATCTCTGTTTAATAGCTACACAGTTTAGGCAGTGATACTTTATTAAATGGAGGCTTTTGAGCTGGAGAGTTGGAGAGAGATGTCTTTTTATTATTCTTGTTAATTTTTTCCTTAGTGTTACATTAAAAATGCATTCATCAAGCTATGACCTTTCTAGATTTTAGGATCATACATTGCTATTTTGCAGATTTCTTTATCAAAAGTAGTATTTAGAGAAGAAACAGATTCAAAAATTGTGCATGAAATACAGACAGTGTGCTGTCTTTTAAAAAATCACGGCCAACAAAATCAAAGAGCTAATTTTTCTTATTTAGTAACAATATTGCAAGACAGAAATGGTGTAGAATTGTGTTATTAAATAGTCCTCTCATAGGCTGTATCTTCTGTGAACTCTCTTCCTGCAGCTGAACATGAATTCTGCCCCCACCTTCATCAACTTCCCGGCCAAGGGGAAGCCCAAGCGGGGGGACACCTACGAGCTGCAGGTGCGCGGCTTCGCGGCGGAGCAGCTGGCGCGCTGGGTGGCCGACAGGACAGACGTCCACGTGAGTACAGACACCTTCCCTCAACCCCCTGTGCAGGGCCAGCTGGGGCACTTCACTTGTGTTCTGTGGCTGCTGGGCTGCTCTAAATAGCTCGTCTACAAAATCTAGTTCAGACACGCAACTGCATCTTTCAATTTCCTTCCAGTCTCTCTACTGGTATTTTGTGTAATGCTGTACTTGAGAAGATGGTAAAACTCATCTCTTTCCTTCTCGCTCTTCTCTTCCTGTGGAATAAAAACAATATCTAAATTATTGAATAGGGTGAAGTTTTGTAAAACTGAAGTTACACTATTGATGGAAGAAGCATTACTTACTTCCTGAGTCAGATTTATTATATAGAAAACCTGTGTGTGCAATATTTTTTCCACTCAATGTGTTGTGGGCTTTTTTAGCAGGAGTGCAGGTATAATGTATAATCCTACTGAGAGAGAATAATTTCACTGTCCTGTGTTCAGATCCGTGTGATAAGGCCACCAAACTATGCTGGACCCTTGATGCTGGGGCTGCTGCTGGCTGTCATCGGAGGCCTCGTGTATTTGCGGGGCAGCAATCTGGATTTTCTCTATAACAAAACTGGCTGGGCCTTTGCTGCTCTGGTGAGTAATCATGACTCTTTGTCTGCCTGTTGTATTGAGTTTTGGGGCAATTCAAGTTTTTAAAAGCTGTATTTCAGGATTCTTGAAGCTGGTAGAGGAAAATGAGGTGCAGTTCGTTTTACTTTTTGGTAGATCGATGATATTGTATGATCTTAGTCCTTTCAGCTCACTGAATGCTTGGTTAGATGCCTTTTGTACAAATATAGTGGGACAATTTTTAGCCCGTGTTCCAAACCAGTACGTTTTGGTATGAAGTGAAAAGATACTGGGTTAAAATAAAAACTAAAAATAAAAAAGAAACATTATTAAATAGTGTTTCTTCTTTCCTTTTCAGTGTTTTGTGTTAGCAATGACATCAGGCCAGATGTGGAACCACATTAGAGGCCCCCCCTATGCTCATAAGAATCCCCATACAGGACAAGTGGTGAGTCTTGCCTTCATTTTCTTTTCTGCATTTCAGTTGTGTTTCTGCAGAATAAGGCTGATACTAAGAGACAAGTCAGAGTGCAAATTCTGCTTCGGGCTCCTGTCTCTGGGAGTGAGACCAGCCTCTCCTGCAGTGAGCAAGGCAAATCAACATGTCTTGCACATATGTTGTATCTCCAGTGGTGAAGGGATGTGCTAGTTCTAAATTGCTTACAGCACAATAAAGGTATTTATGGGTTGAGTCTTACATGCTAAAAATCCTATTGCTGAGCCTGGCAATTCTGTTTCAGCCTGGTCTTGTTAACTCATACACTCATCTAATGACTTCCATATAAAAACATCTTTCCTCAAGATTCTTGAGGTAAATTAATATCTAGTGATCTCAGATTTATTAAGTCTCTTTCTTGGAAAAAATCCTTTTTAACATAATTTGGAATATACTGCTCTGTTCATGAAATAGAATGAGATGCACTGTAAAAGTAGTCACAGTGTTTGGAGAGCATTGCATCTGGATTTTCTCATGTTTTTACTCAGGGAATTAATTTAGTGAAAGTCCTTTTGTGCCTGGTTAGATGGGTCAGGCCCTCTGTATTCTTCTGTAGAAAGTGGATCAAACTTTTTTTTCCTACTTAGATACAACATCACAACCATAATAGGGTGTCCTGTAGGGATTAAAAAATTGTATTCTTTCACAAATTGCAATTCTTCTGTTAACCCAGAAGTGAAAAAGATTTCAAATGCTTGGTTCTGGACCCAAGTTAGTTGGGTTCATACACAGATTGAAGGGATTGCCCTTAAGTTGTGCAGCAGTGTACATGACCTAAGAATCTCAGTCAGGGAATGGATCAGATTTGGATCACATTTGGATGCAGGAGGGCCTAATCTCGTGGTATTTCACCCAGTTGGACTGAGAATCTGGACCACCAAGGTTGTAGCTGCACTTGCACTTACTGTAATCTGGATGGTGCTTGAGGCTGATTGTGCATAGTAATAGAAGAAGCATCTTCGTTTCTTTTGCAGCTCCCCCAAAAATCAGTGATGAACAGCTGAAATTGTTCATGATTCAACTTCTGCTCTCTCCTAAAAAAAACAATGCAAGCCCCAGTTCCAGGCTCTGTAGCTGTTGTTAATCACGTCAAAGTTGACTTCAGTCTTTTCTGAATTTAATTACTCTTTGTTTCTTGCAGAATTATATCCATGGAAGCAGCCAAGCCCAGTTTGTGGCAGAAACACACATAGTTCTGCTGTTCAGTATCCTTCCTGTGAGAAGCACGTGGTTGGTGACAGTTTTTTGGTCAGCAAATGCTGCTGCCTTTTCTGTGGTGCTTTGCCATGGCTGTAATTGCCACCTAACACTGATGCAGAAGCTTGTAAAACCTTTCTGCACTGGCAACTGTGCTTTTCCTGTGCCTCTGATCGTTGAGTTGAATAGAAAAATATTTACTGCTTTCTCACCTTAAGTACCAGACTGAATACAGCATTCAAGTTGTGGATCTCTGTGGAATCAGAAGATTCTTCAGGATAGTCCCTGTTCCTCTATGCATGTCTCTTTTCAATGTCCCTTATTTCTTGCTTTGGTCTTGAATTCATTCCTCTATCACTGATCTTTTATTTCTTTTCTTACCTTCTTACAATCTTACCACTTGTTTGTGCTAATGATGCAGGATTTTGCCATGCTATCAAGAAAGGCAAGTGGAAACTTTCAGATTGAGAGCTTTTACATTTCTCATTTGTAAAAAAAAAAGTTTCTTTGGGGTCATAAGAATACCTTAAAATTCAATGTTCTGTTTTTCTATTCCCACATATCTGTTTTTGATCCATCATTTGTAACTTTAGTCATTTCTGGCTGGAGCTTTTCTTCCATGTCTTGTCACCTGTATCAGCACCTTTATTTTTTATTCAGGACTTCTTCTTATATTTAGTTTTTTAAACTTAAAACAGGCACTTGGCGGGGAACTTCTGATCTTTTTCTATTACTGTACTTTTGATTCACTTGGTCAAATTCAAAGTAGAAAGTTTTTATAGATGTTTATTTGTGTTATTGCTATCCATCACGTTATGGACCCAACCTACCAGTTGCTGGAGACATTTTAAATTATTAAATTTGGTGGGGTTTCTGTGGGTTCAAGTCACTTTCCTCCTGTGCTGAAGGTGGGCTGTGTCTGGAATGGAAAGATTCCTCATGCAGTCAATGTTAAGTATTTTTCCTTTCAGAGGAGACTTGGGACTGGACATCTGTAATTAAATGGAATGAAATTTTTTGGAATTCTGTCTTTCATTCCACTAGATTCACTATTTTTCTTCGTTAAGATTTATTCTTGGCGAATGTCAGGCCTTTTGTGTTGTCCATGCTTCTTTAATTTTATGATCTTTAATTTTTTTAATCTGAAGATTTAGAAAAGAAATATTGCCACTTGAAAGACAGCCTGTTGGATTAAATACTGTGTGTGTTTTATTTGTTCTGTTGGCTGAGTGAATGCAGAAGCTGAATTCCTTTGGGGATTTTCCCGTGGAGAACAGCAGTAGGAGTGGACCAATCTCTCTGGGAAGGAATGCTGCTTCATTACAAGCTGAGATAATAAATGCATGTTTTTAATTTTGCCTGAAGACCTTCCATCTTGTATTTTAAACTTTGCATTTACTTTCTCTTAAAAGTTGACATTATGAATGTTTTTCAGTTGTTTTTTTCCCTCATAGTTGCTGATTTGGCTGGGAAGTGTTTGATTTTTCCAGTGAGTTTTAATGCCCCAGGTAGGGTGTGGGAGTTGAGTTGGGAAGATTAGGAATGAGTTTGTTGTTTTGAGTCCACTGTACTTTGTTGGTTTAGCCTTAAACAGCATTTGTAGATGGTGGAGTTACTTTAGGAATGGTCCTTCTCCACGAAGCTGCTACTTCTGACATGGATGTGGGGAAAAGAAAAAGTAAGTACTGATAACTTTGCTCTTTGAGCCAAGGCATATTCAGTAAGGGTGTTGGATGCACCATTTAGCAGAAATGTTTTTGCACTGGGGGTTTTGTACACTTCCCACCTCTAAGCTGAGGAGAATCATTTGGATTTTTGACAGTTTTTGGAGTTGCTTAGCAAACTGCAAGATAAACTCAAACCCTTTTGGCAGATGGAGGGAGATGAAGGTGCTTTGCAGTGTTCTGCTAGTAAGGGCGAGAAGAAGGGACTTTTTCTCAAAGCATTTGTATAAAATTGATGTGCAAAAGGAATTTGAAAGAAAATTAGTGTTAATTTAGTATTTCTCAATGACACAAATAGAGTCCTCATCTGACCAAATCTGTAAATATTGCAGAAGGCTTTGAAAACCTGAGTCACTGTGGTGTTTCCAGGGGCAGCTGTCACATCACAGCCTCTCCCTGTGCATCTCTTGCAGTTATGTGCATTGCTGGCATTGGCTTGGTGGTGCTGTTCTTCAGCTGGCTGCTGTCTGTCTTCAGATCCAAATACCACGGCTACCCCTACAGGTACGTCAGGCTGGGGCCCTGCAGCCTCTGCCCTCCTGGCCTTTGTGGTACAGCTATGCCACTGTAGCTCTACTGGCTCATTTGGCAGAAAATAGTCTTTTAAAAATGCTCCACTGGTTTCTCAGAGTAGCAATATTGGTTGATAAAGTCAGCAGAAATAACAGTATTTCATGGATATCGTGATTTTTCAATCTAGCCAAAGGAAAGATTGTGGAACTCTCCTTTTCACACCATTGCATGTTACAAAATCCTTCTATTTTCATAATGATGTCTCAGCCAGTTTATACTGCCAACAAATGCATTTTCCCCCCTACTTTTCTCTCTTCCATATTCATACATCTTCATTGTTAATCCTTGTTTGTGAGAACAGGGAGGATGCCTGATGCTTTAAAGCTGCCTACATTTTGCCATTGCTTGTGTAAGGAGCCTGATCCTATTACTTGAGCACTTCTATGTATGTCTGACTGATACAGATACCTTAGATGTCTTTGCTAGCTTTTATGCATTTTGAAGCAATAAATACATATTGAAGGACCAATTTCTACTGACTTCACCATCTGCAATGAGCTGAATTTGTCTATAAAGCTAATCCCATAGACAGATAGTATGCCCTCTCTATGAGAAATGTGTTCTTATTTAAAAATATCTAAATAATAAAACTTGTTTTATGAAGATTTTTCTCAAGAGCAGAAGACAGCTGAAATTATTCCCTGTTTGATAACTGGTCAGCTTTTATTCTGGTCTCTGCAGTGGTCTTAGATACTCCTGCTAACTTTATTGTAGGGAAGATGTGGTTGTCTTTGGTTTTGAGTTATTAGAGACTCACTTTTAAGTGGCTTCACAGCTGCTTTTTCTGTAGCAGCATCAGGCCCAGTTTCTCATTCTGGTTTTCTTGGCATTTATAAAAGCTAAGTGGAATGTTGCACACCTTTGCTTCTTGTAAGATTAATAAGAATGTTTGTTATTTTGCTCTTTGCAGTTTCCTAATGAGCTAAAGGATTCCAGAGTCTGTAGCATCAGGAAGGTGGTGGCTCTGAAGTTGGATATGGTGGAATGAGGAGCTCAATGTGTGTGGTTTGTGCTACCTCTGCTTACACTGAGACAGTTGAACACAACCAAAGACAACGTGTAGTGCCTTAAATACAACAAGCAATTTGCTCTGAGGGACACAGAGTATTAAGATGCAATCTCTCTTTCATAAGCTTTGCATCTTCTTAAGCAACTCTACTTCTAGTGAAATTCAGAACATAATGCTTAAAACTACATTTCCATGGACTAACTAGAAAAGATGCTTTCAAGTCACTTGGATAATCTGTTTACCATCTTTCTTTTTCCCTTGAATTATCACCTTATTTCCTGTTTGTGCATAGCAGGTGACAGCAGCTTCTCTGTCATGCCTTTTCATGTTTGAGGAAACAGCTTCGTGTACCTGGAAATCTTTTCCTTCAGCCTGTGTGCAACCCTTGGAGCATGCTCCAGATTCTAGTGTGGAATGTGCATATCCTAGAGTTGTATCTAATTTTTCAGAAGAGTTCTTAACTGCTGTATGATGCAAGAGGTTGTTTCACAGATGGAGGGGGAGTTTTCAACATGTAGAACTGAGTTATTAATCAATTAAATCTTTCTTTGCCAAATGCTGAAACTGCAACGTTTAAGGTTGTAAACTTTGACTCAGAGCTGGGAAAAAAATCTTAGACTGGCCAACACTCACACTCTCAAAAATACTAACTGAAAGTATGAAGGTAACTATCTAGGTGTTGCATGAATTCAAAGTTGCTAATTGGCTTTCAAGTTACTGCTTAGCACCCTGGCAAACCAAGAGATACCAGATTTGTGATCACTGTATAAGTTCTTGCATTCTCCACTTGTTTTCTCCTCACTTTTATCTTTTGGGCAGAGATGTCTACTCCCAGGATGAACGTTGTAACCCCAGGGTACATTTGATAGCCTTAAAATTGAATGCATGTGCTGCTTGCTCTTTCCTTTTGTTCTCTCACCTCACAAAGATGCTTTGCCTTAAGAATTCCTGAATGGAAGAGTTGTGCCTCAGCCCAAACTGTTGTGCAGTTCAGCAGTTGTACTACAGGAAATCTTTGCAGCCTGATTCAGTAACACTTCCTTCTGCAGGCTGTGGTGGCCTTAGAGGCTTGGAGTCAGAGAGACTTTTGTCTCCTGCTTCTGCCTCTCCCCTCTCTCAAGGGGTTACAGAATCTGGATGTTTGAAATTGAATCTCAGAAAGGATTGTGTCACTCCAAGTAGAATGTTATGCAGTTTTGATAAATTAATACACATCTCAAGTGCCTTAACTTGACTAATTTAGTTGTTTGATGTTTCAACTCGTTGAGATGCATTTTTCTATGCCATATAGAATGATAAGCCTTAGTGGAACGGATAAATTGTGTGCCTGATTGGATTTTGGACAAGTTTCAATAAAACTTTTTAGTCTAATCCATGCTCCTGTGTCTTTTGAACTTTGACATAAAATAAGCCAAGCTCTTTTCTTCCACTATTGCTTCAGTGTGTTAATCATAGCCTGTCTGTATAAAGTAAATAACCTGAGTATGGGTGAGTAGTCTGAATTAGTAACCTGTATGTGTTTATGTGGAGAATTACAGCCCAGAATGTCAGCACTACAGCTGAGCTGCTCATGTAGCCAACTGATAGCACAAAGATTACATGGTTTTTGGCTTGTCTTTGACAGCTGTCATGCAGTGAAAATCTTGGATTCCTGGAGTTCTAGACTGATCAACTCACAGTGTTTCTGGAGGTGGAATCTTGTTAGCACTGTAGATTTGCCTGGAACAACTCAGCAGTGCTGTACTTGTGGCTTGTTTTCCTGCCCAGTTGGTAAAATGCTTCCCATAAACTTTTTCAGTTATAATTTATTCTGTCCTTCTAAAACCACCCTGTTCCATAGTGACTAAGTTTAAACAGTGGCACCTCATGCAGGTGGATGGTGGAGTCCTGTTTGCCTTCCACTTGAGGTGGCCAAGATGTTGAGAGTTTGGGATTTTCCTCTTTGTTTCCATGCTGACATAGAAGATGAAAATAATGCTCCTTTTTTCCAACAGTTTTTCTGCTCTCTAGGCTGAAACTGAAGTGCGTGGAGGAGGGAATAGTGTGGTAGTGGAGCAGAAGATCGAGTGCTTGCAAGGACCAGTGGCAGGTTTAGAGAGGATGAATTCTGGCAAGGTTTGACTTGTGCAGCAGTTGAGAGGTAATGGCTGGCTCTGATTGGTACCCAGGGTGACTCTGTGGGCCAGGGGCACTGGCAGCTCATGGACTGGTTAATGTAACACACAGTTGGGGCCAGCAGAACAAAGGTGCATGAGGCAATGCATTCGAGACCTGCTGTGGGAAAACTGGGAGTTGCTGAGGACATCTCCTTTAGAAAGTGAATCATTAAATAGCTCAGGAGTGCCCTAAAAGCTCACCTTGAGAGAACACTTGCAATAAAGGGAGGAAACGGTGTATTCTGCAGCTGAAAATGGACTGTGTGGTTTTGTTAATGTGGCTGGCCTCAGTGACTGCTGCTGTTTTCTGCTTTTGAGAAGGAGCTGTGGTGTATTCAGAAGATATTTTGGAATAACAGCTAGAAATAATTTTGGGAGCTCTCCTGCACTAAGCACAAGGCAAGACAGTAAATTTAAATGGATTCATCTGTGTAATGGTTTGCATTATGTACAATTTACTGGAAGGTCCTGCCTTCAGACCATTCTAGTGTTCAGCACGGAATGTTGTTTTCATGAGGCCCTGGCACAGGGTGCCCACAGAAGCTGTGGCTGCCCCTGGATCCCTGGAAGGGTAAAAGGCCAGGTTGAACAGGGCTTGGAACAACCTGAGATAGTGGAAGGTGTCCCTGCCCATGGCAGGAATGAGCTTTAATGTCCCTTCCAACACAAACCATTCTGGAATTCTGTGACAGTGGTGCCTAGCAGTCATTCCTGCAGTTAAGCCTTTTACAGATGCTCCATGAGCACCTGCTCTTCAGGGGCAGAACTGCCCAGTCCTCCAGCAGCGTGGAAGATGTGCTCAGCTCTGCATCTGCTGAGTTCTTGGTGCTCATGTAAATAACCTTATTAATCCCCTGGAAGGTGATGGCCATGGGGTTAAGATTCAGCCATGAGGGTAAGAACAAGTCCAGCCTCTTGGCAGGCAGTGGGATGGATGGCCATCCATGCTTGGGGAATATGGTGAGATCATGGCTGGCTAGAGACTTCAGGAGGAAAATGTAGATGCTTTTTTGGCCACAGCTACTGGGAGTGTAAGTAAATGTACAGCAAGGCTTGTTCTGAGCCCTGTTCAAGATGTGTAAAAGCATAGCAGGGATTTTTTTGAGTCCCAGCAAATTGGAGTTTTAGAAGTACTGAAGAAAGTCAATTGCTTAACTTTCAAAACATTTGGAACATCCAGAGAATATCAGATGTGTGAATGGCTTCTGCTTGTTTGAATATGCTGCCTGTGACATCAGATGATGCCAAATCTTGGCATCTTGCAGCCAGACTTGGTTGGGAGAGAAGAATGGTCTGTAGCGTTCCTTCATGGGCTGTTGGCAGTGGTTTGTGGCAGTCTGTTCTAAAAAATACCCATTCTATAATAGAGAAACAGTTAAGCTGAAATCAGATTATTTAAGAATTCAAAATTTCCAAGTGCTTTCATCTGCTGTGAGAAGTAATTCTCACAAAGGATTTGGGAAAGTACTGGCTCTTGGTTTCTGTGTTGGACCTTGGTGTTTGCTGCTTTCTCATGCTGAAAAGGTTTAATTCTCAACTACAAACCACTACTCAAGTGACTCCATCCCTTTGAACTTTCCTAAGGGGAATAAAGCAACAGCAACAAAAAGAACAAACCCAGGCCCTCGAGTGAGCATCATCTGTTTTCAGTTTTATCATGCTTTTTGTCTGAGGAATAGAGAGTTTCATTGCACATAACCTGTTCCAATTAACAGCTCAGATCTTGATCATTCCTACAAAATTAATTTAGGCATAGCATTTTATTGGTCTGGATTAATTGTGCTACTTTTATCACAGATAATAATATGAAAGAGATGTATATGTAGTTTGTATTTCTAGGTCAGGAGCACATCAAGTTATTAAAATATCCTCTTGTCAATTGATAGCTGTACATGTCTTTCAGCCATGTTCCTTAAAAGTAGGGTAATATGTACTTAAGAAAACTAATTGCTATCATTATGAAGAGAAACAATGGGTGTGATGAGACTCTACAGTGGTTTGTCCTGCAAGCTGAGCTCTGAATCCTGACTCTCCCTGGCCTGTTGGAGCAGGGGGAAGGGATCCTGTGTGCTGGGGAAACTTAACTGGGTGCGGGTCTGGTGGATGTGCAGAATGTTTCCCTGCAGGTGCACTCAGCATCTGTCTGTGCACAGGTTTCAGTGTACAGAAAGATTCTGTGCTTCTCCAATCTGTTTTTTGACAACCTCATGATAATGTCAGGTTTTGTCTTCTGGAGTAATTGCTGGGAGATGGAAGCATTTCCATTTTTACTTTACCTTTTCTTACAGTAGGATTCCTTTTTCATGTGTGACTTCAGATAAAAGTTATGAACTGGAGACAATTAAATTTGGGTTTTTAAACTGCTTTCAAATACCTTCCCCAAGGAAATAGTGAAAGAATAAAATATTACAGAGCAATAGTAATAAATCTATCTATGTTATTCTAAATCAGTGGGATATTAGTCGGTAATGCTGACTAAATCCCTTGAGTAGGAAAATGAATGTTTTGTGTTCTTACTTTAATCACACAGCTGGAGTCCTAATGCAGAGCTAAGACTGGGTAATGCTTCCGGTTTCCTTCATCTCACTGGTGGCAAAACACCTAGAATGGCTTTTTGCAATTTTTAATGGAAGTTGTAGCAGTCAGTTAAAATGGATTTTTTTTCTCCTTCTAAAATGGAGTGAGAAGGCAGGTGATGCTTTGGTCTTCTCCAAGTGCAGTATTGGCCATGGGACAGAGTCTGGTAACAAAGCTGCTGCTAAATCTGTGCTCTGCTATTACTAAATTCAGCAGATACAGGGCACAGCTCTTGGGTAAAATGTTAACACTCTAAAGCGAATTCTGTTTGGACCTGTTTGTAGAATTTCCCTGGGAGATGTGTAAGCCTGGATGTGCTGAAGTGTGAAAGTGCTGTTGATTCTATTATCACAGAATGAAATGGGTGTTAGGGGTGATTTGCTTGAGTATTTTCTCATGTTTTGTATGTTGCTTTATGAAACCAGGTGAGTAAGTTAATTTTATTTCTTCTTTAGTTTCTGCAGAAAAAGATACTAATTTTCATAACTGATTTTCTTTATAGTAAGTGAATAATACTTGTCACTTGTTTCAGATTCTTTGTGGTACTGGGCTGGCTTTTGGTGGTCCATTCTGTCTTGGTCCTGTGTGGTGATGGAACTTCACCAAAACCCCAGCCTGCGGAGTTCAGTTGTCTTCTCACAAAAGCCTGTAACAACTTTCCCTTGAAGAGGGCTGTATTCCAATCCTCCTCCTTTCACAGCATTTTAACATCTGACAGGAGTGTAGAAGCTGCTAGTACCAGCAGGGAAAATCGTCTTGGCATCCTTAGGTGTAACTGCCAATGATGCATTTCCTTATCTCGAGAGTTTTCTGATTAAAAAGAAAAAGTTGTAGCCAAGCTGGGCTGAAGCTGCCCCGAGCAGGGTTACCTGGGGCTGCTCACATTCAACCTGTGTGTCGCTTACGTTATCCCTGTCTTGCTGTCTTTGTACTTGAGAAAGTCTCCTCCCAAGCTTGCTTCTGGGTTTGTGTCCTGGTGGGCTCCAAGTTCCAGAGCTGGTTCCTGCAGAGGATGAGGGTCGTGCTGGTGATGCCCATGGAGGAGGAGGGTCAGGATGCTGATCCCTGAAGAAGCTGAGGGTCGTTCTGGTGATGCCCACAAAACAGGAGGATCACTCTGGTGATCCTGTGGAAGGAGGAGAGTGGTTGTGGTGATCCTTGCAGAGGAGGAGGGTTGTTCTGCTGATCCCCATGGAGAAAGAGGGTCCTTCTGGTGATCCTCATGGAGTCGGAGAGTTGTTCTGGTGAGCCCTGCAGAGGGGAAGGATTGTGCTGGTGATGCTCATGGAGTCGGAGAGTTGTTCTGATGAACCCTGCAGAGGGGAAGGATTGTGCTGGTGGTGCTCATGGAGTCGGAGAGTTGTTCTGATGAACCCTGCAGAGGGGAAGGATTGTGCTGGTGGTGCTCATGGAGTAGGAGGATCCTTGTGGCGCTGTTACTATGAGATTGGGCATCCGCTCCGTGTCACTCTTTGTAGGGGTGACGTATCTAAATGCTGTGATTAACCTGCCGTGGTTGAACTGAGGCCGCGGGGTCGCCCAGTGCCGCAGTTCTCCTGCGATGGAGTGGCGCCTGTCCCCGGTGTGCCACCGGCTGCTGTCCCCCGCTGTCCGTGCCCCGGGCGGGGTCGGGGCTCGGCTCCCGCCGCCATGGCCGCTGGGGCCCCCTGCTGGGCACGGCTGTCAGTGCACTTTGGTACGAAATGATGTCACGGGCCTCGGGCCATGACGCCAGCGTGACGTCAGCCCCGCCCCAGCCAATCAGCGCGGGGAAGGTTGGGACGGTGACGTAAACTGCCCTAGCAACAGTCGGCGCGGCGCCGCCCAATCAGAAAATAGCTGTGGGCGGCCGTGAGCCAATGGGAGGCGGCGGAGGAGGACGGCGGCAGGAGGCAGGTCCCCTCAGGCTCCCTCCGATAAGATGGCGGCGGCGCTGGCGATGGCGGCGGCCGCGGCTTTGTCTGCGCCCAGCGCCTGAGCGCGGCCCCGGCCCGGGCGGCCGCTCCGCTCCGAGCAGCGGGGCTGACACAGAACGGCAGTAACTGACAAACGCCCGTAAAGTCGCGCTGAGAGAGGCGCCATGTTAAACTGTTAATAAATAGTTGTCTTTGTGTGCTTTCGGTTTGTCCCAATCCCCGGGGGTCTGACCCCCGCAGTCCGTCACCCACAGACACCCGCGTGCCTGAGGCGCTACTCAGACCATGAGGTGTTGTCACTTGACCCTCACAAATGCTACACATACCTTCACACCGTGTTAGAGAAGCATCACTGTGTCTTTAGTACTCATCACTCTGTCTTCAGTACTGAGCCTTGGGTAAAGTTTTTTCTGCGGTCGTATTTGTGTATCTTCACCTCCCGCCTTATTTTGAGGAGTTCATAACTACTGTGTCGTTTTAGACAAAAGTTCAAGGGATAGTGGTTTTTCTCCTCTTGTATAATGCTTGTTTTTGAAGCTTTAACATTTCCAATTAGGAATCTATTAAGAAGAGGGTTTTTATCATTATTCTCGTTGTTGATGTTGATCACATGCTGATGTAGGTCGTGAGCGTTACAAATACACATTCTTTGGTGTATGACTTCCCAGCATTTAGCTGTTTCTTCTGCATGTGTTTTCTTATTTTGTAAGACAGGGATTGTCCATCTCTCATCCTTTCTTCTCTTCACTCCCACTTTCTCCTCTCTGTGTTCTTAAAGTACTTCGACAGTTTACACAACTTCTTTTGCTGGAGTGATTATTTTGTTGTGTAGACTGAAGTGCTAATTAAGGGGCTTTCTCCTCTTTATTCTCCAGCCCTTGAAAATCAAGGATAGAGTTTGATTTTTGTAGAATAAAAAGATCTGAGTTACTAATATTTATGGTCTGGTTTTCTGTCACCATTAGTATTTTATATTTTGAAAAATGCTCTTCCATTAGAATCACTTTGCTTTTTGTTTTATTTTCTGTGATTTTCATATTTTGTTTCCTGTTGTCCATAATCTTGTTTGCTTTTTTTTGAACCACTTGTTCCTGGTCTATAATATGAAGGGTTTGTACTTAACCCTTTCCATATTCTTATGTTGTCAGTGCAACAATTGTTGTTACTACCAAGGGCCTGCTTCAGTTGGTGCTTTGGAGGAAGAGGATACTTATCTATTTTTCATGCAATTTTTTAGACTACCTGCAGAGAGGATTGGATTATTTCAGATAATTTGTGATCTTGAAGATCAGAAAGCATGGACAGAACAGGTTTGAGATTGTGTGCAGTCTTTGGGTGGGATATGCCCATAGACTAAGCAGGCCTGTCACAAACTGCTTTTAAGTAGATGGACATAAAAACTTTTTAACCAAACTTTCCTTCTGTTCATGAACTCAATTCTCATTCAGTTTAAATGTTTGTTACAAGTCCCATCCTGTGTAGAGCTCATCTTGAGCAGTTTGTACTTCACAAGATCTGTGCCAGGAGCTGGGCACAGCATTGCAGGGTCCCAGCATTTCAGGGTTGTGGTGAACACATTGCATGGGCTTTTCCTTATTTCTGTCCATTCCAGTTCTTCTTAAAACTGGAGTTGGAGAGAAGGAAATGAAAAAGCAAAACACACCCTGTCTTTCTCTCTTTTGTTCCCATTTCCCACAAGTCCTGTTGGCTGTCAGCTGCCTGCATTTCTGTCACTTCATCCCCTGTCTCTGCAGTTTTGCCCATGTCAGAGGTGTGCAGAAATAAAGGACTGGGGGATCATGTTAGAAATCTTGGGAGGATGTGCAAAAAACTGAACTGCGATGCAAAATCTCTTTGCAGCACTTGTGGAAGTTCACAGTGCTTCAGAGGAAAAGAATCAATCAATACTAGTCTGCTCCCTGAGAAGTTTTAAACTTTTGTTACAAGGGATACTTTTATTTAATGTTAAGATCCTAGGAGTCTCCCTTGTCCTGAATGAGGAATTTAGAATGATGAAAACTGGAGTAACTTACTGAGAAACTTTTAAAAAGTGCTGCTTCTGTAAATATTTATAAAGATGTCTCAATAACTTTTGCACCAAAAACATTTTTTTCCATGTCTTTCTCTTTTAAAGGGGAGGAATTTTATCATAGTGACCTAACCTGTTCCTACCAGTTCATACGTTGTACAAAATAAGCACAGCAATAGGAAAAGAAAACAAGTTTTGAATCTTCCTCACTTGAGCTATCTGGTAGTCATTGAATGTAGATTTTTTTTTTTTTCTTTTTAATGTTGGGAAAATAAGCTTTGTTCTTGTCTTTCTTTAATCCAGACTTTCCACCTCGCATTATGGTATTGGTCATTTGGTTTTAAAGTTTTTATTAAATTGTCTGCATTTTTGAGTCAGTTGAATGTCTGTTCTGAGTGATATTGCAGGGTTGCTTGAGGTGTGTTACTTGATGCCACAATGATATAATTGGAAGTAAGTCAACACCAATCTTCTGTATTCCCTAAAGGGACAGTGTAAGTTCTCTTGTCTTCCACACTGTTCTGGAATGGGCATAGGCAGATTCTTTGGTTCTTCCTAAGAAGAGCAAAACTGTGTCAGCTTCAGTGCCAGATGTGCCCCAAAACCAATATCTGCAGCACGTAAATGAAATTCTTCGTGAGAGGAACTTAGTGCAGAGACTTTATTATTTCTGGTTTTGTGCAATATTGTCTGTTAGGGCTTTGGCAACTGTGTCAGGGTCTTTATAGGGCTTAACCGGAGGTATATTCATTTTCTAGGAAATAATTTGGTGTGACAAAGGCGTGTGTAATACAAATTCTGTAACAGGGTGGCCTTCACATTGTGGGAATTTGAAATGCTCAGTTCTGTTTTAGATGAACTCCTCGTACCCTCTGCTTGAAGGGTGGAAAAGATAGTGTTTTTTATGTCCCTATACCTCACCAAAAGAAAATACCAAAGTAATGCTAAAATGTGCTGTGTTCACCATAAAAACAAATGTCTGCAGCCTGTGACCCAAGTACATTTTAAACTGGATTACCAGAAGTGTCTTTTATAAAGGGAAAGCCTAAGGATAGTGCTGAACCTCATGAAATCGCATTTTGTATCACTGGAGCTCAGCTCGTGCCTGCGGGTGATTTGGAAACATGAATCAGTTCATGGATGGGTCAGTGGCAGGTTGTTCCCTTGGTGTGGCAGCAGGAGAAAGAAGATATTGTAGAAATTCAGTGGCAAATATAATGGAAGGTTTTACGTTGACTTTAAAAGAGGTGAAGTGTCCTGATTTATTTCCTAAAGGAGGAGCATAAAGCTTTCATAGTCTGTGATGAAATGTAGTTGTCACTCAAGGTGGGTGATGGATCAATTTGTGTTGGGGTTTTTTTTGTTAGAAAAGGAATGAAACCTTGAAAAAATCAAGAACTTGATGACACAGGTTGCTGACCAATGTCAGCTGTAGTCCTATTGAAGCAGTTTATTTGCAAGGCCAAAAGCTGCATAGTTGTAGAAATTTCTGTCTGAGTAGGTCCAACTGTAGGTTTTAATAGGTTCAGCCTAGAAGCTTTGTTGGGCGAATGCATCTGTCATGTAAAGCAAAACTAAAAAATTGGCAATAAATCTGGGAGTGAGATGGCTTTTTTCTTGTAAAATGAAAACCTGTCCTTTGGATGAGCTACAACCCTTAAAGCTGTGGCTACTGTGGTTGGGAATACGTGGGAGAGTTGAAGGGCCGCAGATTCTCAGGCAGAGTTTGTAGTGAAGGATGTTTCGTTGAGGATCTGTGGTCAGCTCCAGGGAGCAGAAGTTAGAGTTAGAGGGCCCTGATGCTCTTGGTCGTGGGTCCTTCCTTCCCTTCACACAGAGTGTGTTTAAACATTTTAAATACAGCTTGGTTTGTATGTTACATGTGCTAGACTGAGCTTCCTTCCCCGAATCACTGGAGTAAGGTGTGCACTTTGTCATGATTTTTGTCTCATAGAGGTGAAAATGCTGTGTTTAGATTTTCAAGTGGTGGCTTCAGTCTTTTTCAGCTTGCAGGATATTTCACCATTGAAGTTACACTTCTGGGTGGCATTGAAACCAACCTAACAATGAGATTGTTTGTCTTACTTTTGCCATGTGGGTTTGTGATGATGTTGCTTGTTTGGGTTTTTTTAAGATCCCATTAAAGAAACAGGTTAAAAACAAAGTTGTTTTTTTCTCACTTCTTAGTGAACGAAGTGTGATAACTCACACCATGTCAACAGAAAGAAATTGTGTAATCTTCCTTGAACAGGATAAAGGGTCTCTTAGTGACTTTGAACTGTTGCCTTCTCATTCCCCTTGTGTGTCTGGAGGAAGATAATTCTGTTTACTTGTCTGAACCTGTTATGCTGTATTTAAGCTCTAAAATTACTTCATCCACATCATTGAGTGTCTTCAGCTGTACCAGGTATCACTTGATTAAACCCCTGTGGATTTAAAGGCAGTTCTAAACAAAGTAAAAAAGTGAGTATGTGTTAGCAAAGTGTTACATACAGAAGCTCTGATGATGTGCTAGATGCCTCCATCTCTTTTCAGTCAGAGCTTTAGTGTTCAGGTATTTTCTGATGTATCTGGTCCAGGAAGTTTAATGTGGTACAATTCCTCCTAAACACAAGAGAAGTACTTTACTGTGATAATGGTCAAACACGAGCAGGTCACCCAGAGAAAGATTGTGGGGCCTCCATCTGCAGAGTCACTTGGAACCTGGCTGGACATTTTCCTGGGTGACCTGTACCTGTCTCTGCTTGTGCTGGGGATTGGACTAAGAGATCTCCAGAGGTCCGTTGTGTGGAGCAGAGGAGAAAGGAGAGGACTGGGGGTGTGGATGGCATCAGGTGTGTGCAGGGTGTGAGGGTTTGTGTCCTTGAGCAGTAGAGCTGGTTCATGCCAGCACGAACAGATTGTGTGAAATCCTGAGTGTAAAACCTCACTTGGTTTGGCATAATTGGTGTATCAGTGTAAGGAAGGTCCAAAATACAAATTGGATCTAGGATTTACAGTGTCATGTTGCATTTGCCTGCAGAAAACCGTTGTTGAGTTAAAAAACAGCCACTGGGATGAAGTGCTCTGTTTCCCCACCAATATAAAACCCTATTTTACTTGTTCAAGTAATATAATGGTAGGCTGATTTTATTTTCTGGTTTTGTATTTTTTCTGAGAGAAGTAGGTTTCTGAGGACATGGCAGGTGTGTTCACTCCATTTTTTAAGTTGGGATAAGAAAATAAACAACTTCTGTTGGAGGTTTTGTCCTCTTCCACTCTTTCCCATGGCTTTAAGCTATTTCATTCATGTGTGTTCAGCCATAATATTGACATGTTTTATGTGAAACAACAATGTAGGCTCTGCCCTTGCAACTGAAATCTTAGAATTGGGCTAATTCTAATCCTTTTCCTTCTCATCAGGAAAAACTTTCATGAAAATTTGCAGGTGACAGGATACTGGCCTGATTATATCAAGGCTTAGGAGTAGTCTCTCTTCCCACCATACTAAATAAAATACTGTGACTTCTGCTGTGGGTTGTTGGATTTCTGCTGTTCACACAGGGATGCAGTCTGAAGCAGAGGATGGCAGTCTATAGACCAACAGTTTAAAAGTACAGCTGGTTTTATTTTCCTTTAATTATTTTTCCTAAGGAGTGTTTTGTGTGCTTAATAGTTGTTCTGCAGTGTTTTGTTTCACTTTCAAAAGTGAAAAATGGCTGAGACTTAACTTGAAGCAACTGTAAACATGAATTTAAAAAACTTGTGCCTTGAACTATTTTAGAAGTTTAAACATAGAAAAATCTTAGACAGGTATTGAACTTAAGGAAGGCATATGCTTTAAAAAAGCGTAGTTGTCAACACTGGGATAGATAAAAGCTGGAAAGGACTCCTGTGTCACTTTCAGGAGCCACTTGAAATGCAGATAAGGGACACTTGTTTAGACTAATAGTTGGTAGGTGTTTGTTTAAAGAAAATGTAGCTTTCAGATTATTGTTCCAGATGTTGACAATAACTGGGACATACCCCTCTTCCACTTTTGAAGTGTCTGAAGAAAGCAAGTAGAAACTGAGTGCAATAACAAGGTTTTCAGTGCAGTTTCACAGGATAATCCAATGTGTCCTGGGTTTGCTGCTGAAATGGTCAGTGCTGCTCCTTCCACTGCCCTGGTTATGAATTCTCATCACCTCACCTGCCTTCAGAAGAAATATGATCCTGTGCATGTGTGGCAAGTTGGATCCAAATGAAGACTGTTCCTTAAAATTTTATTTGTCCAAGGTGATGTGATTTGCTTTGGAGAAGCACAGTCATCAGCTGGCACAGGGGGTGAGGTTGTGTGATGGGTACCCACTGTGTCACTGCCCCTCCTCAGCTGGGCAGGGGAGGGAGAGCACAATGAAAAGTTCAGGTTGCAATAAGGATGAGGACATCACTCAGCAATTGCCATCACAGGCAAAACAGATTCTGCTTGGGGAAATCAGCTTAATTTATTACCAATCAAATCAGAGTAGGGTAATGAGAAATAAATCCCCCATGTTAAAACACCTTCTCCCCACCCTTTCCTTTCTCCCAGGTTCAACTTCACTTGATTCTCTGCCTCCTCCTGGTGAGTGGTGCAAGGGGATGGGACTGGGGGCTATGGTCATCTCATCACACTCCTTCCCTGCTCTAGTGTGGGATCCCTCCCATGGGAGGTGCTTCTTTATGGACTTCTCCCATGTGGGTCTTTGCCGTGGGCTGCTGCTCTTCACAAACTGCTGCAGCGTGGGTCCTTTCCCATCCCACGGGGTTCAGGATGAGACTGCTCCAGCACAGGCTTCCCCTGGGCTCTCAGCCTCCTTTGGGCATCACCCTGTGCTGGTGTGGGGTCCTCCATGGGCTGCAGCTGGGTCTCTGCTCCCCTGTGGACCCCCATGGGCTGCAGCTGGATCTCTCTTCTGGCCCTGGAGTGCCTCCTCCCCTTCTTCTTCCCTGGCCTCGGTGTCTGCAGGGTTGTTGCTGTCACATACTCACTCCTCTCTCCCAGCTGCTGTTGTGCAGCAGTTTTTTTTCCCTTCCCAAATACATAATCCCAGAGGCACTACGGGCACTCAGCCTTGGCCAGCAGCGTGTCCCTCTTGGAGCAGGCTGGTGTTGGCTCAGTTGGACATGGGGGAAGCTTTTGGCATCTCTGCACAGAAGTTTGTCACCCCTGTAGCCCCCCACTACCAAAACCTGGCCACACAAACCCGGTACAGGTAAGAACATCCAAGGGGACAGCACTCAACAGCCAGATGGAATGAAGTGTGTTACGTCTAGATTAGGACACAGCCTGTCTGGCTCTTTATTTATTCTAATTATTTGTGGACTCATTTAGAGATAATTTGCCTACTCTGGATGTTTTGTTACTCTGTAAGGGCCAGACATTTATTGTTTGCTTTCACAGCGCTTGCTCTGAATGTAGGTAAGGAATTGTATGTTCCAAGGTAGTTCCCAAGGTCACAAATCAGGTTTGTGGCCAAACCAATAATAGCAGGGCACCTTCCCTTTCAGTCCTGTTTTAATTAGGCTGAACAG
>VZRS01007698.1:134184-209261 GCA_013398055.1 Ifrita kowaldi | reverse complement strand
TTTTGTGTGCTTAATAGTTGTTCTGCAGTGTTTTGTTTCACTTTCAAAAGTGAAAAATGGCTGAGACTTAACTTGAAGCAACTGTAAACATGAATTTAAAAAACTTGTGCCTTGAACTATTTTAGAAGTTTAAACATAGAAAAATCTTAGACAGGTATTGAACTTAAGGAAGGCATATGCTTTAAAAAAGCGTAGTTGTCAACACTGGGATAGATAAAAGCTGGAAAGGACTCCTGTGTCACTTTCAGGAGCCACTTGAAATGCAGATAAGGGACACTTGTTTAGACTAATAGTTGGTAGGTGTTTGTTTAAAGAAAATGTAGCTTTCAGATTATTGTTCCAGATGTTGACAATAACTGGGACATACCCCTCTTCCACTTTTGAAGTGTCTGAAGAAAGCAAGTAGAAACTGAGTGCAATAACAAGGTTTTCAGTGCAGTTTCACAGGATAATCCAATGTGTCCTGGGTTTGCTGCTGAAATGGTCAGTGCTGCTCCTTCCACTGCCCTGGTTATGAATTCTCATCACCTCACCTGCCTTCAGAAGAAATATGATCCTGTGCATGTGTGGCAAGTTGGATCCAAATGAAGACTGTTCCTTAAAATTTTATTTGTCCAAGGTGATGTGATTTGCTTTGGAGAAGCACAGTCATCAGCTGGCACAGGGGGTGAGGTTGTGTGATGGGTACCCACTGTGTCACTGCCCCTCCTCAGCTGGGCAGGGGAGGGAGAGCACAATGAAAAGTTCAGGTTGCAATAAGGATGAGGACATCACTCAGCAATTGCCATCACAGGCAAAACAGATTCTGCTTGGGGAAATCAGCTTAATTTATTACCAATCAAATCAGAGTAGGGTAATGAGAAATAAATCCCCCATGTTAAAACACCTTCTCCCCACCCTTTCCTTTCTCCCAGGTTCAACTTCACTTGATTCTCTGCCTCCTCCTGGTCAGTGGTGCAAGGGGATGGGACTGGGGGCTATGGTCATCTCATCACACTCCTTCCCTGCTCTAGTGTGGGATCCCTCCCATGGGAGGTGCTTCTTTATGGACTTCTCCCATGTGGGTCTTTGCCGTGGGCTGCTGCTCTTCACAAACTGCTGCAGCGTGGGTCCTTTCCCATCCCACGGGGTTCAGGATGAGACTGCTCCAGCACAGGCTTCCCCTGGGCTCTCAGCCTCCTTTGGGCATCACCCTGTGCTGGTGTGGGGTCCTCCATGGGCTGCAGCTGGGTCTCTGCTCCCCTGTGGACCCCCATGGGCTGCAGCTGGATCTCTCTTCTGGCCCTGGAGTGCCTCCTCCCCTTCTTCTTCCCTGGCCTCGGTGTCTGCAGGGTTGTTGCTGTCACATACTCACTCCTCTCTCCCAGCTGCTGTTGTGCAGCAGTTTTTTTTCCCTTCCCAAATACATAATCCCAGAGGCACTACGGGCACTCAGCCTTGGCCAGCAGCGTGTCCCTCTTGGAGCAGGCTGGTGTTGGCTCAGTTGGACATGGGGGAAGCTTTTGGCATCTCTGCACAGAAGTTTGTCACCCCTGTAGCCCCCCACTACCAAAACCTGGCCACACAAACCCGGTACAGGTAAGAACATCCAAGGGGACAGCACTCAACAGCCAGATGGAATGAAGTGTGTTACGTCTAGATTAGGACACAGCCTGTCTGGCTCTTTATTTATTCTAATTATTTGTGGACTCATTTAGAGATAATTTGCCTACTCTGGATGTTTTGTTACTCTGTAAGGGCCAGACATTTATTGTTTGCTTTCACAGCGCTTGCTCTGAATGTAGGTAAGGAATTGTATGTTCCAAGGTAGTTCCCAAGGTCACAAATCAGGTTTGTGGCCAAACCAATAATAGCAGGGCACCTTCCCTTTCAGTCCTGTTTTAATTAGGCTGAACAGTGTTGAAATAACTCCACAGTGATGGGGAAGCCATTTGCTTAGAAAACTCCAGTCTGAAAACACTAATAAATACTGTGGGGACTGTCAGTGTAGAGGAGCCTGCTTGCCTCAGTAGTGCTTCAGAGTTGGTTCTACATTTTTAAGCTCCTGTGTTTTTTTAAAAAACACACTTTTATTGGTTGTGATCATTTTAATAGTGACTGGATCTGTACTGCAAAGAATAAGCATTTTGCAGTAGAAGCTTTAAACAAAAACAATAGATTATTATTCTTAAGTATAAATGCACGACATAAAATCACTTTTGTACAAAACCAGGTGAAGCGTTGCCCTAAATTAACATTTCTCTCTAGTGAAGTATAGTAAGTGTAACACCTTTACTTAGATTTGACCTGTTATTCCTTAACAAAGGCTTATGGCACAAAAAGATGAATAATCAAGAGAAAAACCAAGTTGAGAAGACTTTTTAGTATTAGTTTATATATCATCTTTTTTGATTGGTTGTCAGCAAGAGCATTTTGCTCTGAAAATGGTAATTTTAGCTTAGTTAGGATAAGAGTTAATATATGATAGTAGATAATGTTCCAAATATTAGTCACAAAGACACATGCATACTATTCTGAATTTGTTTTGCATTGACAACGATAATACTAAACTCATCTATAGCTCTCATTTTCTTTCTAAAATGCCGTTACCAAAACAAGTTATTTATAAACTAAATGAGCAGAATTCCACATGTGTGGCTCTTTTGTTGTTGTTGTTTTTATTACCAAAAATGTACTTTCTTGTGGCCTTTCTAAATGTGCTTTATTTCTTCAGACCATCTGGAATGGATATAAAATCTCTTTATATGCTTTTACTATCAAATAATTCTGAACAACTCTAATTTTTTTTTTCACTTAATGCGAGTAAATTGTCATTAAATCTCCTTTCTAAAGGAGGGCGTGCAAGCTGTTGAGACTGCAGTGTACCATTACCATCTTCTGTAATGTTTTCCAAGTATGCCTTCCATCCCTGAGAAAAAGGGAAGCCCAAGATTAGGGAACTGGCAGTTGTGTAGCAGCATGAGTCCAGTAATTAGAGGGAAAGACTTTTGGACAGATTGAGAGAAAAATTTTAAGGTACTCTTGAGAGTTAAAGAGCTTTGTTCTGCTCTTTCAGACTTGCTCGAGTGATTGATGGTACATATGTAGTCTCAAAAGAAAAATGCCCTTCACTCATGCAGAAAATCTTTTCATTGCAAAATGCTATTTTGTTTTATTTTGAGTACCTCAGGAGATTTAAAGAAACTACTGATGATTTTTTTTTTTTTAAATGGATGGTTTACGCTGTTTTATGTGGTAATTTTCACTGGTTGGAATAGTCACTGGCATTGATATGAGGATACCCTTCCACTCACTGCTCAAAAGAGCACTCACCTTCACATCCTTCTGACAAAATGGGATTTTTTTTAGCAGTAACAGTTAAATTGGAAGTCAGAAGTTAACAAATGGATGTGTTCAGAGAAGTGGTAGAGATGGTAAAGGCAAGTGCTCCGCATGATGATTCAAAAATTCCTGTGACCAATGAAACGGGCACAGAAAATGTAATTTCTTCTTGCTATTAGAAGACTATTTTGAAATTAATGGGGAAACAAAACAAACAGTGGGAAGGGTGGAAGCCTTGATCCTTCAGCTGGCTCACTTCTGCTGGGGGTAGGGTAGGTCAGCAGTGGGAAAAGTGTCTGGAGCAGCAGATAAGGCTTGATGAGTCAGGACAGATCAGCTGGCAGATTCCAGAGGGCTGATAGGAGGGAGGGAGCAAACAGCTCAGCAGCAGCTTCTGAACAGGGGCTGAACACCCTTGGCCTCAGTCAGGGCAGCTGGAAAAGCCTTGTCCTGGGAAATTGTAGGAGTTTCGGGAGAAATAAACCCTGTAAAATGCCGGGGGTAACATGGAGGTTATGAAATAGAACAGCTTTTCAAGGAAAGCCTGGGATTGAAGTGTTGCTTTTTGCTGTAATCTGTAAATGTACACAAGACTGACAGTTCCTGGGGTCTAAAAGTATCCAGTGAAAGCTGCCAGGGGATTACTTTTTATGAGTTAATTATCAGTGCTCACACAAAGGAATGATCTGGTCCTGCATGGTTGTTTCTTGACAAAATTAACACAACACAACATGTAGATGTAATAAAAGTTTTGCATCAGCAAACTTTCATATTCAGTGGACCTGTCATATTCATTGAACTATGCACTCATATTCACTGGCATATTCAGTGGACCTGTTGGTTTCTAAGTTTGCAGGTGAAACTCTTCTGTTAGTTCTAGTGGTTTATATCCCAAAGGTGATGTTTTTGGTACTAAAATAAAGATTTTATTATTCTTACCTGTCCAGCTTCTGACAAGTAGAATATTAATTTTTTGCTGTCTTCATGTCATAGCCGCATTACCACTCAGACTTTCTTGAATTTTGTCAATAACTGTAAACAGTGAAAATGACTTAAAATAGTCTTTTTTTTTAATGAACAAAAAATCCTTAGTGCTTTTTTGTCAATAAGGCTGCACCTACTCTTTCACTCAGTATTTAGTAAAATTATATGTTTTTTATTTGCTCTGATATACTCGTGCAGAAACATGTTTAAATCTCCTGTGGATGCGTTAATTGAGATTAAACATAATTTCTTTCAAGCTTGATAAATTGGAGTGAGATATGTAAGTAACCCTAAGTATTGCTTGTATTTTAACAGTGAAAGCAAGTTGAATACTTTGGTACAGAAACTCCATGACTTCTTGGCTCACTCATCAGAAGAATCTGAGGACGCAAACTCTCCTCCAGCATTATCTAAAAACAAAAGTATAGGTAAAGAGATGTTTTATGTTTATTTTCTATGTATATGTGATTCTAAAGTCAATTAACTTGATGCTGTTATTCCACTATATCACACTTCACTGGGGTACTTACACAAAGCCTTAATGTGATTTAAGTGGTAATATCTTGATAAATAGGCCTTTGATACAATATTTATTTCAGCTCTGAATCTTTCTAAAGGTGCAAAAAATCTAATCTTCTGGTAATTTCCCTTCTATGAAACACGAGATAGCAAACACACACAGAATCGCTGTGCTAGGAGTTCCTTGTTCAACATTCCTGAATTTATAAATGCAGTGCCTTGGTTTTTCTGCTGTAGTAAAGCTTTTGCAGTCCTTGTAGGTGTGGAAGAAGTTCTGGAGATTATGCTTTCATAGTAATTTGAAAAAGATTTTTACATATATTCTGAAACATTTGAAAAGAAAATAATACTTTTTAAAAACCAAGAATCCTACACGAGGTTGGAATTGGTATTGGAAATTTTTACTTCTAAGTTAGAAGTAGGTAACAAAGTTTAAACGCTTTGATGACTGATTAAAAGTGAAATTATTTCATGTCAGTACTGAATAAAATCTATTTCCAAATTTATCTGGTTAAATTTGTTTCTTACTTTAAATTGGACTGGATACAGGTGCAAAACCTTTTCAATCTCTACTGTTTAAAGAGCTAAAAGTTGTGTTGATGTGGTGGAGTGCAGGAGAATGAGAGTGTACTGGCTGTATTACAGAATTTATTTTCAAACTCCTGTTATCTTAAGTAATATCTTCCATAGGTTTTTTGGCATGTAGTTTTTATCTTTTAATGTTTTGTTTAGAGAGAGAGTCTGGTGCCTGTGGCACTCACCTCCTCAAGTCAGCATCAAACTGTACTGTTAGCATAGGAAAAAGAAACTACTCATGATGCTTCAGCAGAATAGTAAAATAAACTGTGATGTAGATGCATCTCAAAGTGAAATTTTGCTGAGGAGCACACTGGGAAAAAGAAATCTTCTCCCTTTATCCTCTGTAGTTAAAAATTAGCATTTGGTTCCTTGCCGTAAAACACAGATTGTCTTTGAAATGGATACACTTGCAAATTCATAGCAGACATATTTTAGTGTTGGTTTTGAGATCTAAAAGAACATATTAAAGTTGAAGAGTCAGGATTAAACACTTAAATATTAGGAAATGCCAGAATTAATTGTGCAAGTTTCCTTCCCCTCCCAATGTTCTGTGCATAATGAAAGTGTCTTTAGCAACTGTGCTTGCTTTCTTTTTTTTTAATCCACAGGGTGCTCATTTCAAGCAGAAGTTATGGGTGTGACTGGGGCCAAATCAGATTTATTTAGTAATGGCTCTTGTTTTGTTGCAGCATTTGAAGGCTATGTGAACTGTTGGATAGAGTGTTGTGAGGAGGGAGTTGATGATGCAGGGGGTTAAGTGTGGCCCAGGAGGGTTGGGTGTTAGAAATCAGTTGGGTATTAGCTGAAACTACTTCATACTCTAAACTTATGTCCCTGGCACACACAGAGGTCAGTTAAAATAGGAAGCAGTACTTGCTTTATAGCCTTAATAATGTTCCTTTATCCCCTCTGCACTGGAACTGGATGTCTCCCTCCTCTCCACTGCATGGGTGCCAGCGGGAGAGTCGTGGAGAGCTCAGGAGAGCCAGACTGCCTGCTCTTGTTCCAAGAGTGCAGCTCCTTCCCTGGAGCAGCAATCCCAGGGGTAGCCCTGGAGTGGCTGGGGCAGGAGCAGCCAGGTCAGCACTGAGCTGGGAGGGGATGGCTGCAGCACGTGGGGTCATTTGGTGGGCAGGAGGTGCACACAGCCCGGGCACACAGAGAAACTGGCACTGGAGCACGTTCAGCTGCTTTGGGAATAGCACATGTGCATCAGGCTGCCAGTCTGAGTGCAGAGTCTGCACACACTGGGGCTGCCAGAGTAGGGGAAGCTCTGCCAAGCTCTCCAAGCTGGTATTTTCCATGGGTTTATCACTCAGGCAAAATTGGTCAAGAGTAGAAGGTGGGCAGCATCCAAGCTCCAGAAGAAATGTCACCCTTCTTCCAAATCTCAGGTTCCTCCTTCACAATAGGGGAATGCCTGTAATATTCTAGAGAAGAAATTTCAGGTACTTAAAAAGGCCAAAAACATTGTTTGCTTCCATTTTTTATTTCCTTCTTCACACATGGAAATGGCTGGATGATTTTCCCTGAAATTTACTCAAACAGTTCAGCAGAGGTCAAATATCCAGCATGGAATTCTCTAAGTGATTCAGTTTTTTCAAGGTATAGAAGAAAATGGTTTGCTTTCCCCCAAAACTGAAGTTTAAGGATAAAGAAGTTGCAGTTCTAGTAGTCTTCTGTTAAAATCACAAATAATCCTGATAAGTATCCTGTAATTATACTTCCTACTCAGTAGCATCTGTAAAATTCTGCTGTTCCTAAGCTTTTGGAGCAACTTCGTACAAGAATCATTCAATCACTGAACTCCAAACTTTCCATTTCCAGGACTGGTGGATTGGAGCAGGTGCCAATAGGTTGCAGGTCTTTAGGCTTTATTTTCATTGGTTCCCAAGACTGAGAAAGAGGAATTCTCAGTCAGATCTTGGATCAAATGGGATTTTTGTCTGTGGTTCCATGATCTCAGATTTAATACTTTGTTTCTTATGTCAAGATGTGTAAGAGAAAATACTTGTAGTAACTTTTTAGAGATCAGCAAAAACGCACTAATGATGCTATTTCTGCATGCAGTTGCACTACCAGTGCTTCAGTATTTCTTCACCAATAGGAAGGCTCCCAGGGACTGAACTGAAAGGGATTTCTGAATTATTTCTGTAAAATTTATGCCATACAGTAGAATGTCTTTTTTGGTGTGCAACAGTCTCTGAAAGTCAGAGTTATCTCTGGCCAGGCTGGTGAAACACAAACAATGCCGTGATGTGCAGTGTGAAGAACTTTGGATTTTCCTTGCATTTCAGTGGACTCCTTTATTTTCTCTCCATAGGTAAAAGTAGAGAACCTAAAGGAAGCCCAGCTTCAATGGAGAACAATAGGGATGAGGTAGGAATAAAAATGCTTTTGAATTTTATTTGCATGTCTAGTGCACAGTAGCTGAGTTCAGTCTACTGCTTTTACAATAAATACTTCAATAATACTGTCAGAAGCACCCATTAATGTCATCACCCTTCACCCTGTTACTCAGATAACAGCAGGTACTTAGCTGTTTTTTAGGCAAATATGCTCCCTTTTTAAAAAAAGTAAAAATGGACATACTGGATCTATGTTAAACAAGAGCAGAAATTTTTCATGTGGTATTTCTTACTTCTGTCTGTTCTCCTGTTGGAAACATTCTGGTGGACAATATCTTAATATTGTAGAGAAAACACAAATGCCAGTGTCCTGCCTTACTTTGCCTTTACTGCTGTAAATTCAGGTATTTTAAACTGCCCAGACCTCGTTGCAATCTGAGTGCAAAAACTGCTGAAAAAATCAGTTTTGCTCTGAAGGCAGCCAGTGCTTTCTGGCACATGAGCCACATAACAAGAGTCTGTTCTGCTGGCAGTTCCTGGGTGCAGGCTGCTGCTACTCCTGAGTGCCAGAACCCTCTGGAATGGTGTGTTGGAAAAGGGGATGGTTTCCTCACATAGCATGAAGAGCATTCACAGACCTGTGTAAGCTGCTGACTTCTGACCTGAAACTCCACAGATCCAGTTTAACTGTTGAAGTTGTCACTTGTAGTTACTGCTTTTCCTGCTGCTCTTTGTAAAGTATTTTTTATAAGGGCACTGGTGACTTCTGAGTTGTGTTCTAGTTAATGCAAGAAACTGTTTTTTGACAGGTCCCTTGGATATAAATGTGTTGACTTTTACATTTTTTTTGCTTGTTTTTAGGGAAGTAGTTCTTCAGAAAGAACCAAATCCTTAGGATTATCCCGTTCCAAAAGGTTGGTTTGGAAAATAAAACAATAAATTACTTTTTGCATATGGGAAGCTGTAGAAAAGTGGGTGCACTGTGTCAAATATTTTTGGTCCACACCAGTATAGATCCATGGAATTAGCAGAGTGCTGGTAAAGCAAATGCCTCATGGTACACTTAAAATTGAAACCATTTCTCAGGGTGAAAGGATAAGATGTTGAAGCTTGATTATTACTAACAAAGACAAAATTATCCCATGTCTTCAGGACAAAGGAGTTTATACAAGAGTTCCTTCAGTCTTGCTATGTGTACATGTAGGATTCTTCCAAAACTGTAACTTGAGTCATACACAGAAAAAGAGGCTTTATGTGCTTTATTGTTGTGAGAGTGCAGCATCAAACTGTGCTGTTGAGTTGTCCTTTGCAGAAACTGCCATTTGCTGTATCCCTGCTTAATCCTTTTCTCCTCTTTGATCTAAAAAGTATGGAGTGAATTGTTTCCCAACTGCTTGAACCTACAGAAGACAAATCATTTGTGTCCCGAGTAAGAGCAGACTTGGTCCAGTCAAAGTCCTCCTCATCTGCTCTCAGCTGATGCTCACTCAAATTCTGTCCTCTGTGATTTTTGTTAAATCCCAGTGAACTGTGCAGGGAGTTGAGCTTTCAACAACTGCCTTAGTACTGCTCTTTAAAAGTCTGTATCTCTTTCCACTCTCCTTTTAATCCAAGTTGCTTTATTTTATCATGTTTGCTGGAATTAATATTCTTCAGTCTTCTTTTTATGTTTGTCTTGAGGCCATATTTGCAAGTGTGGTTTTATATTTGGCTTTAGTTTCTCCCTCATCTTTTGAATCCAGTGTCCTGCTGAACTCTTTTCATTCATATACTTTTTTAGTCCCATTTTTTGCTTCCTGTCTTATCACTAAAGGGATTTTCACTCATCCATTTATCATACTGTGCCTTATACTGACAAAACCAGTATCCTGCAGTAGTTCATGCATTGCCTTCAGACTACTGAAAAATTTGCTCCATATTCTGTGTTATTTTCTCCCCATCCTGATGTAGTAAATTCATTCGTTTTCATGGGTTCAGTACTAAATTATGTTTGTGTGGAGTTCTGTCAGCTGATCCTTTTGTTCAACGGCTTTTTCATTTCTTCTGCATTTCCTTCATTTCCTTGCAAGCATCTCTTCTGCCAAGATGCTTTTTGTAATTTGCTAATATCTGTGTTCTCTTTGTGCTGCCTGTTAAACCTGGGATGATGGATAAAATTCATGAGCAGACATTCACTTGTGTTTCATTTAGGCTTCTTTCCTGGAACTGTGACTTTCTTAAAAACACATCAAACCTTGATCTTACAACAAAAATATTTTATTAGTATATATTTTTATTTCACGTGGGAAGGGAGAATTCCTGTTCCAAACCAGAAAATTAGCCTACAATTTATGTATTGTAATAACTTGGAGCATCCCACCTCATAATGTCTTTAATTAATTTAAGAAGAACTTAGTTTTTCACAGTTAATACGGTGTTTTGCTTGCAAAGCTTACCTGAGTTGCAGTATGTACTGTTTGTGAGATCATGGGGTTTTTTCTGTCTATGCAGGAAACCTACAGTTGTAACAAAATATGTTGGGTCAGATGATGAACAAATCGTAGATGAAACTGTAAATGAAGATATTTCAAATGAGAACTCAGAAAACGATGTAGATATGCAAAGCTTGCCTAAAGGTAGGTCATGTCTTTTTTTCTTGTTGTTGTTTCTGAATTCAGCAAATCAGCCAAGATTATGATGCAGCATAAATAATTCACTAGAATGCACATGTATTAGTAAAATGCCTCTTGAAGGTCCTGTTGGTTTTCTGTCCACACAAAAAGAGGAACCTGAGCACCTTCAGTTTGGAACCCAGCATATTTTAATCCGTGGGTGCACAAGGATGTGCTGATGGCTTAATTCCAAATGCCTGCTGACATCTGTATAAAACCATCCCAAAACAGGGGAAATGATTTATTCTGTTGTTTTGCAGGAGTCTCAAGCTCTGTCACTTGGAGGTCTTATTTTACTGTTCTGTCTTTGAGGTTATTAGCAATTAGATCAACAAAAGCAAAACTAACTCTGGGGGAAAAATGCCATTATTGGATCTGTTTTTAAGCACCTTTTAGAAACAGTTAACACTGTAGGCCTACATCCATCCCTCTGCTCTTAGCTGCAGTGTGAGTTGGATTAATCTCCATTTCTTACCTATGAAAGTACAGGAAAAATTGCTGCTGTTTGCTGCATGAGTAGCAGTATTTAGAGCAGTCACTCTAAAATGATTTTTTCAGAATATTAGATTATTTTCAGTGTCCTCACAACAAGACTGGGCTCTTAAATAGGAAAGATGTGTTTTTTCCTTCACATAATTTTGATTAGTACTTTGTTTAAATGAAAATGTCAGTTTTGAATCTTCTTAAAGACAAAGCGGGTTTTATTCCATTGCTTTTTTGTTTATTTCACGCTGAAATAAATCAAGTTATTTCAGTTTCAGGGAAACTGAATAGAAGGGGCGAAGAGAGAAAAGCATAGCTACTCTAAGGGTTTTGAGGGATTTAAGTGATGTCCTTTATTGGTAGCAAGTTCCTGTCCTACACCCCCCAGCAGTGTGACAGTCCTGTCCTGCACGTGGCACAGCAGGGCAGAGAGAGCAGGATTTGCTCCTCAGCCCATTCAGTCCTTGGCTTCTGTCCTACAACTGCAACACAGATGTAGTTTGAAATGTGTGGTGGTGTTTTTGGTTTTTTGTTTTTTTTTTCTGTGAACATCTGTGCATTCAAAACTTTGTTGAGTTTTAGTCAACAGATTGCACTTTTTTTTTTTGTTGTTGGCTTTATTAATCAGAACTTTTGCACTTCACTTGGATGTGTAATGGTTTCCAATTTCTAAATAAAATTATTCTAGGTACAGTGGTTGTACAGCCTGAGCCAGTGCTGAATGAAGACAAAGATGATTTTAAAGGGCCTGAATTTAGAAGCAGAAATACCGTTAAAATGAAACCTGAAGCTCCCAAAAAGCGTGGAGGTAAATACAATTTAAAACATCTATTGAAACGGGTTTAAATTGTTGCTTATGGCCACATTTGGTGCATCTAAAAATTGTCCATATTTCTGATAAATTATCCTAAAAATACCTCCACTCTTCTGGCTTTTTGTTCATTGAGGAATTTAGCTGATAGAAATTAGCCTCCATTGCTGCCCCTGCAATGCAGCAGTGAAAGCTAAGATTAGTTCCCATTAAACTCCTTATTTTCAGTAGGTATAGGATGCTTCATTAGGTGCAGTTGCTTGGTTGCAATCAGGTGTTACAGGTATTCCTTTTTTAAGGAATTCTATTGGAGCACCATCGATACACGAACATTCACTGACTCACCAAGAAAGCAACCATGTGTGAGCAGGGACATGTATAGGCAGATTATCCATCAGTGAGCTAAGAAAAAATCCTAAACCCTCAAACAATATAAAGACTTTTTTGTTTTGCTTTTAAATTGTGGGAAATTCCCAACCAGTGGGCCCTTCTAAGGATTACCTTTGAAAAGCTGCTGTATCAGCTGGTTTGCCATAGCTGCTGCTAAAACTGAGAAGTTAGGTAGATTATAATACTAACAAATTAATTTCTCTCTTTTTTTTCCCCCAAAAGGAAAGGAGAGGAGGGAGGATTATGGATAATGTAGCCAATAAGAAGGCAGATATTTTTGTTAACAACTGTTAACAACTATTGGCAATATCTTAGCTCACACATCTCCAGCAGTACCCAGGGTATTCATACAAAGAGCTCTTGCACACACTGTTCATCCTTCCCATTGTATCATTTGAGATCCTTGCTCTCTTCTAAAGCAATTTATTGAGTGCTATTTCTCCATCTGTGGTTGAAGGGGAGTGAAGTGTGACTGTGTGGAAATGTTCTTGTGCATACACCTGGGCTCGTGTGGTGTCAGTGACATTTTGAGCATTGATGTTTCCTCCAAATTATGAACTTTGGAAGCTGGTTCTGTTTTATTCGTGCAAGATGTCCTGTTCATATAAAAATGCTTTTTCCATTTGTGCTTATAAAAATTCTACATATGGTCCAACAGGACTCTTCAGGGGTACAGTGTTAAAAAGCTAAGACACTTGTGCTTGAGCTTTGTGGCCTGTGTCTGCATCCCCAGGACAGTTTGTATGACCTGCCCTTCCAGCTTTTTTAATCTCCATCCCTAGGGAATTTGCAGGCCTTCCTTTTGTGTATCTGGTTGCTCACGTACTGTGCCTGACTTATATATATATATATTTAAAATATTTGCATTTCTAGTAGGAATTATATGTCCTGTGAGTATTAGAAATAGTGGTAGAAGCAGAACTCTTGCCTTTCTAGCAGCCAAATGCTCTTATCTAAGACTGTAAGAGGCATTGTGTCATTATTTTCAAGTTTTGTGTCTGCGGCATGGTTATGGTTGTATTTTTGCTAATAAATTTAGTTAATGTTTTTAACTAAGTAGTTTCTCAGTATTAATGGATTAGTAGTAGTTTAATTTCTTTGGATCATCATCATTTGTAGTAGTAACATGGTTTACAAAGGTTTGCCTCATAAATTCTCTCTTTTCCTGGTGCCAGCTTGCAGGTTTGAGGAAGGAGGCTGTAGTGCTTCTCCTTGGTTGTGGAAAAGAGAGAAGTGGCTCAGGACTTGGCAGGGAATATCATGTTCTCCCTGGGTTGGCTGTGACCCTCAGTGATGCCTGCAGCAGTTTAAGGATTGTGATGTGTGCCAGGCTTGGATTCTGTGCTGCAGAATGTGGGATTCTTTCCCGAGGAGTGTGATGTGATGGGTGTGTTCAGTCACGGTCACAGCAGTGTTTGAAACTGGTGTTTGAGCTGGTTTGGAGCTCGTGAGAGGGACTTGCAGGTCCACAGGCCCTGCAGGGCGTGCTGGAGGGTGCAAACATATCCTGTATTCAGAATTTTACTGAATTAGGAGGGTGGATCAGCTGTTTCACTGCCCCCTGAGCCATCTGAGGTTGTGCTTCAGCAGCAGATTGCTGGGAGCTTGTACTGTGTCTTGAGAATGTTCATTCAGTTCCTTAACATGGTGGTGCTTGGTTCTCATTCTGGGGTAGTGATTAGTTGATTAAAAATAGAAAAAATACAGAGTCTGCACTCAGATTATAATCATTAAATTAAACTGTTTGAGTTAATTTTCTTATTGACTTAATCACTGAACATGACAGCAAAGGACAAGTCGTAGTTAAGTGATCTCTTACCAAACCTGTATCTGCTTGATCCCAAATTGGGCTTTTGGAAGTACAGAAGTTTCACAAATGATTTTCCTTTTTCTGCTGTTGAAAACAAAAACGTTTCAGAGTATTAATTAGTCAGTTTAGGAGCCTGGCATGGAGCGAGCCTGCTAGGCCCAAGTTCACCCCCTCTGAGCTGAACTGGGGGGTTGGCATTAAAAAAACCCTTTCTTGACCAAATGTAGCAGAATGGTGCACACACCATGGGAGCAATCAGCAGCATGGGGAGAGCATGTGGATCATAGCAAAATTGTAGCTTCAGAAAAACCCAAAAACCGCCATCGAGAAGGGAACAAAATGTGAGAAAAGATTTATCAGGCACTTCTACAAGGATTGCTTGCATTTTTTGTAAGAGTTTTTCATGCTTTTCTTTGAGAAACTGAAACTGTGTGTGAAAGAAATGTCATAATACAAACATGAATTGCAATGGTATTTGTTGAACAAAGAATAAATGGGGAATGTAATCCAGAATATCAGAGCTGCTCTGGAAAAATTTTAGTGTGGATTCTTACTTAGGTGTGCTTTCATGAGGTGACAGTTAACCCAAATTAAACCTCGCAAAGGGAAAGAATTGTATCTTGACCCCGAGTGAAGCATAGAAATCAGGGGAAAAATCAGTCCTAAAATAGCAAGTGGTTACAGAAAGATTTCTCTGGTGCTGGGTGCAGAAATAAAGGCCATGTGAGAAACCTGACAGGCCAGAGTATTGTAAGAAAATGCAATAGGTAGATACAGATTTCTTAAATAAGAATGAAAACAATTAATGTGTGGTTTGTAATCCTCTCCATAGAAGAAGGACTCCATGGAATTGTAAGCTGTACAGCTTGTGGGCAGCAGGTGAACCATTTTCAAAAGGATTCAATCTATAGACACCCTACACTGAAAGTGCTTATTTGTAAGGTATGTGGTAAACAGTTCTGTTAGTTTCTGTTTCAAAATGTCATATTAGTTGATTTGGGTGGGATTTTTGTGGGAGTGATTCTTGTTCATTAGTCAATAAAGTTTTCAGTCATTAACTGTTACAATTAAGGAAACTAAAAGGAGGAAAAAAAGGCAAATATACTTACAAATTTATATTTCTTTTTTCTTATATCCCAGTTAAACTGGTTGTGGTTTCTTTGTTTTTTACTTCTACAGCTTTAAGGGTATAATCTTAGTGAATTTTTAATGTTAAATGATCTGTCTGAAATTTCTGCCTACTCATAATGTATTTTAAGAACAGATTCAAGTCTGCATATCCTGGTAAAGCATTCCATGTAAAACAGCATTGAAATAAGGAGCAGAAAAGCAGCTTCAAAGCCATCTCTGTTTCTGCCAGCTCCTGGACTGTTTTAATTTATGGCATCTTTGCAGTGCTGGTCCAATCCATAACCTTAAGCCCAGTGTCTGAGTTTTCAGCTCTGTGGCTTCCTGGTGGCTCCACAGAGGCCCTGAGTTGGCTGCAGTGGGAAGAGGTGGGACAGGGCAGGAAGGAAATCTCTGCCTCCTGCTGTGGAGACCTCTGGTAATTTTCAGAGAGCTGCAGAGATCTCTCCTGCATATTCCTATGGTTGTGGAGATTTTGTATTTATAAAGATATTGCTAAAGATAGAGATACAGTTCTGTGTTAAAAAGTAGATGTAACATTTCCCTGCTCTTCTCTCCTCCTCCCTCTTCCTAGTTCCTCTTTAGTGTTCCATACTGAGCTGACAAACTGTCTCAGCCATGCCCATCCAGTCTGGTGTGCTGGCTCTTTTCTGCATTTGGGCTTGTTTCTTTTACAAAAATCAGCTCACACTGTGACCCTTTCCCATCTCCACTGGAGTCCCTGCTCCTGTTCTGGCAGGGGCTGTGGCTGCCCATGGTCCTGCAGTGCACATCAGTGACCTGGGTCATTTTTGTGACCTGGTCAGGGTGTTGGGCTCAGTAGCAGCTCTTGACTGGGAGCTCTGCTACATGAATTACATCAAGGGTTGTTTCCCTTGATTTTCTGTGTTTTTACTTAATTGAATATAGCCCTTATGTTAATGTGAGAGGGAGGAATGGAAGCCCCTGGTCTCCATACTCCAGCTCTTCCATTATTTCTGTGCCTAGTTCTGCCCTTACTTTTCTCCTGCTGAGGCAAACAATCCCAGACCTGAGAAGCTGTTTTCCTTTGACTGTGAATGTTCCATCAAGTGTCTAAACACCAGATTTTACTGGGGTTTTATGTTGATTTTGGTTGTTTGGATAGTTTAGTTGAACAGATATGCAAGTCTGTTCCAGATGATGGGGCATCATAATTTTAAAATTCAGGTGATGAAGCCTCTTCTGGATTCTGAATTGTATTCATGCCTGTTCAAAGTAGGGCTACACAAGCCTGGGAGAACCTTCTTCACTAACAACTGGGAAAAAAATAACACCAAGCCTTCAAAATTTGGTGTGAACAATTCAGCAACTGAAGCCATCAATAATTCTAGCTGAATCATTTTGTATTTTTTTTCTTACCATTGCCAAATTTTCAATGAAGATGCTTATTTTGCACCTGGAAATAGAATTCTTGGATGTTAACATCATGATCAATGCTGAAGACATTTTTATCTAAAGCCTCATGGCATCACATGCTAACATAAGGAGCATCCAGCTGAAAATTGTAATTTATGTAGGATTAATTGTGTCAGGGAGGATGTGGTGTTGATTTACGTAGGAAATAGATGGAAAAAACACGTTCAGACTGGAGAGAAATATTCAGCTGATGTTCTAAAATACACAAATATGCAGCCATCAAACAAAAGCCTGTTTAATTTTCAAACAAACCTTGAGCCATCTAAATAAGTCATGGTTTGGGACCTGTTCTATCTGTGGAAAATGTTTTTTAGGTTAAAACAAATGTAAAAGGCTTAGAATGCTAAAGACCTTGCAGCTGCTGCTTTTACTGGCTTGCTTGTAATGCATGCTGAAATCTAATGAATTGCTGAAACCCAGTTGAGGTTTAATAAAGAATTCCTTGTCCTCTCTCTTTCTTTACAGACTTGCTACAAGTATTACATGAGTGATGACATCAGTCGTGACTCGGATGGGATGGATGAACAGTGTAGGTAAGTGTACAAAAACTGCAGGGTGTCCACGGTGTGAAAGTGTACAAAAACTGCAGAGAGTACAAAATGTGAAAGTGTACAAAAACTGCAGAGTGTCCACAATGTGAAAATGTACAAAAACTGAAGTAACACCCACAGCTCTGCTGGTTTCTGGATCTTTTTTCTTGCAATCGTGACATTATTGACAAAGACAAGTATGTTAAGAGCTGAATGAACAATTATTTGTCACCAAGAAATACTCAACCCCAGGGTTTTTCTGACTGATTGTTGTTTTAGTAATGAACAGGCAGACATTTTATAAAGAAATCTAATAACAAACACTTGTAAGAGACCACATTTTTAATTAAATAGCATGCCACCTTCCTGACACCTTAAAGGTGGGGATAGAATCTGACATTCTAAACCTTGTGAGCCACAGAAACTCAGTTCTCCAGATGCATCTCCCACTTTTGAAATGATAAAGCACTTCTTTGTCCTTATGTCAAATGTCTAAATGTGTGATTCAGTCAAAATTGTGCAATCTGTGGTTTCTGTGGGCTTATTGTCCACCACTTTCCAGTCTTCATGTGCTCCTGCAGTAGTAGTGTATGAGTTAAGGCTAGAAAGACTTAAGCTTATTAATTTTGCTGTAAAAGAAACCACACATTTTTAGAAGAAACAGGGAAAATAAGATTTAATTAATTTTTTCTCTTCTTTAAAGAAATCAATGCTGAAATTGTGTTTGAAAATTACTGACCATTTCAGCTTTGTGAAGTGTTAATCTAATACATGAATTTTCTGACTTTGCAATTCTCAGTTGAGCTTTTCAGACACGCTTTCAATAACGGTTTCAAGTAATGGATATCTGTTCATCACCTGAATTTTTAAATATGTGAACTTAAGAATGTATCATCTTGCTGTTGTGGAGACAAGACTCTTACCTTTCTCAATCTCATTGCAGGTGGTGTGCTGAAGGTGGAAATTTGATTTGCTGTGACTTTTGCCATAACGCCTTCTGTAAAAAGTGCATTTTGCGCAACCTGGGCCGAAAGGAGCTCTCGACTATCCTGGATGAAAATAACCAGTGGCACTGCTATATTTGCCATCCAGAGCCTTTGTTGGACTTGGTCACTGCGTGTGACAGTGTCTTTGAAAATTTAGAACAGTTACTTCAACAAAACAAAAAAAAGATGAAAGTTGAAAATGAAAAAAGTAAAATATATGACCACACGGTCAAGTTTTCTCCAAAGAGAAATAATGCAAATTGTAATGGGGAAGAAAAAAAACTAGATAATTCATATTCAGGTTCACTAACATATTCTTATAAAGCACTAATGGTGCCAAAAGACTTGCTTAAGAAAACAAAAAAACTGGTTGAAACGACAACAAATCTGAATTCTAGCTTTGTAAGCTTTTTGAAAAACGCTGCAGAAAATGTAGAAATAAGCCCAACTGTGCAACTGTGCCAGCTGAAAGCTTTTAAATCTGTGCTGAGTGACATGAAAAAAGCTCATCTGTCACTAGAAGAAGGCCTGAACCTGGAGATTCAAGCATTGAATGTTAAAATCAAAGATAAAAATACCAAAGAGAAAAAAACTGAGGTTAGATCAGAAAAAAATGAGGTGAGAAAAGATGAAGGAAAGGAACATGTGGCATTAAAAGAGGATGACGCCGTACAGACACAGAAAAAAGTTGTGTCGGAGCGGCCTGACAGTGAGCCCATGGATCAAAGTGTTCCCTCAGTGGAACAGACAGATAACAAGGCAGCTCCTGGGGAAGAGAAAAAGTCTGGCAGAAATGAAGAACCACAGTATGAGCCCAACAGTACAGAGGCTTTAGACATGGATATCGTGTCCATCCCCTCATCTGTTCCTGAAGATATTTTTGAGACTCTGGAATCTGCTATGGAGATTCAGATGCCATCAGATGAGCAGGACAGTGGAAACACAGCAGCAGATCATGAGACTCTAAATCCAAATACAAAATCGAACACTCCTGTGAAAGATACCAAAGGTGGTACCAAGTTAAAATCATCAGCTAAAGGAACAAAGGAATTGATTGTAAAATTGACTCCTGTTTCCCTTTCAGAGTCTACAGTTAAAGCTGAAGATCAAGACAACAGTCTAGAAAAGGACAATAAAGATGTTGATGCATCTAAAGACGTTGATGCATCTCAACCTAGAGCAGCAAACTGTGATTCTGTCAAACAAAACCATAGTGCTGGCAGCGAGCCCTCCACGGAGAACGAGGCTGTGCCCGTGGAGGACGCGGATCTCCGGAGGTCGCCGCGCGTCAAGACCACCCCGCTGAGGCGCCCCACGGACATCAGCCCCCTGACATCCAACTCAGAAGAGGACAGCAATGACACGAGCAATGAAAAACGGAAGAGAAAATCATCCAAGCAACCCAGGAGGAAAAACGATAAAAGAAATTCTTCTGACAGCACTGCTGATGGTCCTAGTCCTAACAAACTTTCCAAATCCAAAAAGCCATATGACTTGGATCACAGCTCAGACTCTGACGAGATGCCAGCTGTCCTTAAAGAGGCAGGGATGATGAGTCGCAGCTCCTCAGACAGCGAGAGCAACAGTGAAGCACCAGCAAATAATCAGAAGACTTCAGATTTTAAAAAGAGTCAGCCAGTAAAGGATGAAAATGGGAAACGAAAAAGGAAAAGTTCCAGTTCCGGGTCAGATTTAGATGCTAAAAGAGGCAAATCAGCTAAAAACGCTGCTGCTGCTAAAAAGAAACGACAAAACTACTCAGATTCTTCAAACTATGATTCTGAGTTGGAAAAAGAGATAAAAATGTTGAGTAAAATTGAGGCTGCAAAAAAATCGAAGAAAACATACTCACGAAAAGATGATAGTTATGATTCGTCTGAGGAAGAGCAGAGGAAAAAAGTAAGCAGTAAGAGAAAGGTAAATCTGAAGAAGAAGAGAGGTAAATCTTCTGAAGATGATGATGCTGAGAAATCTTCCCCAGAGAAGGAAATTAATCACTCTTCTAAAGATAAAAAAACGGGTAAGAGATCAGCTGCTAAGGAGAAGATAAACAGAGACTCTAAAGAAAAATCTGCAAAGGGAAAACACGATGAGTCTTCTGATCTTGAGAAGTCTTCGCTGGAGAAAGAGGAGAGTCCTGAAGTTAAGAAGAAGAAGGATTTGAAAAAGAAAAAGGCACAGGATGATTCTTCTTCTGAGAGTACTGAGAAATCGGCAAAGAAAGAGCACAAGTTGGAGTCTTCCAAAGATAGACTCAAGAACAAAAAGGGATCAGAAAGCAAAGCAAAGAAATCTGAAAAATTGAAAAAGAAAGGTTTGAAGAAAGAACAAGATGATTCCTCTTCTGATCTTGATAAATCATCTCCAGAGAAAGGAAGTAGCAATTCTTCTGAAAACGACAAAATTAAAAAGGAACCCGTGTTTACAGAAAAGAGGAATTTGAGAGAGAGAGTAGCTAAAAGAGTTCACATTGATTTGTCCTCTGATACTGAGAAATCTCCCCAAAAAGAGGAGAGTTCTTCTGATGATGCCATGCGGCGTAAAAAACGAACTGAAACGAAAGAAAAGAAAAAAATAAGCCACAAAAAGAAAATTTCCAAGAAAGAGCAGAATGACTCGTCCTCTTCTGATGAGGAGTCTTATGAAGACACTAAGAAAAAGATTAAAAGAGGATCAGTAAAAGAAAGTAAAAAGAGCAACTTAAAAAAGAAGGTGGCAAAAAAGAAGGTGGTTGTCACTTCCTCTTCCTCATCTGATAAGGAAGAAAATGATGATCAGAATTCCACAGGCGATGGAAGCAGCGACGAGCAGAAGATCCGGCCGGTGACCGAAAGCTTGATGCTGTCTGCTGATGCAGGATTTTGTCAGTCATCAGGTGTGCAAAAGATGTTCATGTACACATATTAAAATATTAACAGAGGAATTTTGTAAGATTTGGGTGACGTTTAATAATCTAGAAGCAAAAACCACTCACGAGTAGGTAATTATACATTTAAATGTTTGCAGCCTGTCAGGTTTTCTGATATGGATTTGGAAGCACGTGTTGGAAAGTTCCCTTCCAGCCAAACTGTCTTGTGGCTGTAAGATTCCATGATTTCAGTTTGTGCTGCTTGTACCTTGAGGAAAAAAATGATGTCACTGTAAATGGAGGTGCTTTGGGAACTCCAGCCAGTATTTGCAGCAGGTACTGCCTTGCAGTCCAGCTTCCCAAAATCTGGCTCTTGCCTCACCTGCTCTGGGACTATTTAGCAGAAGCTGGTTTGAAGGAGTAGATAATGTGGTGAACTCAAAATTATCACCTCCTGTTCTGTGCACTGGGGGTTGCTCTGGAGACGTGTGGCATTGTAATATGCATTTCAAAATCAAGTAGATGATGTCTGTGCCTCACAAGAGCCATGTAGGCTTAGAACAGCTACTTAGAAATCTGTCATTGCTTATTGTTTTCATATGTTGTGTCTCTGTGCAGATACTACTGGGACTTGTAGGGCTTTTCCTTGAGTGCTGCCTCAGCAATGTTTTTCGCAGTGATGCCACTGCTGGGGGAAATTGCAGATAATTCATGGTTTGCATAGTAATGAAATGGCTCTTTGCATGTGGTTGCTGCTTCAGCCATTAAACTCTCCTATAGACAGACAATTGATGGCACTCAGTGACAATTTTCAGCATCACTGCACCATCAGAGAAAAATGCCTTAAAAATGGGATTGCTCATGTACAGTTCATGGCCTTGGTACTGAAATGGCCCAAGAGGAAAAAGTTGGTTTTAATAGATCAGCAGGTGTCTGAGGCAGTGGGAGCTATTCCTTCATTGGCAGGTCACAAGTGATTACTGGAGAGATGGATAGCAAGGGTACAAATTAACCAAGACTGTGGTGTGGGATGATTGACAGTAGAGTCAGACTGAGAGAGAAGTGGGTTGGTTTAGACTGGAGACAGAATGCTAAAAATGGGGTGTCTGAATTTCTGTCTGCAAATCACCTCATGGGCAGTTTTAGGGGAGGCTGAACTGGATGTGTTCCCACAGGATGAGAGGCAGTGGATACAGCATTTAGCAAGGAAAACTGATACAGGTACTAGAAGAAGTGTTCTTGCACTGAGCATGGTCAAAGATTGAAACTGGTTGCCCTGCTGAATTTTGGAATCCCTGTCCCTGGAAATGGTTAAAACTTCACTGGCCCAGGCTGTGCAATAACTGACCTGACTTTGGAGTTAGCTTTGCTTTGAGGGTGGAGTTGGAGTAGAGCATGTCCAGATGTCTCTTTCAGCCTTAGTTATCATTTGCTTCTGTGAAATTCTGCCGATGTTAGAGTATCTTCAGAGGAGAAGAATGTGCCCTTTCTCTGCAGTTTGCTTTTGGTTTAATAGGTGAATTAATAAAGAAGTCTGTTCTGGGTCTGAATAAGCTGTGTAGATTGATCATTGAATGAGACTTAGGATCTGGTTTAACCAACAGGATGCTTTTATTTATCCACATGAGGGGCTTTCTGTGATCACCTTGGAGTGTGCCTCTCGCAGCCTAGTTTTAGTCCAGTCCTCCAGTCCCCACAGATAGAAAATAAACAGAAATTACAGATGAGGGAATCTCAGCTCATTAGGATTGTGAGGTTTCTTTCCCTAACCTTAGTTTTACTGCCTAGCAGACTTGTCTGACTTGCATGCAAGGAAAAAAGAGAGAAAAGCAAGGGGAGAGGCCTGGGAATGTGCTAGAAACAATCCAAATTCCTCAGTCCATCCAGGAGAGTGCAGAGGAGCTTAAGGGCAGGCTTGGCACTGTGCTGTTCCTTGTCTGTCACGTGTCCCACGCTGTTGGTTTTGATGTCCTTTGTAGATGGGACAGGGCCATGTAGTGCAGCTGAGTTTGGATATTTGCAGTAAGGACAGCATGTGGAATTCTCAAAATACAACTCTTTACACACACTCTTGGTCTGAAAGCAAAAATAGGAAGGATAGGTGTTCTCCAGTACTTCCTCATGGCTTGGGAAGCAGTTCTGTCCTATATTTGTTTGTGCCTTCTTTTTAGTTTGCCAAACTCACTAGTGGAGCTTCTGACAGAGCAAATAACTTCTTAGGGCAAATAATTTCTTAGGAAACTTCTTTCTGATTCCTGGGTAGAGCATTTAGTCTCTGTGTTTTGGTGTAAAATCCCAAATTCACAGTATGTAATTAATAACAAGTTGCAAGTTGTGTGTAGCAGCAAGCATAATGTGCATTGAAAAACTTGATTTATTTTTATGTGTCAAGACAGGTAACTGGTAGAAAAGTGGTATTACCAAGCTGTTTATAAATTGGGATTTTGATGGAGATGTAGTTCACGTGTCGTGTTGTTACTGTGCTGTCGTGTATTGTAGTTTACATGTATTAAGTGTTTTCTGTTGGGCTTTTTTTTGCAGGAGATGAGGGAGAGGCTCTATCAAGGACTATCCCAATGGAGGAGGAGGAAGATGATGATGATGACGACCCTGAGAATAGGTATGATACCCTCCGTAAGGACTTAAAAACGATTATAACACACCCTAGGCGTGGGCGCAAACCGGCGCAACGGAGGAGCAAGCAGGTGGTAAAAAGCACGGCTGCCTGCCCGGTAAAGACTCGCTCACGGGCCTCCCGCAAGTGTGAACACGGGGCCAGAAAACAGAGGCCCAGAGCCAGAAATGCAAAGCAAGTGTTTAGAAGTGGTAGCTGACACACCTGGCTAGGGGGTGTTCTCAATGCACTGCAGCACTGTCCCGCTGGGGTTCCCGGTGCGAGTGGGAGGTTGGTGACGAGGATCTTGCAGGCAGGTTAAAAAGCTGCTGCTGCTAAATGTGAATTTCAGCTAGTTCTGGGAGTAGAAGGTGACAATTTGCATCTGTGCAATATGCAGTGCTGCAATATTTTCAGAGTGAATTTGGTTGTTACTGTTACTTAATATGCTTTTTTAAAATTGAAACGCCTTTTCTCAATGAAGAGAAAGCACAAATGTGGGGAAAACCACATTAGATACTTTCATCTGTTAATTCAACTGACTTCTAATCCACTAAAGAGTACCTGAAGTGACTAATGTGAGTTAAGGCCATGATTCTACAAGCACTGTGCATAGGCTCAACTGGTATCAAAGAGACTAATTATATATTTTAAGTCTTTGCATAGATATTTTCAGAATTGTGGCTTACATGTATTGCTTCAGTTTTGAAATCAATAAAAGAGAATCTCTGTAAGATACAGTTAGCTAAGACATGTCATATTTTACCAGTAACATTGTAGCTATCAAAATTAGCCTGGCTAGAAATGTAAAAGCTTCATTTCCTAACGAGTAAATGCACAATATGAAGTATTGCTCAGCTCCAAGCCACAGTTTCTTTTTGGAAGTTACTGTAGTTAGACTGAAGAGCTGTTCAACAAATTTTTATACAGTATTTCAGAAACTGATTTTTTTGTTGGGTTTTGGCCATATAGCATGTGTGGGGCCAGTTGCTGGTGGAGTCTTTTTCTGCTTCTGAGCCTTACTAGTTTAGAATATGGAATCCTTGTTTCACAGAGTTGTATGTTTTGATATGTGGCTGAAGTAAATTTTAAAAACACTGTTTTATATCCTTTACGGACCTCAGTTTGGCATCAAAATGCTGCTGCTGAATTAGTTCTTGTGTGTTTTCAGTTATCAAATTTAATCCAGTAATTCAACTCTTAAACAAAGATGCTTTTTAGGGACTTGACAGCAGAGGGTCATAAGCAGAACATGTAAACTTTGGTATAACAAGATTTTTTAAAATTCTGTTTTAGTTTCAGTCCTGTTTTAATTATTTTAATTTTTTTTTCTTGTTTTTTTGTTGTTGTGAGTTTCTGGTTGATAACTAAACCAATACACTTCTGTCAGAAGTTCAGTATTTACCACACAAACATTTCTGACAGAACTCAATCATGAGTTTGAGCTATATTGGGAAATGAATGAACCTAATTGATAACAAACAGTAATATAACTTTGGGCTTTAAAAATCAGTTTCTGTACTTTGTTTTGAAGCTGCCTCTTTGTTAAGTTTTTATTTAGGGGATCTTTTGAACATCTATTTATGAGATGGGGAGGTATTTTGTCAATAAACAGTGTTGTCAACCTTCAGACATGTTAACTGGTAATGCAGTCTGACTTTACCTTAATCATGTGTTGTACTTGGCACCAAAATCAGAGCTATAAACTGTAAAAAGATGGAACAAATTTCGAGAAGTTAAAAACTTGTTCTTCTGTTTACTCAACACAAAGTGTTTAAATAGTTTACCTACTGATTCAGAGAAGTTGCCTATTTTCTTCCAGGCCAAAGAGGGTACCTAGTACCTGCTGGGTGTTTGTAGTGTGGGAACTCTCCTGTTTGCAAGTCTCTAGTTTAGATGTTCTGTTATTTGCATACCTGGGGATGTGCATGACATGAATATTAATAGTCTTGAAATCATTTTTGCCAAAATGCAATATCCAAGTGGGTCATACTATGCCATACAGTGCTGTATGCTTTCATCTTCTGTTGTGTAACTATTATTGGTCCTTCTGATCTTTTAAATGGTACTGTTTGATATGTTTGCAGTAGTTCTGTTTATTAAGAAGTTAATAGTGTATTTAATGCAGAATGCCTTTAAGTATTTGATGGTTACAATAAATTTTTGTAAAACGTTTTTCTTGTCCAAGCATTTAATTTAATACAACTCTGACAGCTTGAAAATCAGCCTCTTCCAACAAAGACAGCACAGTATTTAGAACAAGGTGTTTGGCAGTTTTCACTCATTTTTTTTAGACATGTATGACATTTCATCCAAATATTAATTTCTTAAAATATATTTTAAGGGGTTCTGAATTTTCTAGTAGTATCCTGAAGGCCCATTTAAGCCAGTAGTGCTCTAGCTGTAATTCTGGTGGCTTTTAGTAGCCACATTCCACCATCCTCCCCCACCCAAGGGCTTGTTTCAGGCAACCTTATTTCTACATATAATTAGTAGGTATTCATGAACACTGAGTGTGAGTTGATGTAATCTAATTGGTGATAAAACATCACAATCATGAACTAAAATTTAAAATCATGGCTTTTTAAGAAAAATGATTTTTTCCAGTGGTAGCATTGTCTTCACCAAGATTTTGAACAGTCTCTAAAAGAGTCCATTGTATTGGCACTGTGAAATTCATGAACAAGAATGGTGCAAATGACCATGTGGGCTTAACTCCACATCATGAGAGGCTGCAGCTACTGTTCCAGTTCTGCTGCAATGTCTGAAGGAGCTTTTAAAGTATTCCTGCAGTGTAACTAAGCAACCCCTGGGTAACTTCCAGTTTGCCTGTCTCTTGTGAAAACTCTTTTCTTTTAGCATGAGTTAAAAATCCATAGTAATCAATTCTTTATGTAGAAATGTGTTCTGCTGGTGGTGTTCTTACAAAGGGGAAATATCTTTAAATCCCAGTTTATACAAAGCTGTGCATATGTGCTGTTATTTGATTCTAGAGTTGGTTTTGTGTGTCCTGGTTGAGGTTGCAGCCCTGTTCTGTGAGGCACTGGGTAAATATGTCTTGGGAGAGTGCCCTTCATACAAATGTCACAATAGGTTTAGGTAAGATGGAGTGGGGCAACATGACATGTTCAAGGTCACAGCAGATCAGTGCAGGAATGAGTGAAATGCAGGGATTTTAAAATTTTATTTTATTTTTTTACTTTATTTTTTACTACCTGAAACCCTGTGCTGGAGGTCATAGGGCTCTCTGTGGCTCTTAATTAAATCCATTGGTGGTGCTCAACAGAATGGCCAAGAATCTTTTATGTCCTTGACCTGAGTAAATATTACAGTCCCTTTTGATTTACATGGTTTTCTCAGGAACAGTGTGAGTGAGGGAATTTTCACACTATCACAGCTTGTTTTTCTTGCTGCTATGAATGCAAATTCTAAAATGTTAAAGCTACCATGTGAAGCTTCTTAGCTTAGAAACCTGATCACTTTAAATGGGTTTATCATAAAATAGAAATATGATGTGTTATCCTGGTCAACATCTATTGTAGTTTAATTTAAAACCAGCTTTCAGAGTCCAGTACTCAATTTATTCTAATTCATATAAGCCATTTGTTGCATCAGTCATTTGTCACATGCATTTACAAGGCTTAATCTCTTTGGGTCTAATATTGCTTACACTACCATTCTTATCAGATATGTAGTTAATTAAAAATGGGCATCTTTTAAATCCTGAACGTCTTAATAATGTCTCACATTTTTAGCCTAAATTAAATGCATTGAAGAAAATGCAGCTTTTCTCACTAAGAAACAGTCCCATCTCAGTTTGGTTGCAAGTGGTTACGTTTTTATTCTAGATAAAAAGTAGGACTAATTTTCTATCATAGCCATAGCTTCTTAATATTATAATAAATAATTAGAAACTAATCACTTTACCCAATCTGGTTGTTGGTTATGCTGATGATAATGCTGAAATGAGAGCATCTCTTTATGGATGGTAGATTTTGTGCATGGTCTTTTTAGGTGTTAGATACCTTTGGTGTTTTCTATTCCTCTTAAAAAAAGACTTCATTAAAGAACAAGTAAAAATGAAGGTCTTGTTTTGCTAAGAACCAAAGTCAGCCTTTTAAAGGTGACTTGTATAGAGGTAAGTATTGCCATCCACAAGCTGTGTTAACGTTGCTAATGCACTTGCCAAAATAAGTCAAAGGCAGGACTTTCAGGCTTCAATTTCAATTTTTTTTCAGGCCTTTTAGTTTTTTTTCTCTTCCAAAACTTGGGGGTTTTATTAAACAAGAGGAGTAGCCACAGTGCTGCTCTGCGCATTTGCTGGAGTAGGAGTCAAGGTTAATTAATAATTTATGTTAAAAGCTGATAAAGGGAAGCCAACCTGTGACATTCCAAGCAGTTTCATTTTGAAGAAAAGGTTCTGACCATTAAGAGATGGAAGAAATAGAGTCTGAATTTCTTACATGAGGAGCTGTTTATTTCTGTTCCTGTTACACATGATGTGCTGGGTTTTAGAAAAATCAACACCCAACCAAACCCTGAGTCCCTTTTCCAAATATCCTCTGGGAGGACCTAATGCAAAAAGCATTTGGAAGAGGATGTTACTTATCTGTGGACTTTAGTAAGTTTTCTTTGGGTTCACACTGTGATCTCTTGATAGATGTGGAATTAAAGTTCTCCAAGGGTTCTGCTTGGTAAAGTTTTAATCTGTTTTTTCTTCACAAGCCATTTCTCAGGAGAGAGGGGGAGGGTGTCTTTTGGATGCTGATGGATGGTCTGACTCACTGAATAGTCTGAAATGTTTACTAAACTATTTTGCTTCCATGTTTTAATAATAACTGAATATAAATTAGTGTGAGAGTGTTTTTTAAAAATAACACTATTGCTCAAAATTTAGAAAATACTGTGGGGAGTGTCAGGAAAGATAGCTTGGGAAAAATCCCTTTGAAAAATTATTTTGTTTTGGGGACACATTGCAGGCTGGAAAATGAAATACTGATAGTTAAAGGCCTATTTTATAGTGTTCTGTAGAAGCAACAACTCAGTTTTGTGGTGTTTAAGAAGCTTTGCTTGAGGGATCCCTGTTCCTTTGCCATTCCCAAGTGAAGCCTGGATTGTGGTTCAGTTCCATGGGTTTTGAGCTGTTGTTTTGAGTGGTGTGAAAGCTTTCCCATCCTGAACTATGTATACACAGTATACATTGATTCTCCCAAAAGGCAAGACAGAGGAGGTTTCACCTAGAAACCACATCTTTCATTTAAAATGGATGACCTCAGAATGCAAACTACAATATTCCTGATATTTATATGAGGAAGACCTGGTTTATTTTTTTCCCCTGGAAGTACAAGTGCTCTGATAAGTCCACTGTTTTCCTGTGCTTTTGACATCCCATTTTATATCCTGCCTTGGATAGACTCAGACAAGATTTTTGTGTTACAAGTGCATGTAAACAAATAATTTTTCCATAGTCACTTGTGCATTAGCTGGAAACTTTCTTGTTCTGCAGTGAAACCATGGAAGCTGAGTGGACAGTTTGTGGAGCAGGAAATAAGATGATGATTTTTATCTGAAGTTCAGGTCCTGTAGTGTTGGTCAGACTTTTTGGGTATAAGCACATAGGGGTTTTTGCTAGAGTTGCTGTAAGACAAGTGCTTGTGGTTAATTATCCAGATAGACCATGAATAAAATGAAGTCTCTAAGGCTGTACATTTTATAACCATTTCCAGTCTGCTGTAAAGCAGGAAACTTCTCTTTTAAAGAAGCTTTATACAAACCTTCTTTCTAAAAGCAAGTCAACACATCACATTTAATGTGGGATTTTTGCTGATAGATCCTGTCTTGCCACAGTGACTTTTCATCACGTACCTTTTTTTTTGTTCAGCTTTCAGCCCTTTTTTTGAAGTTCTCAATGGTGTAGGATTACACTTGTCATTCATAGATTTACTTGAACAATGGAATAAATAGTGTTTTCTGTTTTACTTCAAAGAATTGCCAAGAAAATGCTTTTAGAAGAAATCAAAGCCAATCTTTCCTCTGATGAGGATACGTCTTCAGATGAGCAGCCTGAGGAAGGAAAGAAGAAACCTGCAAAGCAAACTGAAAACACAGGAGATGATGGTAAGCACCAAAAAGCATCTGGGACGAATTGGTGCTGTGGCACCTGTCATAATTTCAAGGGTCACTTGGGAAAATGATCATTGTTAAAGCTTTCAGCAAAAAAGATTATTGATGTTGATTTGTATTTGCCACATAGAGGCCAACATATGTGGTCATGAGGATTATAATCTCTTTTAATCTCCTGTATCTTTATTTTCTTGTTATAGTCTGATTTTTGTAAGCAATTAAGAAGTCTTGGGGGTTTGTGAGGGATAATCTATCCAGAGCAGTAAGTCCTGCAAGTGCACAGGAGAGATTTGGCTAACACAGCCATTGGAACGGGCATTCCAAGCATTCAGGCAGTGTGAAATCCTTAACATTTGAGGAAACTGGTATGTTGTTGCTTGTAATTCCCTGGAACAGCACGGGATTTAGCTAAAATTCATTCAGATTTTAATTCTTGCCCAATTTATGTGAGATAGGAAAGTGACTGGTATGCATGTGGTACTGACTCTTCTGTGTGACAGGAGAGAATGAAAAGGAAGACAATAAGTCTGAAAAGGAAGAAGGTAATTCTGAGTCAGATTCAGAGGAAGAAGAAACCTCCAAGAAGCCTAGATACAGACACAGACTGCTGAGGCACAAGCTCACCGTGAGTGATGGGGAATCTGGAGAAGAAAAAAAGGTGGTGAAACCAAAAGACAAAAAAGAAGGGGGGAAGCGCAGAAATAGAAGGAAAGGTACATAATCCACATCTTTTTTTTTGTCATAAAAGGTACTTGCTTCTATAACTCCAAAGCTTGTCAGAATGGAGATCTCAAGCTTTGTAATTTTAAAATCCCTGTATGAACTTCCCTGTGTAAGAAATCTAGAATTCCCTTATCTTTGTGTGATAAATAGTTTTGTTTGAAATGTTGAATACAAGTGCAGCTCTCCACTTACTGTATCCTCTGAATTGGATTAACCTTGTGGAGTCTTAGAATATCCATCTTAAACAGCACAGGCAAGCCCAGCATGTCTAATTTGGGAAAATCAATCTAGTCCTTTATGTAATTTCTCTCTGGGACTGGCAGTAGTGCCTGAGGAATGTCTCCGTGCTGGGATTCCGGTGGAGCAGGCTGGAGCTGAGCAGCAGATGGCACTGTGAAATGAGCCTGGGCTGGGGGCTGGCTTTATTGTTGCAGGCAGGAACAAAGAACCTCTGGGGCTTTTCTGGCCAGGAAAGGTGCACTGGGCATCCCTGTGTTGCTCTGATGCCAGCCAGCTGTTGTGGTCTTCCACAGAATAAAAGATGCAATGTGGTTTGTTTAGCATTTTCCTCCATGAAAACTCCCGTTTTTATCTGTTTGCATATTCAAGTTTTTCCTCCCTTATGGGATTAAAACTCTACTTACAACATTTCTTTCAGGAGGAATAACTGTAAATTGCCTTTGAATTAATGTGCAAATAAGAGGCAGCTCAGGGTTCTTTAGTGCAAACCTTTGTAGCTAACTGCCCTTGAACAGACCAATGTATTTGATTTCAGTTTGCCATTTTAAGGTTACTATTTATGTTATTAATGTTACCTTTCCCCATGTATACAGAACAACCCATGTTTTAAGCTTTGTCATTCATAAAACAATTAAACTTTCCACTGTGTTCAAGGTCAAGCTGAAATTAAAGGTGTTAAATGCCACACTGGTGTCTTAATTACCTAAAAATGCCACTGATAGCTCCTCAAAGTGCTTAGGAGAGTATTGCTAATGCTGCTTTTTTAGGTGCAGTTTTAATTGCTTTTTGAGGCAGTTTTGAGCTTGCATTACCTGAAGAAATGCCAAGCCATAAATGCAGCAATGTAATTTTATATGTTGTTAGTAAATAAGGGTCCTTTTCTTGAAGTATGGCTGTAAAATGACACGTAAAACATTTGAAACAAAAGCTTCTGTTTAACTAAAAGTCATCTTTTGTTTTCTGAAGTTCCATACTGCTCCCCACGGTTCTGCTCCATCATATAATGCACTCTCTCATTTGCTTGTAAAATAAATGTAGATGTTCATGCATAAAGAGCTCAAGGCTTGTTGGCACAATAAGCCATCCACCAGGACTCAGCTAGTGCTTAAATTGTAACCTTTTCTTCTCTGTACCCCTTTTATCCCTCTTGCTCCTTACAAATATGGGTTTAATGGGTCCCATATTGTCTGAAACCTTGGTGCTTGTTGCTCTTACCCAGTTTGTAGTCCAGTGAGGAGCTGCTGGCTTTACAGGCATACTCACCACGAAATAAATGCTGGTTTCTTTTTCAAGTGAGCAGTGATGACTCAAATGATTCTGAGTTCCACGAGTCTGCAGTGAGTGAGGAGGTCAGTGAGTCTGAGGATGACCAAAGACCAAGGACCAGGTATGAATAAACCTGAATTGTGCCTACCCTGTGTTTATTTGGGGTTTTAATAATGCAGTTTTGGCAGGGAGATGGTAAAAGTTAAACACTTTGGAGCAGTTCTTAAAACCCCTGATGATATTTGTCTATAGGAATTATAGAACAAGAATTTATTTTGCAGCAAATGTGGGAATTTTGATTTTGTACCACAGTGGGGGGTACACAACATGATGATGAGCCAGTACAAGAAAAGATCAACAAAAAAATGGACATTTTTATTTCAAATACATCACTGTCAGCTGGTGGATTGCAGTATAAAATTAATGCTTTAGAGTTCTGTGATTCTGTAGGGTTTTCTCATTGCTGTGTGTGTCCAGTGGGCCGAGGAGCAGGAAGGAATTTGGAAGTCTCTCCAAACTGCACAAAAGGAGTGCATATTTTATTAATTAATGATATAGTCCGTCTTTACCATTGTTTTTCAGTGAGGCAGTAGATTTTTATGGTTTATCAGTAATATTCCCTTTTTGGTTTTTTAATAGATCTGCCAAAAAAGCTGAGGCAGAAGAAAACCAGCGCAGCTACAAACAGAAAAAGAAACGAAGGAGGATAAAGGTTCAGGAGGATTCATCAAGTGAAAATGAGAATAAGGTGCTGTATCATGTTTTGAAGGAATAAATGGGGAGTTGCTGCCTCTGCTGCCAGCTGCTCAGGGTATCTCTGACAGCTCTGCACAAAGGACAGTAACAAATTAATACTTTTCTCAATGTCAGTTCAGGCTAAAATTAGTAGAAATGGTGGAGGTAAAACATTATGTTTAACTAAAATTTTTCCTGTCTAGATCTTGATAAAAATGCTTGATACTGAAGTAAATGGAATTTTTAATCTAAATGTAAGTGAGACAAGTTGCAGATTAAGGCTTTAGTAGTGTTGGGGTTTCTTTTCCTGTGTGGTGGAGGTGAGGACTGACCTGATTTAGCACCAGTATAACAGAAAGGAAGTGCTTTATCAATAATCATTAGCTACTATCAGATGATAACAGTGCCTTCAGTACTGCCTTTGCACAGCTGGGCTTATCTTTGCTATCTCAGAATACATTACAGTTAAGGTGGCACTTCTTTTGTCATATTTTAAAAAAAAAAGGCATCTTTTTTCTTATTAGCTGAACTTCACCTGTGTGTATAAGAATTTCTGGGAGCTTGTCTAAGAAAGAAGGGTTTGATGGTCTGTGCCATAATTTTCTTGCTAATGTGTACTTTATTTAATTTCTAATAGAGTAACTCTGAGAATGAAGACAATGATGACTCAAAGTCTCCTGGAAAAGGCAGGAAGAAAATAAGGAAAATTATTAAAGATGATAAACTTAGAACAGAAACACAAAATGCACTTAAAGAAGAAGAAGAAAGAAGAAAACGTATAGCAGAGAGAGAACGGGAGAGAGAGAAATTGAGAGAGGTATGGTCTGGTTTCTCTGTAAAATTCTGTGAACTTGAATTCCTGATGATGTTTAAGGTGATAAATTTCAACCTCAGTGTCATTTGATGAGTAATTTTTGAAAACTGCTTACATGCAGCCTTGTAAGCCACAAGTTGTGTCTGCAGTTTCCTGCAGGTTGACCTTGATAAGTGTTATTTGATGCTGCAATCTTTAGAAACTTGTTTCAGTTCCCTGCTTCACTTCAGTGCCAGAGTAAGTTGTGAGGCAGTAAAGAATTGAAAGTTTCTCTTTACTAAATAAATTACGACTTCCAGTTCTGCTAAATGTGATGTGTCTCAAATGCTGGGTGTTACTCACATGAGAATATTCCTCTGATGCCCTGGTTCTGTTTGCAGGTGATAGAGATCGAAGATGCTTCACCTCTGAAATGTCCCATTACAACCAAGCTGGTTTTAGATGAAGATGAAGAAACCAAAGAACCATTAGTGCAGGTTCACAGGAGTATAGTGACCAGACTGAAACCACACCAAGTAGATGGTAAGGAAAGAGTTTAAAGAAAAAAAATTAAATTTTTCTCTCCAGGGGCACAGCACTTTACACAGACTGAATCAGAATAAAAACTCCTTGACAGGCAAAACCAGAATGTGTTTTCTCTTCTCCCTGTCCCCAAGAACAGTCAATCTGCATCCTCACAGTAATATTTTCTAACCCAGTTGCCACATCTTCAATAAACTGTGAATATAATCAAGTTCAAGATAAAGATCATCCCACATACAACCCACTGGACAGAAATGAATCAATAATTATCCTGACAGCTGCTTTCCTAAGAGTTATCATGATCTCAGTGATCACAGCTGTCTCTTATCGAGTGAACTTTAATAAAACGAATGTTTAATCAGAAAACTTTCAATGATTTCCTTCAGGTGTTCAGTTCATGTGGGATTGCTGTTGTGAATCTGTAAAAAAAACCAAGACATCTCCTGGCTCTGGCTGCATTCTTGCTCACTGTATGGGCCTGGGGAAAACGTTACAGGTAAGAAACAAAATTTATTTCTGTGTAGTTCCCTTGCAACTCAGAACAAGAAAATAAATACAGCTGGTAGGAGAGAGGCTCCAGGAAATTGTTTCTAAGACAGTGTAATAAACTTAAGCAGGTAGTGTTTTTTCTGTCTTCCTCATTCATTTGTTTTCCCTTAAGTGGTTTATTTCCTTGACTGTTTTTAAAATTCATTTGCTGCTGATAAAGTACAAGTTTATCAGATTTGGTTGTTTTTATTTTTTAATGCCAGACTTTGTGTCTAAAGTCAGATGCTGGTGGGTTTGTGGGGGTTTTCGGAGTGACACAAAGCTGAGGATGATCAGAGGGACCGAGGTCACTCGTGGTATATATATAAAGAAATGTTTAATTTATGAAAATGATTGGTGAAATGTAAAGGGAAGGTTCTCTATTTATGAAATCCTTCAGCAATTCAGAAGTGGATCTCAGTATGTGAAGGATGTGTGCAGCCACGTAACACAGAGTAAGGAGTGTATGAACTCCTAAACACCTGTATGAAATTTTAACCATTGAGTTGAAACAGGGAAAACATGTTTAAACCAGGCTGATGTTGGTGATTTAATTACATAATTGAACAGATACATTTGTCTTTCTTTCCTGGTGTTTATTTGGTGTTCTGCCTGTTTTTTGTCTTGCAGGTAGTAAGTTTTCTCCACACAGTCTTGCTATGTGACAAACTAGATTTTCGGACAGCTCTGGTCGTGTGTCCACTCAACACTGCCTTGAACTGGCTAAATGAGTTTGAAAAATGGCAAGAAGGTTTGGAAGATGAGGAAAGACTAGAGGTAAAAGGCTTAAAAAGAGTAATTCAGTTATTCATGAAATAACTGAATGATTTGCATAATTGGGAAGCTCCACCACTCAAAATACAGGCTGAGGAATGCACTTTATGTGAAAAATCTACTTAATATGTTGGAAGTATTAAAAGTTGCACCATTCTTCGAGTATTTTAAGAAGAATTAAAGCTTTTTTTTTTTCCCCTTTGGAAGGTCTGTGAGCTGGCAACTGTGAAAAGGCCTCAGGAGAGGAGCTACATGCTGCAGCACTGGCAGGATGAGGGAGGTGTGATGATCATTGGCTACGAGATGTATCGAAATCTGGCACAAGGCAGGAATGTGAAGAGTAGAAAACTTAAAGAAATATTTAATAAAGCTTTAGTTGACCCAGGTAAGTGGAAATTAATGCAGGCTGTGTAGATTGTACTTCCAGGTGTAGGTATATGAGCAAAGAAAATAAATAGTGCTGGTGAGATTCATCAGATTTTCTTTGTTGGCTTTTGCTGAGTTACAGAAATTTGTTCAGAATCTCCCCCATCTGCTTTTGGAAATAGATTTCTGTAACAGTCTTTTCTGTTAAATCAAATACAAGGAGTATATTCTGGAAACTTTTCCTATTAAGTATTTTTATTTGCTAGCATTGCTTCCTCTGCAAAGTAATTTGAGGTGTCTATTGGGGATCCAAAGCTGTTTTAATCTGTTAACTTGTTACAACCACGAGCTGTTTTGTCCCTGATGGAAATCTACCATTGAGGGGGCAACTACACATGAAAATAATAGTGTACGTTAGAAGTGTGAAAAAACAAGTGTTAATGAAGTGCTAATTAAGGGAATGCAGATAAAGCAGGTAATTATTTTTTCAGTCTTGAGAAACAGATGCCTGCTTTGAGCTGAGCTGAACTGAGCAAACTTATTGTCAACATGTATGGAAGCACTTGAAAGTATTCCAAGTTATTATAACTGATTTCTCAGGTGGTCACCAAAAAGGAGTAAAAATTTTAGAATGAGGAAGGTTCACCAAAATAGCAAAATTTCCCTACAAATTCTGAACTGGCAGCTGATACCTGAAAATAACTCAGGGTTATGCAGGATGTCTTAAAAAGTGGTTTTAAAAGGCACCTTTGCTGTACTGTTGGTATTTCTCCTTGAGAATGCAGATGTGGAAGGCAGAGTAAATGGAGATGGGTTTTCTTGGATTTTAATTATCTGACTGGACTTCACATTGACCGTGTGTAATTGATTTTCTTTTTTTTTCCCTCTTTCTGATTGCTAATTGTACTTGGCGAGCTTGATTTTGTGAAGTTTCCTACTCAAGTAGGGCTGTGAATTCTGTTCTAACAAACAAAGAGATTATTTTAAGGGGAAAAATAACTTTGTGATTATTGGCATTGGCCAAGTGGAATTGGCATCTCCAGCTCTGCAGAAAGGCTGCTTGAGCAGCTAAAACATTAATTAATTTTCTGCCAGCTTGACTAAGTCATACAATGGCTGTGGAGTCAGGGAAGCTGCAGTACAGCAGCTGATGAGCTATTTTTGTTGATATTTAATGTGCTGATTCCACACACATTATTTAAGCAGTGAAGGAAATGCACTTCTTGTCAATGGCTTTTTTGTCTCCTCCTACCTAAGCTGTAGTTATTCAGAGCAAAAAAACCCCCAACAACAAACCAGAAACCAAAAAAGAGGGGGGAACCCTGTGCTGTCAGTGCTATTCTGTATCTGATTTTCTCAGGATATTGCATTTATTGAGAATATTGCCAGCAAAGTCAAAGCTAAGGGATAAAAGGTGTGAATTGCTGTGTCAAAGCAGTGGTGACAGGACAGTAATTTTGTACTCAGTGGGTCATGTTCTGGTGCAGTGATGAAATAGAATGTCATACAGTGATTGATTTTTGGGGGAGTTTTTCCTGGTGGTAAGTGTAAGGGAGGGCAAACATTAGGGTTGTTACTGTGTGTCTTTACAGCAGCATTGTCCCTTCATGGATTTGTGTTTGTGTAACCCCAAAAATGCTGGACTGTGGGATGTTGGACATGCAGTGCTAGGAGGAGACAGTGACTGGTATAACCTGCCCTGTCCCATCCTGTGCTTTTACATCCTGCTGTGTTCCTGTTCTCCTTCCAGACCCCTTCAGACCCTGGGACAGAGCAGTGTTTGGGATTAGGTCATGGACTTGTGTAGATTTAATTGGGTTTGGAAGCTGCAGCACATTGAACCTTGCAGATTTTGAATAATTCCATATGAACATGGAGCCTCCTGTTCTGTTCTCTTCTAGGACTGGTTGGTAGGAGGGAATCAGACCATTAGGAAAGTCAACCTTGAAATAACTCCTTAATTATTTTTATAGAATCATGGGAACTTTAAGGTTGGAAAAGACCTCCAAGATGAAGTGCAGACTCACCATGCCCACTAAACTGTGCCATGATCTTCCACGTCTACTCATTTTCTGAACACTTCAGGGATGGTGACTCCCTGGGCAGCTCCTTCCATGCTTAACCACTCTTTCAGTGGAGAAATTTTTCCTAATACCCAACCTGAACCTCTCCTGGCACACCTTGAGGGCATTTCACGTTGCCTCATCTCTTTCTCTATTTTAACTAATTGCAGAAAGACAGAAATGTCCAGGTGTTGCTACCCACTAATTTTTGGAGCTATTTGGATTGGCTAAATGGATGAGAATGTGCATGGCAAGATTCTCATTTGATTTTTGCTCTCTTGGTGAGTCAGGATGGACAGTTGCAGGTTCCAGTGCAGGAGAAAGCCATGTGCTGGCTTGCTGCTGGGACTGGAAATAGGGAAACCTTGGCCTCTGGGAGCATTTCCCATTTAAAAAGCTGCAAATTTGGTGTTTAAGTGCTAATTTAATGAGATGTGTCTGGTGAATACTGCTGGGATAAGACATATTATATGGGAGAAGCTTGTGTTGCACTGTCAAGGGGACCAGAGGGGGAAGGTTTAGCCAAAGGTTATGGGTGGAGAAGTGATTTCATTAATTACCCAGCTCTGCTACGTGGAAGAATGGCAGGATTATATACACATGCAGCTTTTCCAGGCTGCTTTGTGCCACTGCTGAAGGGCTGTTGGTTATTGATCACTGCTCTGCTCTGCTTGTAGCACTTCAATAACTTTATTTTTTTTTTAACTTGTTGCTACTAACAAAAATTCTGTCACTGTTTAACTTGGAAACTGCTCTTTAATTGACAGTTGTATGAAGTTCTTGTAGACTTCAGAGGAACAGGAGAACTGCGTGTATATATCTCTATATATCTCTCATTTATGTATTTCAATATATTAACATGTGCAAGTACAGTAAGGATGAGAAGGGGAAGACTTTGAGGAAAGATTTCATGAGTAAGGCTGTTTAGCCTAGAAAAAAACCAACTAAACTGACAAATTTTTCACCATTTGAGAGCTGGTTAATGAAAGGAGTGTTACGAGTTGGTTTTGACATCATTTGGGGAAAGGAAAGGGCAGCATTTATTCAGATTTGCAGCAGCTTGGGTATTGTTGCACAGTGTTGTAGCAAGAGAGGCTGTGGAGTTTCCCACTTCTGTCAGGTCTGCCCCTTTCTCATAACCCTTATCTCAGATGGAGAAATTGATCTAAATGATCCCCTGAGGTGCCTTTAAGTTTTACATTCCTTTATCATATTTTGAGGAATGTTCTGTCCATAATGATTTGCATTTTTGTTTTGTAAGAACAAGGGAAAAACCCCACAAATTTATGAAAATCCCTGCTGCTGAACTGTAGCCAAGATGTTAGTTTAAGATAGCAGTGCTACATGCCTGCCAAACAAACCATGAATAATTGTACTAAGATAGGGTTTTTTCATATTTTTACTGTCATTCACTTACTCTAAACAACAGGTTTTGAGATGATTTTGTAATTTAATTTCTTTAACTTCATGTGAATGAATCACAGTCTTTAATGAAACGAGGACTAGAGAAAGGATCTGTCACTGCTAGAGTTGGTTACATAAAATTAAAGGAAGGCTTTGTGTGTAGCCACTCAGTGTTTTTCGTGCTGTCAAAACTGGGATGGTACAGAAGTCATGAAATAATACAGGGAAATGTTTCTGTGGCAGGTGAGAAAATTCAGAAATACATTGGCTTGGACAAGCCTAGGTGCTTTTGGAATTCATAGGTGGATTTTCAGAATTGTCTTCCAGACTTGTTTCAGAAGTTTGGGGGTTGTTTTGTTTGGGTTTTTTGCTTGGAAAGAAATATCTTGTTGATTCCTTTCTCTTCACATGTAAGATTCAAATCACTTTTAAATCACCTTAAAATGGCTTGATTAAGGTGACTGGCACTGGTGTGTCAGTAGTCAGAGGTGTAATTGATTCTCTATTGTTGATCTCTGCCCTAGCATTACTTTTATTCTTTACAAGGCAGTTTAAATTTAGTCTGAGAAAAAGTATTCTCAGTAAGTTACAAAAGATTAGACTGTCCTTGCTGACAGATCCTCCTTTGCTGCTCAAATATTGGCCTTTTTAGAGCTGAATTGTTGAACCCAACTGGTGGCTTTTCTCCAAGGTGCAGCAACTTGTCATGAGCTGCTTTCAGAGTTGAGAGTGCTGGAACTGAGGTCAGATTTAGAGCTGGTAAAACATTTAACACTTCATATTAGTTGGATCCTTTACTTCATTTTCAAGATCTTTTACTTCATTTTCAAGGAAAGAAATTCCAGAAATTGCGCTAAATCTGAAAACAATTAGAGTGTGTCAGTCTGTTCTGCCAAGTTGGGTATTATTTATCTTATTATCAGAGTTGCTTTGCATACTGTGGGAATGTGTTGTGATGTGGTTTTGACATTCCTTGTGCAGCTCACTTAAACCAGACTGATATTTTATCTCCTGGAAGAAAGCTGAGGACATTCCTGAGGTAACTTGGAGCTGCAAGGTGGCAATTCACTTGTCTGCAATTCAGATCAAATGTGGTTGTGTTTTATATTATCTAAGACTTCTCATTGCACTCTGCCCCCCTAGTGATATTCTTGCCTTGATGAAGAATGTCAGGTTACCTGGTTTTTGGGTGTTCTGGGATTGCCCAAGTGTCAGTAGATGGCAGCCTAAAGCTGGAGAGAAGGAAGTTTTACTGAGTTTTGACGGGGTGGGTGGAGGTGCAGCCGTGCACAACCAGCTGCAGGGATCGACCATTTTGACAGGAATATACTGCAAAGATGAATTTAATCCTTGCCATGAAGACTTTACAAGCCTTTAGTTTACCAGAGTGTCTACTCTGAATGCTTGTGCAACAGCTGAGTGAGAACCCAATCAGTGCTAAAAAAACCTCACCATGAAACATACCAAAAAAGTTGAAAAAACCCCTTAAGTAACACTGATAGAACAGATTTTGAATACTTCATGCTCTCAGGTTCTTTGTGGCAATAAAATATTGTGGAGAGATTTAGTGTTGTTTCTTTCCAGGTCCTGACTTCGTGGTGTGTGATGAAGGACACATATTGAAAAATGAAGCATCTGCTGTCTCTAAGGCAATGAATTCTATTCGGTCTAGGAGAAGAATAATTCTGACAGGAACACCACTGCAGAATAATCTTATAGAATGTGAGTAGTTGTCTTTTATTTCCTTCAGTACACATTTGCCTGTCAGCCATAGAAGATATGTTTAGTTTGATTGGAAGAAAAGAATTTGATACAGTGCAGCTGCCTGTGAGGTTTCTCTGTATTTAGATGTGCCACATTTATTCTCTGTTTGCATCAATCCCAGTACTGTGCTTTCCATTTTGAACCACTCAAGTCTGATTGTTTTTCTCCTAGATCACTGCATGGTTAACTTCATTAAGGAGAATTTGCTTGGCTCAATTAAGGAATTCCGGAATCGATTCATCAACCCCATCCAGAACGGTCAGTGCGCAGACTCCACTCTGGTGGACGTCAGAGTGATGAAGAAACGTGCTCACATCCTCTATGAGATGCTGGCTGGCTGTGTTCAGGTAAGAACAGTTTGTCCCTAACTCATCACTTCATTTAACTGCAGGGAAGGAGAGGACTTATTTCATCTCCCTCTGATAAAAGCACCCAAAGGCCTGTAAACTTCTGATTTGAGAGCTCCGTAAATCTTTTAGCTTAAATATTTTCGTTAATTGTTGGATCTGTGCATTATTTGTGACTAGAAAAACTTTGTAGTTTTTCTCCAAATGTCAATGTATTCTAAAATACAAGTATTAGAGAATACAGCTGTTTCCTGCTGGGAGACAAGAACATTTTATGGTAGAGTAGGATATGAGTTGCTTTGAAATACTCTTTTTTAATTCCATATGCACATTTAAGAGCTGCCTTAAAGTCTGCACAGAAAATTGCTGGTCAATAGTTTGTCAGTTGTTTCTGAATATATATTTTTTCTGATCTGTGAGAATCAGAACAACAGAAAACAAGAGAGAAGGAAAATTATTTGGGTTCAAAAGGGTGAAGAACTCATTACCTTATAGACCTTATATAAGAAAAGCTTTGGATGGAGCCCACATAGATTTTCTCCCAGCCCCATGCAGAGCAGATCCTGTCCATAGAGAGCAGCTCTCTTGTGGTCATTGGGTGAGTGGAGAGACAGAGTAGTGTAGGAGTCAGAAAAAACCAAACCAGAAGTAGAATTTGGTTTTAGTATTCTAAAAAAAACCCCAAAAGTAGTTCCCAGAGCAGCTCCTGGAGTTGCAGTGAACTTTGCAAGGACTTGGAACTGCCCATGGGCTTAGCAGGTCATAGACTTTGGCCTGACAAGCACCTGAATGGGGCAGGTGTGTTTCTGCTGCAGGGCCTGTGGTGAATTGTATTTACTGGCCGGGATTTTCCTGCCTTGTGGCTGGAAAGCACCAGAATCGCTGTCATTGATCCACGGTGCTTTGTCCTTTGAGATGCCACAAGTCCTGAAGCTCTCAGGAGTCGTTCTCATGTTTCTGTGACTGAAGCACTGTTTGTAAAATTGCAGAGGAAAGATTACACAGCATTAACAAAGTTCCTGCCCCCCAAATACGAATACGTGCTCGAGGTGCGGATGACCCCAATCCAGTGCAAGCTGTACCAGTATTACCTGGATCATTTGACAGGTATGTGCCTGCAGCTCTCCCTGAGGACAACACTGATGGCATTTAATAAGGGGCATTTTGCCACAGTTGGTAGGTGAAAATCAACTTCCTGGACATTGTACCGTGCACTAAAGTGCTTGGACAGCAAAGAAATAGTCTGGGGTTTTTCAGTTTTGTTTTGTAGTGCAATACTGCAGCATTACAGGTCATTAAAGGTAGCTCAAATTAGTTAGCCAGATTCATTGAAACCTAAATGCAAATGTTATTTTGTGTTTTCCACCTTGGGCTGCTTTTACAAAACCTAAGTAGACATGTCTGTCTTTTTAAGAGGATTTGTATCCGTTCCTGTACTGGGGAGCAGTGTGCTTTTATGTAAAATACATAATTGTGTTTCTCATTATCAAGAAAAAGGGGAAAAACTAATTTTGACAACTTTAACTAGGAGAAAAAACAGCTGTGACTGAGTAATTTGAGCCCTTTTACAAGAGATGTTACAGTGTGATGTGCAGCTGGAAAGAACACTCAGATCTGCACTGACGGGCTCTTCACAGGGGAGCAGTGTGTGGCAAACTCACTTCAGGGCTCACTCTAAAACCTGAACTTTATTGTCAGGTGTAGGTGGTGGCAATGAAGGTGGAAGAGGCAAAGCTGGAGCTAAACTATTCCAGGATTTCCAGATGTTGAGCAGAATCTGGACTCACCCTTGGTGTTTGCAGCTGGACTATATTAGCAAAGAAAATAAGGTAAATTAGATATATCAAAATACTCTCACTTGAGAACTTTCCAAATAAGCTCTGCCAAACTCTAGGTAAAGTTTCGTCAAATTAATGGAAATCTTTGTTGCTGTGGGGTCATTTTGCTGCTGGTTTTGTCATATTTTTCTTGCTGGGTATGTTGTCATTCTTAAAACATTTTGCAAGGCCAGGCCTTTGTAGAACTTACCATTGTTTAAATGAAGAGTAAGCAGATGGCTAAAGGTTTAATAAAAGCTTCTGGATGAACACACTTAATAATTTCTGGTTTTTTTCTTTTGAGGGCTATTTTGATGAAGACAGCATGGATGACTTCATAGCTTCAGATTCCGATGAAACTTCCATGAGCTTAAGTTCTGATGATTATGCAAAGTAATTGAGCTTTTATTTTGTTTGCTGGTGTTGTTTCCCTTACAGAACTGAAGTGATTTCTGTAAAATGAATGTTTGTTTTATGTGTCTGTTGGAATATGTTTTCTTGCAGTGTGATTTAAAAAAAACATCATGGGGTGTATAATGTTGCTTTTTAGGAAAAAAAAATCCAAGGGGAAAAAGGTGAAGAAAGAGTGTAGCTCAAGTGGAAGTGGCAGTGATAATGATGTTGAAGTCATTAAAGTCTGGAATTCAAGATCTCGTGGAGGTGGGGAAGGAAATGTAGAAGATCTTACAAACAACCCTGCGTCAACAAAGTCAGATGAAGGTGAGGATAATGCAGAGTGATGAAAACGTGAGGCAGCTTTGTTTTGCAAAAGGCAATTTGAGATGGCTGTCAGGAATTCTGCTGCGTGGCAGAATGGCAAATTCCTTAATTCCGTACTTACTGCTCCTGCAACTTCTAATTTGTCCTGGAAATGTGTCTGGGATAACGTATTTATCCTGGAAAAACAAGGGGCATCAAGTTAGAACTTGGGGGTTTTGAGGCAGGGAAGCTGCACAGTGAAATTTTTCAATTCAGAAGTACAAAATTATTTAAGCTTAAGAGGAACCGTGCTGCTTTTCAACTTTTTAAAACATATTGCTGGAAGATAATGGAAAGATTAGGAAATATATGTGCAATAATTTGTTGCATCTGGAATTTGAATTGGATGCTGAGCAAGCTGATCCAATGCAGCAGGAATACAAGACCTTTTTAGAGTTGTTCTTCAAACTTCTTACAGCTGTACACTTAATTTCTGTTTTTTTCCTGTAATAATCTAGCTTTTGTCTTGTACCTGGTATTGCAGAGACAATTTTCTGAATCTGTTATTTCATGTGTGTCTAATCCTTTTCCCTAAGTAATTTAAATTTCTGGGGACAGCTCAGGTGAGAAATCTTTTATTTTGCCCCCATCCCAATGACAAACACGTTGTAAATGTGTGAGGAGAGGAGGGTGTGAATGTAAAACATTTACACACCGAGATCAAATGTGTTAAAGGAATTGCATTATAGTCAGGGTGAGTTTCTGTCTCTGCATCACTGAAATATTTAACTCTTGTGCAGCCTTGTAATTGCTGATAGTGCAAAAACTGGGGATTTTTTGCCTCTTTAACTCTTTTTATTACAGTGAATTTTAATAATGAAGGAACAATTCTGTAGTTCAGACATTCAGAGCAATTAAATAGTGACCTCGTTCTCATGTTTGATTTTTATTCCTTTTTCTTTGGTGTTTTTTTTATAGGCAAAGCTACATCATCTTCCAATCCTGGTAGCCCAGCTCCAGACTGGTACAAAGATTTTGTCACTGATGCAGATGCTGAGGTGTTGGAACATTCTGGGAAAATGGTGCTTCTCTTTGAAATTCTTCGAATGGCAGAGGAGCTGGGAGACAAAGTGTAAGTCAGTTCTGGACATGTTATTAAGACTTGATGAATACATTAGTCTGACTAATTAGTGTTCCCCATCCACTCCTCATTCTGCTGTGGCTGTTTTCTGAAGCAGACAAGCCTGTTACACTCACTTTTGTCAGGGAGTCTTCCCACACCTGCCTGTGCTCCTCTGTTTGGCTCAAAGGTTGTATCAGAGGGAGGAGGGAACAAAAAAGAAGCAGTACAATAATTAAAATAACTCCAGAGATGAATTCTGTGTTTCCCTGTTTCTTTTTTCAGCCTAGTGTTCAGCCAGTCCCTAATATCTCTGGATTTGATAGAAGATTTCCTGGAGCTGGCTAACAGGGAGAAGTCTGACAGAGATAAGCCTCCTATCTACAAAGGTGGGCGTCTCCTTCAACAACTGCAGTGCTCATAACTCTTTCACAAGTCTTGATTCAGTCCCCAGGGAATGGGTTTGAAATCAGTGTTTTCTTTGGAATATTGCATGCTGTGGACAGTTCCTGAAGCTGGCAGGGTTATTGGGCTCCCCTGCAGGAGGTCTCTGCTGCCCCATTATGGACTCTTGCTTCTGCTTTCATTCTGTATCGTCCGTGCTTGTTGTAGCCTAAGCAGATTAAATGGTCATATCTGAGAGAAGGCATTTATTTTGTTAAATTCTGCACAAAAATGGTGTTAAATTCTGGTGCATGGCAAATCTTGATCCTTCCTCCTGGGAGAGAGAGAGTCAAAGAAAATGAGGCTGCTTTAAACCAGTGTGTAAAACATGGAAAATATGAATTCAGGCTTCATATGTACAGCAGCAGGTTGGCTTCTGGATTTCATAAAGGAGCAAGTATTGAATTAATTATTATCCCAGTGATGCTCAAATGGCATGGAATTTCTCACTAGGATGTTCCCAGAGCTCCTGAGGATGCTATTCATCCTTGCACGGAGTTGCAGTGTGGATTGAAGAATTCCTTCAAGTCTGCCTTTCCTTTCCAGTCTCTCATCCAGCTCTTCCACGTGTTTGCACTTAGAGATAAGGGAAAAGTGGCTCAGTGATGGTGGCTGGAGCTCTCCAGTATCTGTGTCTCACAGATTTACTGTTCCTGGCTGTTGCTTCCTATTCTGAATTTTGTCATCTTCACACATTACAAGGTGTCTTTTTGAGGAGTTTGTGCTTTTATTCTGAGATAATGTTTTAAAGAGTTTGGGGTTTTTCATGTGTGGTAGTTCTGGCTGGCAATTTGATGATGTATCATGGCAAGATTCACCTTTCCTGACAGAACTCACCCATCTGTCTCTCACAATGGATTGAATTGAGCAGTGCTGGCTCCCAGAAATGCTGTTTTCTTTAGGATTGATGGCTCAGGGGTGTTAGTTCTGTGTACATGTACCTTGATGGCCAGGGAAGACGGAAGGTTACTGTGAACTGGGGAGAGAAGAGCTTCCATCAGCTGAAGTTGTTTTTTCCCCCAATCTGACAAAAGTTGCTGTAACTCACAGGGTGATTAAACCCAAAGATTTTGGTGGATTTCAGTTCCAAAATGATTAGAGTTTGACCTTTGAAATCTCCTTTGGAGCACGGACTTATCAGTGCTGGTTGTGTGGGAGGCTGACTGACACTGATGCTGTGACGAGAACCTGCCTGGATCAATCAGAAAAGTGCAATTAGTGCTACTGTACCTAAAGATTAAATGTAACAACATCTTTGGGACTTTGAAAATTAACTTTGGCTCCAAGTTAAGGTACAGTTCTGCAAATTTATAAATAGATAAATGTAGATAAATTGTACATAAAACAGATAGAAATTGTGAAAAATAAGAGGACTTGCCCTCCAAAAAAGCTCAGGTGTTTTCAAATAATTAAACTTAGCCTTAAAACACTTCTTTGATTATAAATTTTCGTCTTTAAATTCCAGTTGGTATAAAACTTCTTTTAGGAGTTGGTCCTTTTGTAAAAAAGAAATTAAATTTTCAGAAGGAATGGGTAGGGAGAGATACTGGGTACATTTTGCAAGGTAAAATTACATTGACAGCGTTTATTCTGACTTTGAATAATTTTAGACAAAATTGGCTCAGGGTTTATATAGGCCATTGCAGGTTTGTGGATGATCATTGTCATCACAAATCAATTGCTGTTATTTTCTGTTATTACCATATTTTCTATATTGTTATTTAGGCTCTGCTGCATAATTTTCAAGGCGTGTTTGTGGCAAGTACCTGTATGCTCCAAAAACATGTGGTCTTCTCCATTGTCACATCAGTGTGTTTTATGTTCCATATTTGTTCTTCACTGTTTAGGGAGTTGTGTGTATCCAGAGTTACCAGTCTGGTTATTTTCACCATCAGCATTTTCATAACTTGGCTGTTGCATTTACAGGTGAAGGGAAATGGTTCAGAAATATTGATTATTATCGCTTGGATGGCTCAACCACAGCTCAGTCCAGAAAGAAATGGGCTGAAGAGTTTAATGATGAAACTAATGTGAGGTGAGGTCTCTTCTGAGATACAAATATGCTTCATTTCCACCCTTTCCTTTCTTTTGTCCCTGTTTTTTATTACTTTGGTCAGCTTAATGACCTTAAGACCAGGCAGATATTGATCCCAGTGTTGTCAGAACTCACACAGAAAATGTGCAGCAATGTGTTAGTGACTTCACATGAATTCCATTGTACTCAGCAGTGCTTCCTTGCTGTTTTCATTGTCCTTTAGATTGTAACCAATTTAAATCAGAGACAATGTTTTTATTGCAATTACTTCAAGCATGTAAGGACCTGGGAAGGATGTGGACAGGAGGCTGCAGTACCTGGGCCACTCAGGGGCAAATTAACTCTCTTAGCTGCCTCCAGAATTGGCTGCCCGCCTTCCACTGCTCGTCCAAAGTGGGACTTTATAGAGAGGTACAAACTTGTATTTGAATGAAGTTAAGGAGCTTTATTTAAAAACTAAAGTATGTAATCGTGGTGCAGTAATTTATAATGTGCAGGGGAAAAGAAGTTAAATTAAGAAGTGAACTAATCCAGTGTTAATACTTTCAAATAGTTTATTCTGTCAGGTGTCTGTCAAGAACTGGTTCTAAGGTGAACCTGAGTGAGATTTTTTGCATCTCAAAAAAAGCAGATATATCAAAGAGACAGGATCATTGGAGAGTTACCCTGAAAGTTTGCAGGCCAGGAAAGAGTTTCAATGGCATGGAATCTGCCTGTTTAAAATTATGGTTTAAATTTGATATAACTAATTTCATTAGAGCTTGAAAATGCAAACCTCAAAGTTTTTTCTTCCCTGCCAGTTTTTGTTAACAGCTGGTTTGCAAAAGGCCTTGATGTGTATTTTTGGGAGTGTATGTTTTGCTAAAAGTGTTGTTCTTGTAAAACCTGCATCTGTTTTATGCTTAATACATTATTTTAATGAAGTTTTAGAGTTATTTCAGTGTATGAACAGCTCCATAGTAACCCAGCACCACAGGAACAACAACAGTTATTTTTCGAAATACTCAAATTTTGCTCTTCTCTGTTCCAGAGGCCGCTTGTTTATCATATCCACTAAAGCAGGTTCCCTGGGAATAAACCTGGTGGCTGCTAACAGAGTCATCATCTTTGATGCCTCGTGGAACCCCTCCTATGACATCCAGAGCATCTTCAGGGTTTATCGCTTTGGGCAGAACAAGCCTGTGTTTGTCTACAGGTTTTTGGCTCAGGTACATTTCTGGCTGCTGTTTCTGTGCTGTTTCATCCTCCAGTCAAATCTGGGAGCTGGGATTGTTGGGACTGTACCTGTTTGGGCTGGTGTTGGGGTCTGTAGTGATCCACACTGATCCAGTTGTGATCTGGAGCAGCATTTGGCCACTGAAGCAGCTCTTGAAGGAAAGAATGGTAAAATAAATGACAACAGAAATTATTTCCTGTTAAGTCCCCCTTGTCTGACACTTTGTGTAACACAAATTCTGGAATTCCAGCAGTGATTCACATGTCCAGACTCTGAACAGGGGCCTCAGCTCTTTTAATTTGCACACCACTAAAAATTCTGAATGGAGCAGAGCCTGCAGAGGACAATGTTGTTGTTAGGGAATAGCCCTGCCCAGGGCAGCTCCTTCTGCACACCCTGCTGGTCCAACTGGGATGGAACCACGGGGACATAAAGAAATTTTTATAAAATAAAGGCATCCAGTCCTGACTTGAAAACTTGTATCCCACCCTGCAGATGTTAAAGATGGGTAATAACTCTGGTGGACACTGCTCTGTGCTTTGTGTGAGGCCATTATTTCTGTTAGGAAGTGCCTCGCTTCAGCTTCTGCTTCCTCAGGTGTGACAGAGCAGCCTGGAGACCTTTCCTCGGTAGCACTTAACCCTTGATCCAGTCACTATTTCCATCCCAGCTGAAGCAGATCCTTGTCTGGGACACGTTGCTGTCAGAAATGGGGTTTTTCTTCAGGCTTCAGTTTATTTTTGTAGTTTTCCCTGTGCACTTTTGAACTGCTGATATCCTTTTTAAATTGCGCTGTTCAGAACAGGCTGTGCTGTTCTCGTCCTTCTCAGTCATCTTTTTTTTTTTTCAAAACATAAGTAATTTTCTTTTTTTTTCATCAAAGATCTAATTTTTTTGTACACAGCTGTGGTGAATTAGACTTGACTGCCTTCCTTCCCCTCTCCCCTCCACCACAGTGATATGGTATCTGTTTTCCTTTTTACAGGCTGCTCGAAGCAGCAAAATAAGGTACATGCTGTGAAAATTGCCATTTTTTGGTCATAATCCTACTTTGGGGAATTGAAGCAAAACTGGATCTCTTAAAAACACCACTAAAAGAACAATTTTCTTCCTCTAGTCAACAGCTAGATGACATCTGTCCCCTGCATGAATCCTGCTGTGTCGCTTCCAGCAGGTTTTTCCTTTTATCGCTCAGCAAACAAAGGGCTTGAAAGGGGTAGAAACTTGGTCATGGAAACAATGCCAACAGAACAGCTGGGTTGTTGTTTCCTTTTACACCTGTAAGTATTTTGTGTGGATGAGCAGTGGCTGTGTCTGTGTCCAGGGAACCATGGAGGACAAGATCTACGACCGGCAGGTGACGAAGCAGTCGCTGTCCTTCAGGGTGGTGGACCAGCAGCAGGTGGAGCGTCACTTCACCATGAACGAGCTCACCGAGCTCTACACCTTCGAGCCAGACCTGCTGGATGACCCCAACTCGGAGAAGAAGAAGAAGAGGGACACCCCCATGTTGCCAAAAGTGAGTGGTGCCCATCACCAGGAATTCTGTGCTGTTAAAATAACCTGTGTCTGTTCAAAGGAATTCCAGGTTTTTAGTGTAGAGCAGTGCTGGCTGCTTGGAATGGAGGTGAATAGCAGGAAACACAATAAAATCCATAATTAATATAACAGATCCTATAATGAGCTGGGGGAGGAGTTTCCCCTCAGTGTTACAGACACTATGAGAGAAAGATACTCCATAAAAACTGAACTTTTGAGTCAGAACAAACAGACACTTTTCACACATTTTGAATGAATAGAAGTTTTACTGCATGAAACTATGGAAAATTGAAATTAGCATCTGAGTGGGTGCTGGTGATACCTCAGTTTGTGGTAACACATCTGTGAGCTGGCACTGTAGGTGAGAGTCAACTTAATGCATGTTTTCCTTTGCCAAGACCTTTTGGGGTTTAGTTCCCTGTTTAACTTCCTGTGGGGACCATTAGTAGAGATATGGTAAAGATAAGGGAGTACTTAAGATACTCCTTTCTAAGTTCTTGTATGTAAGAAAAAATAAATATTTAATTCTTTTGCTTTTAATGGGATAGGAGAATTCATTCTGTATTATTTTAAAAGTCAGTGAGTGAAGAAACAAATCCTGCTTGATTTTAAATTATATCCTTGAGAATTCTGGTTTTACAACAATCCAGCTTCAAGTCCAAGACTTTCTTTGAAAGTGCTGTTAACAGGGGAGAAGATGTTGAATGCTTTTATTTTCTATTAATAAAGACAGTGCAGATGTGCAGTCTGTCGTTTTCCTGGAAGTTTATCCAAGTTTCATGTCCAGTGTTAATTGGAGCAGCAGTTTTCTGCCCTGTGTGGTCTAACAAGACCTCGAGGTGTGGAGGTTCTCAGGGGAAAAGTGCCTGTGGTGCTACAGCCCCAACTCGAGTTCCTCTGTTCTGCCCTCACCCCTCAGAAACAGCCTCTGGTCTTCAACTCTGCAAATACTTGGGGTTAACAGAATATCTGTAATACAAATGAATTATTTAATCTTAACTTGAACTGTTTGATTTCATTCATCCCCTCTCCCTGCACAGCTGGACAGGGCTGCTTTGGAATTTCAGTCCAAAAAAGGTGTCTTAAGGCTGAGTGATCACTTGGTCACCTTTGCTGTGTTCGAGTATAGAAATAATGACATTATAATTTACAGGATAGTGAAGTGCAGACCATGAGCTGGACAGAGGCAATACTGGGGCACTGGGTGTCCCTCAGAGCTGGCACTGTTGTTGCACCCCTGCCCTGGGCTCGTTCCCCATTCCTCATTCAGGGAATTAGACTTGAAGTCACTTTTTTATTTATGTGGAATGAAAACTTGGTGAAAACAGCTTAGAAAAGCAGATGAAAATCATAGTTCAGATTCAGTTGGATATAGTTTATCAGCATTTTATACTTCCTCAAGACAGAGACATGTTTTGCTGTGGTTCCATACTAGGGGACGATCTCTGAATTTTGATCTCAGGAGTACAAGAATTTGCTTCTTATTTAATATTTTTATTTTTAACTTTAGTATTAAATGTTCAGCTGGTTGAGAAAAACCTGTGAATTACAACATAACTTGCATTCCTTCATGGAAGATTTCCTTTCTAATACACTGATCTCTCCATAGCATTTAATTCCATCAGGATTTTAAAAAGACAAATGTGTTTTTTAAAATTCATCACCAGGATTTCATCCTAAAGCTTACAAACCAACTGAGAATTATTATTCTATCAACAAGCTAAACAAATACAAAGAAATAATTATCCTGATGATTTTTTATGTGTAAGGTGGATTTATTATTTTTTTTATTGTAAGATGGAACTAAGCGTGAGTTTATTCCCCATCCCCATTTTTGAGCTTCCATCATTAAAGTCAATACAAAATAAAGTTTAGACAAAGCAAAGCAAGCACACAGTTGGATGTAATTTAAAGCACATTTGGAGGGCTGTGCTAGCTGAGGGAGGCTGGATTATGTTCCAGGGCTGTTTGCAGCCCTGCTGTTCCCAGGGCAGTTCCTGCACCTCCAGGAGCCCCCACACCCTGGGACACGTCCTGGCTTCCTCAGCCACCTCCTCTGGGCTTTGTGTCACCCCCCATCCCTGGGGTCTCTCTGCTTCCCTGCCAGCATCCCAAACCCCCCATCCTCTGTTCCCTGTGCCCATCAGTGGTGCCCACCCCACCCGGGATATTCTGGGAGGAGCTGGTGATGACAACAGTGATTCAGACCAGATAGGAGAAGAGTGGGACAAAGAGCAGTTTATGGATAATTGGTTAACCTAATTAACTTTTCAAACACACAGAAACAAACAACTTTCTGTAGCTTCTGTGACAGAGCCCCTGGTCAGGACTTCCACACGCAGCTCCCAGAGTGGCTGCAAAAATCTGTTTGTTTGTGGGCACTTTTTTCCAGTCATTGTTTGGCTGAGATTATAAAATGCCAGGGTGGGACAGGCTGGATTCCTGCTTGTGCAAAGCCTGGCAGAATGAGGGCAGGATGTGGAGGGGGCTGTGGGTGCTCAGATAACTCCTGGACAGTAATTCCTTCCAGGAGTGGTTCCATGATGTTTTCATATTGGGAATTTTAGCCTGAATGCTGAGGTATGTTGGAGCTTCCTTAGTTCATGAAGCTCATCAGCCACACAAGTCACGTAAAAACCCTGTTCAGTAATGACCTTAGAAAAGGAGCTCCTGAGGTGCAGCAGGAGCAGTTTTTCATAGTCCTGTAGGGGTGTTTTTCTTCATCCTTTGCCAGCATCACCTTGACTTTCAGACAAAAAGGTTTGACTTAAAAAAATTGGAGATGTTGGACCCAAAGAGGTGCTCAGTGTTTGGAAGCTGTAGAGATGCTGTTTGTATAAAATAAATGCAAATTGTTGATAGGTCCTGTCTGTTGTCCAGCCTAAGCAAAGGAAAAGTCACTGAGCACATTCCATTCTTTTTAGGTTCTGAAAGTGCATTTTATTGTTGTGGAATCCGAGTGCATTCCTGTGGTTTATTAAGTGACTGGACTGTCATCTCTGCAACAGATTGTTAATCCATTGCCCTCCCTCTGAGGAAAATTACACTTTTAAATGATTTTCAAGTTTTATTGTGCTGTGTGCATGCTCAAAGCTGCACATAGGGCAGGGAGCAAGAGGGGAAACCCAGGGAGCAAACAGAGCAGAGCTGCTGAGTGACTCCTCCTTTATCTCCTCCTTTGAACAGGACACGATCCTGGCAGAGCTGCTCCAGATCAACAAGGAGTACATAGTTGGGTATCATGAGCATGATTCACTCCTGGACCATAAGGAGGAGGAGGAACTCACTGAAGAAGAAAGGAAGGCAGCCTGGGCAGAATATGAAGCAGAAAAGAAGGTAAAGCTGTTTAATCTGGTTTATGTGTATGAAAATAACCTTCCTGGGTTTAGAGTCCCAATTAACTTTTCAATTTGTCTTGGCGCAATTAAATTTTGTTGTAGACCAAGAAATGAATATGTAAAGCAAATTGTCAGGTACCCTCAAAAGCCTTCCACTAAAAGTACAAATAGTGGGTGTATAAATTGCCAATGACCACCTTGAGTGACCTGATGAGAAGGTTTGGGGAGGGAGAAGAAATAGGGAGATAAATAGAGTAAAATCTGGAGCTGCCCTGTGAGAAATCCATGTGGGCAATGAGCTTTACATTCCTGCTAATAAATCATGCATTTCACTTCTTCAGAATTTCATTACAGACTGGTCAAACTCAACATTAAGTAGTGGGTTTTCAGTATAAAAAATTCATCTTAACCAACCTAAGCTGTGCTAATAAGCCTTGGTCACTTATATATCAAATAACAATTAAGCTAAACTCAGAGATTATTCAAGACTGGCACTTGGGTTCCTCTGTGACTGAAATGTGGTTCTGAGTTGAAGTTTGGAAACCTCCATGGTCAGTGTTCAGTGCCTGTGGCCCTCTCTGAGGGCTGCTTTGGCTGTGTGTGGTTATTAGAGAATTATCAGAGTTAGTGACAAGTGCACTTTGTGTTTTTCAGGGCATGACCATGCGTTTCAACATGCCAACAGGGACCAACATGATTCCCACAAATTTCAACTCTCAGACATATATTCCTTACAACTTGGGTGCTCTGTCAGCAATGAGTAACCAACAGCTGGAGGTAAGGAGCACAACGTGCCTGTGTTGCTGCAGGGGTTTTCTGTCACAAATTGTGGATAATCTCAGTTTCAAATATCTTTATGTAATTATATCCTATTTTTAATAGTTTGGAGGTTTGGGGGGAGGGGGGTTTGCATGCAGCTTTTTTGAAGTTTAACTTGCATGTATATGAACCTATACCTGGGCAGATTGTCAGGCTTCTGGAACATCACCTGCATTCTTTGCAGACTTTAATTACCAGATTTGAAACTATAACATTATCAAGTCTGTATGGTAGAAAATTTACCTGGGTTGCAGCATTCTCATGCTGGTCTGAAAACCTGTGGGTACAAAAATAGGTTTTTACAAATGCTGTCTACAAATTGCCAGGTTTATACATGTTGTTCAACTGCTCTGTGCTGAAATTCAGATGGGTGGCAGCTTAGACTCATTGACTTGTGCAAATTGAGAGCAAAAAGGTAATTGAAGTCTAGGTATGTACAAGAGAAAGATTAAGAAGGCTGGGGAAGAAATGTGTTTGTTGTTTCTGTGCTTTATAAGTGATTTTCTGATGTTTTCTCAGGACCTCATTAATCAAGGAAGAGAGAAGGTAGTGGAAGCAACCAACAGTGTGGCTGCAGCGAGAATCCAGCCCCTTGAAGACATCATTTCATCCATAGTGAGTGGAATGGATAACCCTGGCTTTAGATCAGGAGTGGGAAATGTTAAACACTATCAAACAAAGATATTGCTACTGCAAATGGTCATTCAGCTAATGAATTGCATTATTAATGAGTATCATTTCCAGTTGGTAGTGACCTGTGTCCCTGCACTAACCCGCAGTGGTATTTAGCTTGCAGAGAGCCTTACAGGAGTGGCAGTTTAGATCCATAAGTATTTGCCATGCTCTGAAAATGCTGGTTTTTCTATAAATCAGAATAGCAATTATAGGCAAGCAGTTACTGTATTTTGTGGACTGCTAATTGCCAGTTAGAAGAACTAATAACTCGTAGTTCTGGTTCTGGTGAAGCACAGTTTTGCATTGAGTGGAAGCTGGGCTGGTTTAGCTCTTGGTGCTACTGCGAACATGACTCAGGGCCTCAGTTACCATCAGGCTTTTGTTCAAATGACCAGTGCCAAGAAGGTTTTGGGTTTTTTTGCTTTTCAGTGGAAAGAAAACTTAACCCTGACAGAGAGCCAGGTGCAGGCCCTGGCCCTGAACAGACAGGCGAGCCAGGAGCTGGATGTGAAGCGCCGAGAAGCCATTTACAACGACGTCCTCGGGAAACAGCAGATGGTAAAATATCTTACATTTATTTATCTACTGTCAGTGCTTGAATGAGGATCTTGTATGTGTTCATTCCTAAACTACAAGTGTATGTTTAGGCACATAAATATCCCTCACAGAAGGGTCAGCAGTGTGCTGGAGTTCATTGCTCAGCCTCAGCGAGGGAGACGCAGGAGAAGTTCATAAAAAAGCCACTCGCCAGGTTTTTGAGCTGAAGTGCTTTGCTGCAGGGTCATGAGGCGTAGAGAGAAATCTGATTCCCAGAGCTCAGCCAGCCACTTAGGAAACACATCTTAGAAAGTGTTGGTAATGTTGTTTTAGCTTAAAATTACTTTGCAGAATCTGAAAGTCGCCCAGATGATGTCAGAGGGAAGAGTTTTCTCTCAGGCAAACAAACACTGACAGTCCACAGGCGGGACTTTCAAAGGGAAGATGAATGGTACCTGACAGATGATGATGTAACTTATACCTGGGAATAATTTCACAGTAGAGTACATGTTGCCATGGCAACCCACCTAAATGCTGCCTGCAACACAATAGCCAAGTCTTCGGGAGAACTGAGCCCTAAATGCTGTTACTAAATGGTTTCTCCAGTAATGGGCTGCTGAATGCCATCACATTAGGGATGGTGATAACAATGGGGCTTTTTCCCCCAGCCGTGCTGTCCCTAACAAATTGATTTCAGCTCTGAACCTGATCCTGGGAGCAGGGAGACGGGTTGTGCACTCAGCCAGCTCTGCTTTCCCTTCACAGTTAATTGGGTGTGTCCAGAGGATCCTGATGAACAGGCGGCTCCAGCACCAGTACAACCAGCAGCAGCAGCAGCAGATGTCCTACCAGCAAGCAGCCATGGGCCACCTCATGATGCCAAAACCTCCAAATTTAATCATGAATCCTTCCAGCTACCCAACCATAGATGTGAGAGGAATGTATCAGTCAGTGTCGGGTGGGATGCAGCCACCACCCCTACAACGAGCACCACCCCCAATGAGAGGCAAAAATCCAGGGCCTTCCCAAGGGAAATCAATGTGATTTTGCACTAAAAGCCTAAAGGATTGTTAAAATCAGAGAAAGAACTTTTATTTTTTTAGGAATCAATGGCCTAACAGAACTCAACTGTAAAAAAAAAAAAAATTAAAAAGAATAGTTTGGTTGCTCCCCTTAAATACCATGTTCCATATTAGTGTTCCAGCTTTGTTTAAATAGGACATGATGTTTTCCCTGTTGTCAGTGATGTTGCCTAGAATCTTCTTACATATGTTGAGTACAGGAGATAACAAGTTGTTTTCAGTGAAAACAAGTTCTCCCGTTACAGTAGCATCTCCACAGGTTTCCTGTCTAAACTCCTACGCTTGCTTTTCGTGGCTGCGAAGCTTTGGGAAGCTTAGGAAGGACTGCAGGTCTGTATGTTCAGTCTGACATATGTGAATTGTAAACAGCTGAGTTCTTGATTAGAGTTGATTCCTCAAATTATGGAATACTTTTCTGCTTACCCATTTCTTTCTGTTAGTGGGAATGTTGTAACAGAAATAGTCTAGTTTCCTTCATGGATCATCTGTGCTGAATGGAACAGGAGCTGAAAATACTCTCTGAAGCAGAATTGAGTGCAATATTCGTAGATACTACTGCTCTGAACCTTCTGAGGCACAGGGAAACTGTGCATCCAGCCTTAAACAGGACTGGGCCTTCCCCAGTCTGCTGCCATTTCTTATTTTCAGTTCCATGAGATGGAATAGCAGCTGATGATCTGGGAGTGGGAGATGTTTTTCCTTCACGCGTTAATTCCCTCGCTGTGGAGTCCAGCACAAAGCACATTTCTGGTAACTCCTTCATGCTGGTGCTACTGTCTCCTCCCATTGCCGGCAATGGGGGACGGGCCAACACAATTCAGTTCCTGCTGTTTTGGGGGTAAAATAGTGATGGTGGCCAGGGTCAGACCTGTTAGAGAACGCCCTTTAACGTGGCAGAACCATTGCTGATTGAAAATGGATACAGAGAAAGTGCTGTAGCAACTTCAGAGCTGCCAGAAGCGTGGAATGACTTTATTGATAGAGGTGTGGTTATGCACTCCTCCCCATCCCTTCAGTTGTGTGAAAACATGAGTTAGGACACAAAGAGCTTGATTTATTTTGGTTTTGTTTTTTGTTGTCTTTTGGATTTTTTTTTAATGTAGGCCAGAGATAAATTCCTGGTTTATTCTATATCATTATCACGCTCTTTGCCCACACTTGTTGTGCTTGTGAAGATTAAATTAAATAAAAATAGGGCTTTTCTTTGCATAGATTTTGGTTGATTCTTACCTCCCCAAAAACCCCCGTTGATAATCTGGGGGCACAAGTATGTGGCAGGAACGTGGAGGCGATGGTGTGTGGACAACAGAGGGCTCTGGAGACAGATGGAGGCGGTGGCTCCAGATTGTGCTGGACTCTTCTGATGCTGGCATGAACTAAAATCATTTTGGTTTCTGGAAAGTTTCTTGCAGGAGTTTTGAGTTCTTAGCCCTGAAAGGACAAGTTTTGCATCTAAACATGCAGATGTCACACGATGTTTCGCTGTGTGACTGACACTTGGTTTGTGACGTGGGCAGAGCTTGGTTGGGCTGCTGCACACCCAGCTGACAAGTTGCTGTCTTGGACTCTTTGACTACAAGATACCACAAAAGACCCTCAGTGTGTTCTAGTGCTCTGCCAGCTCTACAGTTAACTCTGATCTGGGGGAGGGAGCAAAGAGAGACGTGTTGGCACTAGAAGAGACAAAGCGTGAGACGTTGAGACAGACATTTGAAGGCAAATGTACTCTGGGCAACTCTCACCGATATTCCTACGTGTTGTGAATAAGAGAAATACTTTCTACCAAACCTGGGAATGTTAAATGGAGTTTTACAGTAACTCAAAGACTTAAATGTGGAAGTTTTAGGCAACATTGAAAGGCACATTTTATTTCATCCTGGACAAACCTATGGATAACAGAAGACTAATGCACAAGAAGGAATCGGAGATAAGCATTGAAGTAAAACCTGGACCACTTTGCATATGTTTCTCACTCGACATTTTAGCTGCATAACAATGTGCTTTGAATATAACATCAGGCTTTAACCAGTACTTAAAGACAGAACATACATCAGTAAGATAATAAAAGGCTCATTTTTATATTTGTTTTAGATGTTTTAACTAGATAAAAATGGCTTAAGATGACGAATAAAAATGTTGCTTGTAATACAGTTTTGCCTGCTAAATTATCCACATTTTGTAACCTGTTTATTCCTTTGGATGTAAAGCGTTTTTGCTTAGTATCGTGATATTGTATATGTTTTGTCCCAGTTGTATAGTAATGTTTCAGTCCATCAACCAGCTTTGGCTGCTGAAATCATACAGCTGTGAAGACTTGCCTTTGTTTCTATTAGATGGCTTTTCAGTTCTGTATTAAATATCTTAAGTACTATAGAAAAGGTGTCCCCTCTTCCTATAAGGCTGTTTTGTAATATATATAAGGACTGGAAATGTGTTTTTAAAGAGAAGAAGCATTCAAGTATGACGATATACTATCTGTGTTTTCACCATTCAAAGTGCTGTTTTAGTAGTTGAAACTTAAACTATTTAATATCTCATTTAATAAAGTGACCAAAATACATCAACGTGCCTTGTGCTACATTCACAGTCCAGCGTTAACTCCACAGGGATTCAGCCTGGGAACGTGTCTTTGAAGAACTGTGCTGTGAGTCAAAGCTCTTACTGTTTTCTACATAGACTTTAGTGGATGTAGCCATTGATTTCATTTAAGGAAAATAGTTGTGGTCCTGATTTACAAATTACATAATTAATAGTAGCTTTTGCCAGTCTGTCTGTTAAAAATGAAGTGAGTTATCCAGCATTGAGATGGTTAAAAGTGAGGTGAAGTTCCACTCAGTCAAATCAGAATAACGTGCTGCCGCATTTTAACCTTGTAATTGTACTTCTCCCTTCCTTAGTTATGAAATCCCACCTGTTGGGCAAAACACCCCCTTTCCTAGGCAAAGAAAAGTGTAACAGTTGTGTTTAAATGTGCCCTCTGCTCGTTCCCTGGCAGTGCTGGGGCTGCTCAGGGGCACAGCAGGTCTTGGTACAGCTGAGGGAGGTGGAAATGGTGTCTGGGGTGAAGATGTTGGAGTTGTGCTCCAAGGGGCCCTGTGGGCAGCGTGTTTTTAAATATCCCTGTGACTCTTAACTTGGCTGAGCACTGATGGAGGGCAGTGGGCAGCTCAGGCTGGATGTGGCTGTCTGTGTTGGGCTGGGAAGTGTCCTGGAACAAGTCCCATGTCCAGAATGTTGTGCTGAGGTGCCCCAACACTGACCAGCACTGTTGCTGTGTCAGCTGTGCCCACCCTGAGCAGCTTTTGCCTTTATCTTTAAAGCAGAACCGCTCTGTGCACAGTAAATAAAACTAAATTCATCAGTTCAAGCAAAAATAGTTTTGAAGTTGGATAGATTTTCAATGTTTATGGAAAGCCAAATGTCCTAAATGTTCCCAGCTGGAGGAATATGGAAAAATGCTGGTGTTGCAGCAGCAGCACCAGTAATAACACGGTGTCTGAACTTCCCAGACCTGCTCAGGTGTCAGATAACCCCCTGTGCACCCTCTGTGCTGTAGAACCCACCCTGAGGATGTGGCCTGGGACAGAGCACCAGCAGAATTCCAAATGTGTCTCTGGGAAAGCCGTGCTGCTGTAAAGGGTCTGGAGAAGCTCCTGCCCTGCCCTGTGTGGCTGGGATGAGTGGTTCATCCTCTGTGTGACCTTTTCATCCAGCCACAGCTCTGTTCCTGCTTCCCCCAGGGATGAGGTGGCTTGGGGGTCACTGGAGGAGAGTGTTGGGAAGGGGCTGTGGCCTGGCGTGGGGACACTGCCCTGGAGAAGGGCAGGGGCTCAGGGAAGGTGGGTGCAGGGGGAGGTGGGGTCACCCCTTAGGTCTGTGCTCAGCCAAGGTCTGATCTCAAACGCCACCCTGGCCTTGTGTGTGCACAAAAGCTGCTTGAGAATGAGTGAGATGGTAACTGATGCCTGAGGCACTCCTCAGAGCCAGATCCAGCCACAGCAGCTGCTTTAGGAATGCAGTTGCACACTGTTGTTGCTCCTTTCCCTGGGTTCTCACTGATGCCCACGAGCAGCAGCAGCAGATACGTGCCCTGGCCACCTCTGATGTGGTGACCTGCCCTGCTCGGTGGCATCTTGGTGCCAAATACCTCATGGCACAGCGAGGGAAGAGCCTGAGAATCCTTGGAATTAACTTCCCAGGGCTCCTGGTCAAACCCAGCACAGGTATGAGGTGATGCCCTTGGTGTTTTCCATGATGAGAATTCAGGAGCTCTGAGGCAGTTACTTGCTTTAGAAGAAGCAATAACCAGCACTATCCCAAGGGGTGCAGATGTCTTTGTCTCCACATCGACAGGAATTTCAGCCCTTCTCCTGCAGGAATGCTCCATCCCTGGATGCCCTTCGAGGAACCTCTCAGCCACAGTCTGGCAGCTGCAGCACATCTCTCTGGATGTCCAGCCAGCTGGGACAACACCAGGACACCTTTACTGCCTTCCAGCACTGAGTTTCTGGATTCCCTCTGCAGTTCTGGAATCTCCATCACTCTCTCCACAGGAGGTGAGTCTTTGGGGCCTCCTCTCCTGTCCCCCCTTGGAGAAAGGAGCCCTAGGCTGTGCATTCCACCCAGAAGTGCTCCCCACAGGCAGCAGGGTCTCCATGGGGATGCCCCTGAGGACATGTGTATGTTGCCACTTTTATGTCAGTCTCCATCCAATCCATCCCTGTGCCTTGGATCATGAGCCAAAGCCAGGGAGAAGGGCACTTACTGCTGTGCTTGGCTGCACGTTGGCCTCTCACAGGCAGCTCCCCTCTGTTTCTGCACCTTCCATTGTGAGACTCCAGCACTTTCCCACCTCTTTGCTGGAGCCTCCTCCCTCCTGCTCTGTGCAGCTGTCCCAGGATAATGTTTCCCACAGAACAGGCCCACCCCTCTCGGGTGGAAGGAGAAGGGTTGAAAGAGATGCCTTTTGTCCCCTTTGCCGTGGTGTTTCCAGACCCACAGTCCTGTGTGTGTAGAACAGCTCTGGGCTTGGGGGCACACAGGGGTTTCTGGGGATCACAGCCACCCCTGCACCAGCCTTTGCCTTGCCTTTGAGAGGTTTTCCAGTTGGCTGTTGTGACTTCAAATCACATGGAATCTACACGAGCTGAGCCCCCTAACAAATGCTGTTCCCTTTTGCTGACTTGGAAGATTCTGTCAGGTTGAAGCAACCCAAACCTGTTCTCCTCTCAAACTTTCCTAGCAGGGTCCATGTGCCAGCCCTGTAACATCTCCAGGCCGAAGGAGCAGTTGGCATCTCCAGGTGGGGTAACAGCTGGACCAAGGGAGAGCGGATGGGGTGGAGAGGTGAGTGTGTCCACACAACCCCCCTGTGCATCACAGCCCCCTCCTGTGCCACTCAGAGCGCACCCAACATCTGTGGTGGTTCCCTCTGCTGCTGTTCAGCTCCCAGCTCACTCAGGTCACTCACATCTTCAGCTGCTTTGTTGAACCAGAACCAAACACAAGTAAATTCCTGTGAAAGAACCATTTGGGTGGGATTTAGCAGTGCTGAATTCCCCATTTAATGAATGCCCCACACAGGACAGGACACCAGCCTTTACCAAGGGGTTTCCAGTAAATTCTTTGTGGATTTTGCTTCTTGAAAGTTTTTGGAACCCAGATCCTGAAAAGGTGTTTTACAGCATCCCTGGCACCTGTGTGTCCCTTTGTGGCTGGAGGCTCTGCTGCAGCAGCTCTTTGAGTTGGGTATCAGAAGAACAAGTCCAGTTTTGTCCTCATGGGCCAAATCATCTCCCTTTGTAGCTGGTAAAAGATGTATTTGGCATTGCTGAGATCAGGTTTTGACCTTCATTTTGAAAAGGAGATGGATCTTAACCACCAGATTTATCTTCAAGCACCGTGGAAAGCCCTGGCTGGAGGGAGCAGGACCATCCTGGGGGGCAGAGCAAGGCTTCAGGGCTGAGGGATTTCCCTTCATGCAGGGGAAGGTCAAAAGTGCACCTGAGGATGCATCTCGTGAGCGATGGAGCTCCCGACACAGCAGCCGGGGATGAGATGTTTCAGCAGTGACTCAGAGGAAGAAGCTAAATAAACTCTTTTTATTTCAAACACGGGATTAAATTCCTTCATGTCTGGATCATTGAAGGTAAAGCTCCTGTAATCTCCTCATTGCCAACCCCAGCCTGTTGTCTGGTGGCTGGGGACAGTGAAGGGACGTGGCAGGGACATGGGAGGTGGCAGAGAGGGCGAGAGACAGTCGGGAGCAGAGCTGGGCACTAGGGCTGCTGCTCCATTAGTGATGTAGCTCACGGAGAAGCTGGTGTGGATCATCTGTAGGTGAGTGAAAGTGTCCTGGCAATTCACAGGCTGAAGATGAAGGAGCTGAGATTTTACCATGACTGTTTTGCAAGGAGGAGGTTAAGAAGCAACACTGTGAACAAACAGTTGTGGTAAGGAAAACCCAAAGCCACCTCAACTGTAGCTGTTCAGGTTTTTGCACGCTCCAGAGAACCCTGTTTGCTGTCAGCCTCTCCTCCTGTTGCAAAGTGCCTCTGCAACCACACAGTCCTGCTCCCACCGTGTGCTGAAATCCCTCTCTGCTGATCACAGAGAACAAAACACACTGGTATCACAGCTGGAAGCGTTCCCTGCATGTCTGTGACATCCCAAGCAGGCAGCAAGGGCAGACACGTGGCACAAGTGTCACTGAGGGCCTGTGCTGGCCCAGCCAAGCCTCCCCCAAGAGCGTCCCTGGCCTGGCCTGACTGGAGGAGGGCTGCGGCTCCCTGGCACTGTTGGGCACCAGGTGGGAATATGGGATTGGCTCAGGGCTGCCAAATGTCATCAGGTTTGCTGAGCCCAGCTGGAGGCAGAGGAAAGGTGACAGAACTGTGTGACCAGGCAGCTTCTGCAGAAGAAAATGCCACACAGCCATGAACATCCAAGCACTGCCTGCAGGGGTGATCCTCATCCACGGTAATTGCCTAAAAGTGAGGGGGTTTAGAATCGCTCTTGTTGCTTTCTATTTCTCCACTGATTTTTCATGGTGCTGCAGGTAAATCTCATGCAAGGTGTGCTGGTTTTATTGCAGGAATGATGGGTCCATCCAAAACACAGCAGATGCTCCAAATGTTTGTCCTCTTGGTTTTGAACAGGACAGTAAATCCACGGGGATGCATCACACCCCAAGGAGACTGAGCTGCCCACAACTCCTGCCGAGAGCTGAGCTGGTGCTTCCCAGACCTGTGATTTGATGTCATCCTTCTGCAGGAGTTTGGAGCGTAGGTAATTGATCTTTACTGAACAAAGCCCTTTTAGAGGTGGATTTAATGTTCATATTGCTGGGGAAATACTGGGTTAGTTGTTGAAGAGTGCCAAAAAAAAAAAGGGCTAGCAAGAAATCTACAATATAAAGACAATTTTATTGCCGATAAGCTCTTAAAACTCTTTTTTTTCCTGGTTCAGTAGGACCTTATTCTTCCTGATGAAAATCCGGTCATAGCATCTCTCATTAAAAATAAAATTATTTTGAAATAAATAAATATATAAAATAAATATCATATACATTTTATAAATAGTTTTGTCCTTATGCACAGTATCCATGCTTACATCTGAATAATGTTCCTCGCCCCATTCCCACCCCAACAGCAGGAAGAACCCCACACATCAGGACCAGTCCATGGAGCATCATCCATGTAGCAAACTCCCAGGCTGCTTAAGCAGGGCACCACTCAAAGGCTTTTCCTTAGCAGGGAGCTAACCCAGCTCAGCAGCAGCATCTGCAGCAGTTCCGTGGTCTTTGTTTTCTTTTCTTCTCTTCATTTTAAGGTTGTTTTGGGACTTTCTTTTCCCCAATGATCAGGTTTGCTCACCTGCTTGTTCCTTTTAAGTTTGAACCATAACATTGAATATTCAGCCTCTCTTGTAGCAACCGGGTAACGAAAGTGAATGAAAGTGGAAGATTAAATGTAGGGTTCCCTCCCTTCCCCTACCCCCGCCCCATAAATAACCCAGGTTCGATATACGCTGGAAACAAGGAGGAACAGCAGTGTCTGAATTCAATGTAAGTGCTTCCCTAGGTCATCTACGCTTACAGGAATGATGGAATGACTATTAATAGAGTGCTCTGGGAAAAAGCTTGGGAGCCCAAGTATGTACACTGACACCGCAGGAACCATCACCTGTAGTGGAAGAGGTCTCTGTACATGGCAGGGATTTTGGCAGGGTCCACAGGCCGGGGTAAGAAGTGGGTGAATTTCTGGTGTCTCTTAGTCCTGTACCCCTCGCGGGGGGAGCCGTCCTTGTTGAGGGCCACGTAGTACTGGCGCTCCGAGTCGGGGTGCTTGTACAGGGTCGAGGCGTACGTGTTGTACCAGTTCTCCTCAAACTGCTCGCGGAAAACGCACTCCCGGGTGAGCTTCTTCTGCCGTGGGCAGCGCAGCAGGGGAACAAAGAGACACTCGTGTCAAAAAGTTAAACTAGGAAACATTGTCAACCTTCCTTACTTTATTTTTCTAGCATTTTCACAGCTGCCTTCTCCTGGCTCCCCTGAGGATGGGGACTGTGCTGCTGGGGATGCTTCCCCTGGATGAGAGCTGGAAATGGGCACAAGTCAAGAGCCAAGGAGCTCTGGAGTTGGAGGAAGAAGGAGACAAAAGCAGGAGAAGGTGGGTGTGGATTTTTCAAAGGTGCCCCGTGAATAAATTAGACAGGCACAGGGCAAAGCTCCAAACATGTCCAGGTGTGAGTCTGAACTCACTGGGTGGCCGTGCCACCAGGCAGGGACAAGTCCCTCTGTAGCAGCCCCCTCCAAGGTATCGCACACCCCAGATCCCCTCTTTTGGATGAGAGAAGCAGCAGGCAGCACATTTGAAGGGTCTAAACAGGAAAACAGGAGCAAGAACTGCTTTGGAAGTTCAGGGCACACAGCTGGATGCGCTGAGATGGGAATGAAAGCATTCCTCAGGGTTCCACCTCCTGGAGTGCCAGTGAGCTGTGATGGGAGGGACGTGGGATGTCGGACCCCAGGGAAGATTTAGGGTGGTGACAGGGGATGTGATGAGGGTGTGCGGCTGGTGCATCCCATGCTGGCACGGGGGGACAGATGGCACTGGTGTCACCATGGCCACAGCCAGCCTGTCCATCCAGCCCTTACATCTGGGGGCTGTTGGCTGTTTGCTGATGGACTTTTAGTTCATATCCAGTGCTCCTTCCCTCTCCCTCCCATCTCCATGTGCCGGCTACAGGGATGTGCCCAGCTGCAGTGTCTCAGAGGGTCCAGCCATCCCATCCCATCCCAGCACTGCCAGGGTGACTGGGAGCCCTTTCAGCTGAAGGGCAGTCTGCAAATGTAGAGGGCTCTAGTATTACAGCCACAGTCCCTCCGCTGTAAACCATCCGGGCAGGGAATGTGTCCCCTCCTCGGCACACGGAGTGCTCAGTAAATGTTACTGCCCACAGTAGATGTGTTTTGTAACACAATCCAGGAGCTCACCTGTGCTCAGAACCTGTTTTCAATGTTTTGCTGCTAATTAAATAAAGCCTGAGGTGAGTTGTGAGCCCTCACAAAGCTCTAGGCTGCAGCCCTGGCCATCTGAGACCCAGGGAACCACGGGCTTCTCTTCCCAGATCTGTCAATAAATACAGGCTGGGTTTTTTCCCTCCTCTCGGATGCCATCTGCTTGGAATATGTTGGAACCTGATGACTGGCTGAACTCTGGCTGTTGCTTTGCCCCCATTCCCCTGTGCTGCACTAGGCAGTTTGGAGTACAGTGTTTGTGGAAAATGTTTGGCGAGGCTGGGGTGACTCTGCAAGGTGTGATTTATTCCTTTCCAAGCCCCGGGATGTCCCCACTGAACCTGACACCATCCAGGCAGCAGGCAAGGTGCTGCCCACGACTTCTGCTGCCCTAAGTATTAGTGGCATTTCTGAAATCGTTGGGAAGCTTTACAGAAATGTTGGCAAGAGGTCAACAGGGACAGGCGGAAAAGCTCTGTGTCCCCAGGGGACTCCACGTGTCCCTGTGGGGATGGCTGGCTCTGGCTGCACCAACACAGGCATCAGGCAAAATTGGCACAGAGGGAAATAATAAACTTGCTGAAAATTTAAAAATACCGCTGTACTGTGATCTCCCAAAATACCATTGTAATGCTAATGCTGTTGTCAGGCACTGTTTTATGGACCTTTAATTAAGAATACTGTAGTGGCTTTTGAGTTAGAAAAGCCATCATTGTACAACCCACGTGTCCCAGATTTTAAAACTCCAGGGTTATTTGGGGACCTGGCTCGTGATGCCGGCACAGTTTGGAGCAGCCTTTTGACTGTGTCCCTGCAGCGTCCTGCCTGGTGCACAAGATCCCAGAATGGTTTGGTTGGAAACAACCTTAAAGATCACCTCATTCCAACCCCCTGCCATGGGCAGGGACAGCTCCCACGACTGTCATCAGGTCAGTCCTGTTTCCAGATTCAGTGCTGTAAAATGCTACCCTGTTTTTGTTTCTGTGTTGTAACATGAACACGGGCTCTAGAATTTAACTAACCCATCGTGAAACTCGATTCACAATCAGAGCTGCAGGGTTTGAAGGCAAAGGAGGGGATACATGGACTCATGTTCTCCAGCAGGCACAAGTGAAAACTATAATTGCAGGAGCTGCTGAGCAGCCTTAGGGTTTCACAGGAGAGGTGCTGCTCCAGCCCTGCTTTCTGAAGTGTGCTTCAGGAGATTTTGTGTTTTATGGAATCCTGGTGATTTTTATTTTTTCTGTTTTGCACATTTGCAATTTAACCACTGTCTCTGCATTTAACTGCTGTGCAGGGTAGAAGCTGTTACAGAAATGAGGTGGGAAAAGAACAGTTACTGGTGCATGCAGTATTTGATGATCAGAGAATTACAGAGTGGTTTGGGTTGGAAGGACCTCAAAGCTCATCCAATTCTACCCCCTGCCATGGCAGGGACACCTTCCAGGTTGCTCCAAGCCCCATCCAACCTGGCCTTGGGCACTTCCAGGGATGGGGCAGCCACAGCTTCTCTGGGCAGCTATCTCAGATAAACATCAGCAACTGCATCTTAAATGGTAGAAGGGTCTGTGGCAGTCTCAGGTGGAAATTGGACAAGGAAAAATGAGCCAAACTCGTGGTTTACTGTTTGCTAATCATAGGTTTTCTAACAGCTTCTGTGTATACAGAATACATGAGTTTTAACTTGTACTCTGAGACTTATCTGATGGTGAGAGGAAGTACTGCCTTCTGCTTTGGTTTAAAACTGCTTTATTTCATTTCATTTTGTTTTCACTGTCATCCACCCTTAATTGAGCTAAATAATTAGGAATTGAGTTAAATTAACCTGTAGGAAGCCCCTCTGCCCAGCTGTTAAGACCTGGCATTTTGACTGCAAGTCGTAACACTGAACGAGTTTACACTTGGGTTTTTTTGTCAAAACATGGAAAATTTTAGCCTGAAAAGGGCACTTCTAGGAATCATGAACAGCAGCCCTAAACTCCTAAAAGGAGTCACAGAGAATTTCACAATAACAGTCAGGCCACAATTTCAGCTTCTGTTGGTTAAAGAGCTGTAATACAAAGGTGAGACCTGCAGATAGGTGCAGACCTGACCACACGGTGAATACAGCTGATGTGTTACTCAGGCTGTGAAAACACATGAACAGTTCCTGGCTTAATGCTCAATGTTCTCCTGCCATTGCCACACCATTTCTGAAAGGCAAAACCTCAGTCTGAAGTCTGGGGGCTGGGCACCACTGTGGGCTCTCACAGCAGGAGTGAATCCTCCCTCAAACCCAATTGCTATGTATCATTTATGTTGTAACAGCAGTGGCATCGAGGGTGGGATGGAGATCAGTGGCACCTCAAGGACGTGGGGGGGCTGTGACAGAGCACCTTGTGACACAGCTGAGGCCACAGGCTGCAGTGCTGGAACCAGCCCAGCCTGAACTTACCGACCCATAGAGCTCGCCTCTCTCATTCATGCCGAGGTAGAGTCCGGAGTCCACCCCACGGATGCTCACCAGCCCCACTGCCAGGCTAATAAACTCCAAAATCCCTAAAAAAGAAAAGAACTGCAAATCATACAGAGGAAAAAAAACAACACCAGGCTCCAGCAACAAAAACAGACCAGCCATTCCCAGTAACAATACAGTTCTTAACTCTATAGTCCCATCTGTGTGCAATCTTCTGATTTCCAATCTGGGCTTCTCCCCAGCATTGTGAATTTGAGTTGCCCAAGAGGGATTACCTTTGCTAATGAGAAAAGCTTTGCAAGGTTTTGTTGGTTTGGTTTTGGATTTTTTTCATAATTATCACCAAGAAGACTGACGTAGAAACTTGTGCCTGGCCACGAGAAATGTCAGAAGGCTGTTACCATGCTGGGTTTTATTCTTCACCAAAAGGAGTGCAGTTTTGTCTTCTGGAATAAGATTATTGTCCCACAGGTTTTAAAGTCGTGGGTTCAGTAAAAAGAAGTGAAAAGCACTAGAAGAGATGTCTGAGGGCCATCCTCATCCTGGCACTCCAGTGGGATACTTGCCAACCCAAAATGTATATACAAGCCATAGGGATAAAATCCAACTTCAAAGCACACAGATAGAAATGCATTTCCTCTGCAGCATTCGGAGCCACGGCACTGCCAGTCCTTTCTCCATCACCCCCTGCCACCGTTACTGCCAGAACCCCCTCCTGCCCCCTATGCCCTGCTGCCTGTCCCAGCCTCCTGCCAGCCTCTTCCCACTCCAGCAGCATCTGTCCCAGCCATCCCCAGCCCTGCAAGAGCAACTGTTTTACCCATGGGCTGCACCCTGCTATGATGGTGTCAGATACTTTAAAAATGAGGGGCAGCCTTATTTCCTCTGGAAAGAAACAGCAGGGTCTGGCTCCTGCACCCCCACAGCCAGCAGCTGTTTCAATGGGGGAAAGGAGAACAGGAGAACCTTTGGTGAAGCACTTAAAAACAAACAGCCCCTACCCAACACAAGTGGTGAGGACCTTCAAACTTCCCAGGAAGACTTCCTGAAGGCAGTGGTGGGACTGTGTTATTCTGGATTCCACACACTACCTACCTAGAGGTCATGGGCAGTTTTGCCAGTGTCCAGTGCAGGATTAATTAGCTGGGAGGCAGAAGGAAGAGGGTTTTCCTCATCTCATCTGATGACTGCATGTCTCCATTGACTGGAGAAGAAAGTTGCTCTAACCTTTAGCATGGTTCCAGCTCTCCTAATATAGCTCCCAAAACATCCAGCCCTGGGCAGTAGATGCTCTGATCGGGTTACCTCCCAGAGCTCCTCTTAAAAGTATTGCCCTGGTTTAAAGCCACCGTGTGACAAGCGGCCACCTGAGCCAGCTGACTTCAGTGGCAGCCACAGCTCCGGGTCAGCCCTCAGCCTGGAGCATGGATGTGCCAACTCTCAGACGACACCGCATCACTGCCTAAAGATAGGACAGAGCAGACGGTGATGGACACCCCTGTCCCCCTCCGTGCAGCGCAGACTCATCGGCCGGTGCTGGCAGCCAAGCTGGCTGCAGGAATTCCTACCTTCCATCAGACCTCCTGTCCTCCTTTTCCTCTGCCTACTCTGGGGCTTGTGCATCTAATCCAGCCCTCCCTGAAACCAGCGGGTGCTAGGGGAGATGAAATATGGACTTGGGAGTGGCAAGTCCTGGAGACAAACAGGGAAGCAAACATCACAAAACACAATTTATGGACCAGAGCAGACATTTTACAGGCTGAAATATGCTCAGCTACACATCCTGGCCTGGGGACACATCCTGCCTGCAGAAACATCAGGAACAGGCAGTACAGGCAGGGAAGGCAGCCCTTCCAAGCCAGAAAGGCACAGACCCTGGCTCTGCTCTCCTCAGTAGTTGTTGTGGTTTCTTAGCTGAAAAGAATGCCAAACGGGGAGGAGAGAGGTGCAGGATGAGGGGTGGTTTCCTCCCTTCACTACCCACCAGTTCTGACATGAGGGAGTTGCTGAACTGCTGAGTGCTTTTTCCCATCCGCAGACCAGAAATTACCACAGTCACTCTTTGAAAAGGAGGGAGTGAAGGAAGATGGACAACTACAGGGAGTGTAAAAAGTAAAACGGGAGTACAGACATACACCCAGGAATGGGAGAGTCTTACCCAGGCTGGAGACAAGGGAACATTCAAGTGAAATTTATCAGGTACCTGGAGAATGGTAGATGGACTTCCTATAGGTATAGACACAGTCCTCAGCATCAGCACTTTTTTTGTCTCCTGTCACTTCTGGGAAGCAGGAAAATGTTGCTGGCTCCGATGAGAAACTGAGGGATGTCTAAGGCAGGGGAACCCAGACCTTTTCTTGAGTATGCCCACAAGCATGCTCTGTACGAGCCACGTGAATCCAGGTCTCCGAAGAGCTGGTAAGAACCAAGCCAGGAGCAGCATCTGCATCTTCCCTCTCTGAGTGGGAAGGTGAGACATCCCTCACCTGGTGCAGGTTGGGTAGATACGGGTTTTGCAAATGAAGTTTCTTCCAAGGTGTGCCCATGACAATCTCCTCTGACAATGTCTCTTGATCTCTGAGTGGCACTTGCAGACGTGCATGGAAGATGACTATGTTGAAAGAGCATTAAGAAAGTAACTTGAGCCCACAAAAGTCAGGAGACAGAGTGAAGGCTGAAAATATGTGGGCGGATATCCATCCTGTCCTTAGCTCACTCCAATTCTAGACAAAATTGCAGCTTCGTACATCTGATCTCCAGCAGCACAGGGAGTGGCCACTGGGGCCAGCTCAAGAATTCTCTTTCCAATTGTAGCGGTGTGTTTTTGTGGTAGAACATGCTTTTGTTTTTTTCTTTTGCTTTCTTTTTTTCTTTACCCCAGGACTTGCCTCTTTTTTTTTCTCCTCACGTTGAGTATTCATTCTCTTTGTTCCTTGAGCCTTTCCAGATAAGACTTGGAGAGATTTGATTAAGACTCTGACTGGATTCATTTACCACCAAAGAACTGAATAATCTCCTGAGCTTTGCCATGGCTGGACCCACACACTCTCGCCTTACTCTAAACCATCCCTCAAAGAACAATTCAGCTCCCTGCACCTGTCTCTTCTTACATGACTGTATTCAGGAGCCAGGGTACAGAAACATCAGATGTTGTATTAATGGCTACAAACCTAAAGCTTCGGCTAAAAACCTCAACAACTGTTCAGCAACAGGTGCACGATGGTCTGAATGTCAAAATTGCAGCAAAACTTTCTCTGGAGGTCTCAGCAGCTTCTCTAGGAGTCTGTGTAACAGATCCATGAACAGGTTTGTACCTGAGAAGAGCTTCATTTTCTGCTTTTATTTGTCTGCAGTGCAACCTCAAGGCCTCTTTCTCTCCTGCAGTGAGTAGCACCACTGGGTTCACTTGTTTAATGCTGCTGTAAAAGAGATGTGAGGCAGAAAAGGAGCAGTTCCTCCTGGCAGGGGTTTTCCTGGCAAATTTCTCTCAGTTTCATTCTGAGAAGGATTGTCAAAGGGGTGCTAATGTCAGTCCAGACCCCCTCCAGATTTTCATCGTCCTTTATTTCTTTGTAGAGGAAGGTTCTGAGCAGATGCAGTGAGAGAGATACATTTTGGAAAACACTCTATTCTTTCGGGGGTGACTTTGCCAGAGCTGCCAGTTCAGAGAGTGAATTTGAGCACTTCTGTAGTGCAAGAATGAGCTTTCTTCCAACAAACCTAGAGGGCTTTGCCACATTTTGCGTTAAACCTCCTCTAGGAAAAATAAGCTGTGCTCCATTGTTCTTGCAAGAATCTGTGTTTTTACAAGTATAAAATATCACATTCCAGAAGACAGGTGTGATTTAGGAAAGCTCCAGTCCTTGACAGATGAGAAGCAGTAGTTCCTGTGATTGCTCAGGCAGGGTGGATGGATGATGCCAGTGCCTCCCCTGTGTCCTACAGTCACACCCCCAAATGCTGCGGTACAAAAGAATCTCTCCCTTTAACCCTCACTTTTGGGACCTTGGGACTCTGTTCTGCATCAGCGGGGCTTTGCCTATTTTCCTCTCTGGAAGATGTGGATGTCTTGCACATCTGGCAGCTTTTGGGATGGCTGCACATGGAAGGGTGCAGATACTGCCTGTCTATTCCTGAATCCCTTCCAAATTAAGAGACGAGGATGCCAAGTCCGGTTCTGCCCTACATCCCACCTGCAGCTGGACACGTGCCTCGGCTGTGGCATCGCAGCCATCCATGGAGCACCTTAATTATCTGCTCATGATACCAGGGAGCACCTTCCAGCCACATGGCCTTGATCCTGGATTTCTAAGTATTTCTCCAGATGCCCCAAGATTTAAGGCAGCTTTAAACTGCTTCCCTGAACCCCTTGTTTACCTCTGCATCCCTCACCACAGTTTTGGAGTCCCCAGCGTCACTCAGGCTGCCTATTCCTGTTAAAAGTCACTCCTTTCTGACTGTTGCATGCAAAATTTAGGAATGCATCGATACATGACATCCTAATATGAACCATACCAGGAACACTGGAATTTAAATATTCATGGCTACTGAACGCAGATGGTGAATACTGTGTGCCAATACGTTATTGCTTTGAGTCTCTGCTGAAGCAAGGTTTAGTCCAACTTGATCTGAACGCATGGATTCCAGTCTAATCCTTTGGGGCTTTGTCTTGCAATTACAACAAATAACTATTTATTTTACACTGCCTCTGGGAAAACCCTGAAGCAGAAAACTATAATATCTGAAGTCTGGTCTAGTTTACGGAGCTGGATGCGGACTGCTAAAACACTTAGGGAATGCCAATGTTTCGATTTATTGAAAGCACTGTGTGACTTAGGCTTCAGTGTGCAAAATTCATGAAAAGTTTTAGCATGGTTAACATGTTTTTTCCAAGTTTGAAAATACACTTGTCTTACTCAATCTTTATAAAAAATGGACCTGAGACAAATGTTGCCATTTCAAACTGGCTGCTTAGTTGTGCAAAGGTAAGGAAAAAGAACTGATAGACTAGAAACACTACGTGGCAGCTTGAACTAAAACCAACCAGATGCAATGGGTTTGCTTTCAACTCTTTGAATGTGGAAACCCATTGCGTATTGCAGTGTGAAACGTTAAAAGATGGGTGTTTTCAGGAGGTAATTAAAGAATGCTTGCCCCACGAGCATATTAGTACCTGACTCTGACCCGCAGGTTATGACTTTCTTGTTGATTTAGGCAGGGACATGCCATGCACACACCTGGTGTTTATGGAAAGCGCGGTGCAGAGATAAGCTTCCCCAATTGTTCCAAAAACCTGCCTTACACCTCCAACAATAGCAGCAGCAGCACTTCCTACAGTATCAGAACTGACTAGTTGCAAACAAGTAAAGGCAAAAAAAAGAATTCCTTTCACTGAGGAGTTAAATCACTTGAAAACTATAAAAAGTCTTGCAAGCACGTCTTGCAACCTGTTGACAACATAGCTGAGATCACTGGCATGGGACTTGTTGATAGCTTATACAGACACCTGCACTAGATGCTGGAGTAGCGGGAATTTCTCTTAGCTGTGCTCAAACTGACTGTACTCTTTTGCCTGCGGCTTGGGATGCATTTTTTGAAGATTACATATAGTCTCATTAGAGGTCCCTGCTCTTGTGTGCCACTGATACAGGCGCTGCAGTCTTCTAGCTGTATCCCGGGCGGCAAGGTAAAATCCACGGTGCTCTGCCTATTGTTCCATCTTCTTTCCGAGGTCCCCTAAGAGTTTTTCCCTCTTCAGCTTCCCCCTTTCCTTTCCAACAACCTTCCCAAACCCAGCTCCTGACAACCCTCCAGCCAACTGATCCCTGCCCGCTTTGGGAGACGCTCTTCTAATCAAAGTCATGCATGTAAAAGAAAGCAGCTCACAAATATCTGCAGAGGCCAAAAAGAAGGAGGAGTAAAAGAAAAAAAAAGAACAACTAAAAAAAGCGAGGAATTTCTTTTTCCAACATAGGAATTTCCAAGAAATTCCAACCAGGAACGTCTCTGTTTTGCCTCCCTCACCACTGACTTCAGAGGCACAGCTAGAGCTGGTCACCGTCCTCTTTTTTTTCTTTATTTAATTTTTATTTTACTTTTTCTTTTTTCCCCCCCTTGCGAAGGCACATTTTAGTGCACCTGCAGAAAGGCTGAGCGCCGGGAGAGTAGGAAATTGGAAATAAAAACTCCCGCATTGCTGGGGAGTGAGCGCATTTGTTTAGGAGGCCAATTATATCCGTCCCGGGATGATTTATATTAGCGGGGTAATTAGTTGTGCGCGCGGGGCACCTGCTCCCGGCCCGGCCGGGCACCCCCCCGGCCCCTTACCGAAGCGGCTGTGGTCCTGCCGGGTGCCCTGCACCGTGCCGTTGGGGAAGATCTCCAGGTGGAAGCCGGTGCGGCAGTAGAGCTGCCGCCGCCGCAGGATGCCCTTGAGGTGAGCGAAGTCGGTGGGGGAGCCCCGCTGCAGCCGCCCCTCGATCTGCCCCAGGCGCTCGTTGAGGAAGCCGGGGGAGTCGGCGAGGGGCAGCCCGGCGCCCAGCGCGGGGGGAAAGCCGTGCAGGTCGGGGTCCAGCGCGCCCAGGAAGCCGCCCACCTCTGCCATGGGCGCGGAGCGGAGCGGCCCCGGGGGCGCGGGCAGAGCGGCCGCTCAGAGCGCGGGCTGCGGCCGCCC
>VZRS01007698.1:53517-133980 GCA_013398055.1 Ifrita kowaldi | reverse complement strand
GCGGCCGCGCTGCAGACAGACGGAGCCGGGCGGGGCGGGGCGGGGGACCCGGGGGGAAGCGGGCACAGACGGGCCCGGCAGGGACTGAGGGCAGGGAGGGTCCCCGCCCTGCCCGGCAGGCGGCGCTGCTGCTCGCGCCGCGCCGCCCCGGGGCGCTGGGCCCCATGGCGGGCGCTGAGGGGGCCCGGGTGGGCCCGGGACTGGGATTGGGGCTGGCCTGTCGTGTCCCTGGAGCGGGGTGTCGCCCACGCCCTCCGCCGTGCCCCACCAGGGGACAGAGACCCCACAAACAAACGACCACAAGCACCCAAAATTGCCCCCAAGCCACCAGCGCGCTCTGCTGCAGCGGCTCTTCCGGGTGGCATCGGCGTGCAGAGCTGAGGCATCGGTGGTCATGTCCACCTCGGCGGGTGTCCCCCGTGGGCTATCCCCACCTTGGGGTCTGTTCTCGAGCGGGTATGCTCTCAGAGGGTCTCTCCTCTCAGCGAGTTTGTCCTCTTAGCTGGTCTCTTACTTCAGCAGGTCTCTCTGCAGTGTGTCTCTCCTCTTAGTGGGTCTCTTCCCCCACCAAGTCTTCTCTCAGAAGTTCTCTCCTCTAAGTAGGTCTCTGCTCAGCAAGTCTGCCACATGGTGGAAGAGAACTCAGCTGAGAAAGTCTCTCCCCCCCCAGTGGATGAACCCTCAGTGGGTTCCCACCAGGGTGGGTACCCCCTCAGTGGGTCTATTCCCTTAGCAGGTCTCTTCCCTCAGAAAGTCTATCCCATGGTGGATCTCTCCCCACCGAGTGTGTCTCCCTCACAGTGGATTCTCCCTCAGAGGGTTCTCGCCGTGGTGGGTCTCTCTTCAGTGTGTTTCTCCCATCAGAAAGTTTCTCCCCATCAGGATGTTCCCGCCATGATGGGTCAGGTCAGGTCTCAGCAGGTCAGAGAGCATTTGCCTCAAAGTGGATTCCCCCTAAGTGGGTTCCTGCCATGGTGGAGAAAGTCTCTCCCCCTCAGTTGGGTTCCCACCATGGTGGATCTCTCTCCCTCAGTTGGGTTCCCACCATGGTGGAGAAAGTCTCTCCCGCTCAGCTGGGTTCCCACCATGGTCAGTCTCTCCCCCTCAGTTGGGTTCCCACCATGGTCGGTCTCTCCCCCTCAGCTGGGTTCCCACCATGGTGGGTCTCTCCCCCTCAGTTGGGTTCCTGCCATGGTCGGTCTCTCCCCCTCAGTTGGGTTCCCGCCATGGTGGGTCTCCCCTCAGCAGATCTCTTCCCCTCAGTAAGGTGCTGCTCTCCACATCATCCCAGAGGGAGGGTTAAAATGGTCCCTGCTTGCAGGTCCTTTCCCCCAGACTCAGGCACTGTTCTCTTGTGAAGACATGAAGGAAATTGTGATACTGTGATGTGAAACACCCGCCCGTGTGTCTGCAGTGGGTGAGGAGTCTGGTTTTTGAATGGGGTTTGGGGTGGTTTTTCCTGTCAGAGCTGTGGCTGTAAAAGGGGTGTTGATGCAGAACTTGACACATGAAGCCTAAACTCATGTTTTTTATAGAAATGTAGGCTGTTTCAGAGGTAGTAAAATCTACTGAAGTGTGTTTGTTGACTATGTGTTTATCGTGTGTGGTTACATGGAGATACCACTGTCTGAGGAGCTCAAGCATCCCACTGCAAAGATTACAGTTTTATTGCTGTAGTATCTATATGAAGACTCAGGTGTGATGAGGTAACTGAAAGAAATCAATTGTGTTTTGGTGAAAATGACAGAGGTCCAAGATGGGGAGGGGCCAGACACAGCTGAAGGACACTCCAAACCTGGAATTACTGTTAAGGACCTAATCCTGTAAAGGCTGTGAATTTAATGCATAAAATTAATGTAATGTGAATGATCCCACTACAATCAAATACACTCTTCTGGGAAAACTGGTTTTGCTGATGGAAGTGTGAGTTCGCCTGTGGATCCATAGCAAATTCATGTTTGTGAATCCTTATTTCTGCACATGTCTGAGGGCTGATCCCAGGGGGATTAAGAAGCCAGAGGAAAACCTAGTTTCCACAGTGGAGGACTAGCCAAACTCTGTAGAGGCCTCTGCCACTGACTTCAATCGCCTCTGGGTCTGTCTACAATATCCTTAAACCCAAATCCACACAAGCACTTAGTGGAACACTTAGGAAACTGACAAAGGTAACAGAGTTCAATTACACTACAGTAAAATCCAAGATAAAGTAAAAATCCACAAACCTTCGTGCTTAACTAATGTATAACAAAAGCAGCACAATCCCTCATCCAAGCTGACATTCCTCACTTAACTCTCCTGATTATGGTCAGCTTTTGAAGTGTCTGTGATACATTTTATTGAGAAATCATACATGCTGGTACAACATGTTCTATTTAGGCACAACAGGATGTGGAAAAGGTAGCTTTCTCATATTTTTTTTTTTGTCTTTAATTTCCTGGTTTATTTATGTTTTTACTAAGATGAGGAAAAAGCAGAGATTTGTTCCCTGTATTTTTGAAGAAAAAAAATGCATGTATTTTAAGTACTGAAAGCTAGAATGACTCCTCCAAAAGCAGAACAAGTTTAGTGATTTTTGTCATGTATTACATAGAACATAGTTTTGCACTAAGTAATTTCTTAAAGGAGGACAAAAATTTATGTACAGTGTCACAGAACATAGAGTGTTACAAAATTAACTCTCTACTCTGCTTCGTTTCAATTGATTCAGCTCCCCCAAGTTTATTCTTTGATTACAGTTTGTATTGCCCACCTTGGGAACTAAAATGGTTACTGCCAAACTGCTCTGCCTTTCAGTTTTCAGAAGAATTAGCAATGATTTTTTACCCAGTTTGCTAAAACAGACCTTGCAGACCCCTTCCACACACCGTAGAAGTGTATTTAATGAGGTAGTAAAAATATTAATGGCATTTACTGTCAGAGTGATTTCTGTCCATGGAGAGCAGCCACATTTGATATCTGGATCAAAGGAAGAGCAAGACTGGGATCGGAACAGTAAATTAATTAGAAAAGAATAAGATAAATAACTGCAATGAGCAAACCCAGTATCTGAGCTACTAGATACTGCATATCCTCTGCCTGGGGCTATTCCATTTGGTAAAGAAAAGATCAAGACAGCTGAAATAATTTGAAGTAGCAATGGCCATGAATGCAAAAACAGACGTGAAGAATATCTGAGGATAAAGAAACAACAGAGCCTTGAGCTTTAATAAATAATACTTCTGCTTCCTTAGCACTTCTCACCTCGGGATCTCAAAACAATCTATGTACACTAATGAATTAAGACTCACAAGCAAGGTCACAGTGCAGCTCCTTTTCCCTGGACAGTCTCCTTTTCCACTAAGAGATATTGTCCAAAGGATATTGATGGCTTTCTGTATTTGTTTGGGATTTTGGATGCATAGCAGCCCTGCTGGAGCAGCAGCTCTGACCAGGTTTCTGTATATCCAGAAACCAGACACGTCCACCGTGAGCCTTTCTGCCTTTTGTGGTGTGGTGACCATCTGTGCTGCACATGCAAGGAATGTCTGAGCTCTCCGGGCAGATAAATAGGGCAACCTCCTTTGTGAGGGGGTGAATAAACAAATTTTTGTAAGGGGAGCAGAGGATGGTTTATTGGTTTTTATCTTTGATTGGTTTTACTTAAGCTACTATTATCATCTTTTGTAGTACCACTTCCAGGCCCTAGACCCTGTTTGTGCTGGGTACTGCATTAACAAGCGTGTAACAAACCAGAGTCCTTGACCTGAGGAATCTCACTGCTCTGCCTTGTGGAAGGATTTCTAATGGAAGGCAACAGAATTTCCATCAAGGTATAGAACTATGTATAGAAGTTTGCTCTTTTGACACGTTTAGAATTGGTGGCAGAATGAAAGTGAAAGTCTAGGGATAAAGCTCCAAACTTGCCTGCCAGGGTATTGGAATCAAGTGCCTAAATGAATGATGTGACTTCCAAATGAGGAAGTACCCACGTCTTCCAGTTATTGATAATTTGGTGTTAAACATGGATCTGCTGGTTTTAATAATCCCAGTATGGATTGGCAGTAGAAAACAGAACTGTTCTGGCTTGGCTCTGACTCATGAGAACTCCCATTTGGAGAGGATTGCTGTAACTGAGATCTGCAGTCTTTAGGGGAACAAGTCTTTAGGGGACAAACATGTGCAAACGAACATCATGTGCAAATGAACATGGGAGCTTTGTTGACCCTCAGGTAGGTTGTTTTACCATGGTTCTGTCCCATTTGAAAATTGCAGGTTCCTTGGCATGGCTAAGCACAGGTTTGAATCCTGACTCAAATTATTCATGTTAATACATCTCCAAGTGCTGGATGTTGACTGAGGAATGGGGAAGGCTCCTTTATTGGGGCAAAGTGGCACATAATATTGATGTCTCCACTTGTAATATTTTTCTGGGGATTTGTGCTAGAATTACAGGACTGCTGAATCATTAGGCCTGTGGCATTTGGCCAACTGTCCAGAGAATATGTACCTGGGTATTTCTACCCCTTAGTATATTGCACACCAATGCAACTTGCCATGTGGCTACTGATTGATGAACAGTTTTTCTCTCTAGGGTGTATCTTGTATCTTTAGTCACTTCCCTCTCTGCTTTCCCTGATGGAGAAGATGAGGAGGCCATTCAAGGAGCAAAGCATGCTCAGGATACTGGAGTCTGTAAGGAACAAGGTCTTAAAGGACTGTTCCTCTCTATGGTTGAAGACCTACCTTTACTTCAAATTCTGCCCTAGACCACGGATGGAAGTTTCAGTCTATGTTTTGAAGTATCTCCACAGCATAAAATAAACTTGGTAGGCAGTTACTGCAGTACCTCCCCAGAGTTTCTTAAGCTGAGCTCTCAGCCACCCAGGTGCAAGTCGTTGTGTGGCTAACAGCTGACATTTGGAGCTAGTTCTCAACTGGAACTTGTCTCTTTTGCTGTAATTAGGGAATAAAAAGGAGGTTAACACCTTAACTCCTCTCTGGAAAACACAGATCAGAACACATCAAATGGAATACAAGAACTGGTTCTGGTCCTCCTCAAATAAAAAATGCTGTCCTTTACTATGTTACTCTTCTAAGTGTGCACCTTTTAACTGTAGCAGCTTCTTATGGAATTGTCCGTGACCATGGTAGGGTGTGTGTTTATATCTACTTCAGTGAGTATTAGTCAAATACAAAAAAGAGTCACAGCAAAGGTCTGTCTAGCCCCATATCCTGCCTCTTGATAATGGCTAATAACTTGTATATGGAAAACAGGACGAGTACAGAGTGATACTTCCTTTGGTAAACCCTCCCAGCTTCCAGTGGTTTCTGGTTTACAGACCTTCCTGAGCTGGAGGCTGCAGCTGTATCATTGTTTTTGATATTCCTTGATGGACCTTTTTCCATAAAATTGTCTTATCATTTTTTTAAAACCCACTTGTATTTTTGGCTGCCATAACATCCCGTGGCAATGAGTTCCACAACATCATTAGGCATTGTGTGAAAATGAACTTCCTTTTGTTTGCTTATGAACCTGCTTGCTGCCTGCCAGTTTGAGTTGGTGCCCTGTTATTTCTGTTAAGAATACTTTAAAATAATCATTGCTGTTTACCTTTACTGTGCTGTAACAGATTGTCTAGAACTTATTTGTTATTATCCTTGTTTTCCAGGTTGAAAGGCTCTGGCTTGCTTAAGTTTTCCTTGTGCTAAGGCCTTCTAATGCCTCATGTGCCGCTTTGGTACATTGTCCTTCTTGCCCTTTCTGTGGCTTTGTATTTCCACAATTTCTAGAACTGTGCTCAGTATTGAAGAGATGGGCATACTGTGGGTTTATTCAGAGGAATAATACCATTTTCTGCTTTGCTCTCATTCTTCTAAAAATTCTTAACAGGATAGTTTTCCCCAAATGCTGACAGCTGATACTGTGCTAGTCTTTTTGGAGAATGATCCAGTTCTCCAAGATTTCTTTCATGACTGGTAATAGTAGATTTAAAATATGGCAAGAATGGCTTTTTCCTCATCCATTATTTTTTATTCATGGACTTGGAGTTAAATTTACTGTTTTAACACCCACTGGCTTTGTATCATCAGCCACCTACCCACAGCATTTCCAGATCATTTATGGAATATGAAGCAGCAGGAGTCACATAACAGACCCTATTCTGAGTCTGTAGGGAGCTCCCAACATTCCTGATATCAAACATCTATTTCTCTTGGTTATGATCACCAGTTATGTCACTTACTCTCTCATTCTTGCAGTAAGGCTTATTCATGACCTGGGTTTCATAGCAAAGTTAATGGCCTGGCAATTTCCCATGTGATACCTGCGGGGATCATCAGTTAATCCTTATATCATGGTGTTATTTTCATCTGTGCTGCTGCCTTAAATTCAATCTCCTTGCAAAATGGCTGTAGGTGTCTGTATTGAACATCAGTACTGAGATTCACTGAGTTTTCTTGCCATCACCTTTTCACCTGGGACCATTTTTCCAATGCGTCACACAACTCTTGGTGCTGTGACTGTTCAGACTGAGGCACAGATTTACACAGTGGAACAGTCTGTAATTTTCTGTGGTCAAGTTGCTTTGGGACTTTTGGCCCAGTATCTCTGTATCTGTCTTTAGGGATGACACCAGGTCTCTCACTGGAGAACTAAAACTGAAATGTATTGGTGTGTGAGGTGGAGTTGGGAATCTGAGCTCAGAGTTATTCTAGAAGTGGATGATTAGATGGGACATCCTAAAATAAAGAATAGAGGGACCAAAAAGGGAAAAATAAAGTAAAAACAAAACAACTTTCTCCTACTCATGCTGAAAGGCTCCAGTTTGTGCATTTTTGGTGACTGAAGCTTTTCAGCTTTACTGCTGTTCATGTGAGTAGAATTACTCAAGTTCCTTTGTATAGAACTGGGTTAATTTGTATAATATGCTTCTAAAAAGACTCATAAAAACTTGAAAAACATAAATAACCTGATTTGGTAATTATTCTGTAATTGTTCTTTTCTGTATATAAATTCTGTATACCTTACTAGGTTTGTCCTTTTCACCAATGAATCAGGTAATTAAAATGCAGCATTATTCTCCTGTTTTCAAAAAAAGCATTGAGGTACTTTGCAATCTTGGTTAGAGAAATGAGAATTCCACAATCAAGCAACCAACTGCCCTGCAAATCATGATGCTTCATTGCTTTATCTCTGTGGGGAGAGGAATGAACAGGCTAAGAAAAGCACTGTAAAGGTGTATTTGTGATGAGTTCTGCAAACAGCCAAAGGATAGGGAGGACAGAGTAAAGAGAGGACAGTCCTGCTTGCATCACGTTGACACCACAGAAACATGCACAACCCTCCTGCAGGATGAGGTGCTTGTTTTCAGGAGAGCCACTTGAGTTTCATAACATCAGTTTCCTTAAAATCTGTCCTGAGAAATCAGGAGTTAACAGAACTCAGTTTCTATAGCCTTAACCTTTCACAAATGCAGTATTTAGTAATCACAGTTCTGGTAGATTGAGTTTCATGTGAGATCTCAAAATGTTTATTTTACAGCATCCTTTGCTGTGTTTGTGCAGCGTTGCTGTTGCCTTTCTCCAGATGGGAACATGCAGGAATGCAGAAGCCAGGTGGTTTGCTCAAGGACATGAGGATCTGTCTTGAGTGCAGTTAACCGGTGCCTTACTGGCACTTGTGTTAGCTGTGCTTTGGTCTGAGCAGTCACCTGGATTGTGTTTACTTCCCTTTGTGAGCTGCTAGCATTCCTTAACTCCATGTCCTGCAAGAAAGTTACCCTGAGGATGTATAGGGTCCTGAGCAACAAGCAGAAGTCTGGATTCTCAAACCTCTGCTTTAGTAGCATGGGATATTTATGGCCTTGTTAAAATTAGGGAAGAAAGATGAGGGGCTTCTTCTCATGCAGTAGTGTTGGAAAATCCAGTTGCTGAAGTTTTCTAAAAGATTAGAAATTTCTCAGCTATGTCCTTCAGCATTAAATGAGTCAAAATGTGAAAATTCAAGTATCCTTCCCAAAAACTTGGGAGCATCCGTGTGGCAATGACTTTGAAGATTGTGCTGGTGCTGGGGCTATGGTTTAGTGTAGCTGGAGTCTGGTTCTGTCATTAGAAAAATCAGAATCAAATGCAAAAATTAAAATAAAATAACACTTCTGCAGCTTCCTTTGTAAACAAATCTGAAACCTCAAGGCCAGGAGAAGAGCACCGTGGCTACCAACTGGTATAACTCAGCTTAGGCTTGATTGAAGGAAACAGTAGATCTCAAATATATGCTACCTCACAGAAAAATTGTAAGCCAGCTTCAAGGGAAAAACAAAACTTACTGATTTTATTCCAAGGGAAGAGAGAGTAAAAGAACAGATGTATGGAGTCTTCTGTCCACTTACTGCAATCTGCAGTGCCGACTTAGAAACAGATAATGGCTTAGTTTTGGTTTCTTCTCTTGCTTCCTTCTGTAGAAATGCCTTGGTTTAGGCACCAAAAGATTCAATTTGGGGTAGTAGAGAGGAGGGGGAACAAGGACCTCACGCAAGAACTGACCTAAACTCTGAGGAGGTTTGTATAATCTAATTTGCAATAAAATGGTATTTACAATGTTATCAGACAAAGCTTAGCAGTGTTAAGTTAAACAGCATATAATGTGATTAGTGGAGGAGTCATGCCCATGATGTCATAGACATTCTCTGAACTCTTGGAATGGGCAGATAATGTCTCAGGCATTTATTCTCTTGTGACACACACGAAAAGCTCCGTAAAGATTTGGGGGATGGGAAGGAAATGTGCACATGCTCGGCACCGCGTGTGGAGCTCACAGCCCCAGAGACGGCTTCTCCCTTTGGCGCAGAGCTCGACCTGTGGTTGCACCCTGCCAGCACAGTGCTGTGTAGTGGTTAAAACAGGCCTTTGGGAATAGTTTAGAAGCTTGAAATTCTATTCTTGACTCTGCCGCAGACTTGGGTTTTGACCGCTAAATCTTCTTTGCCTCTGGTAACTCCATTTTTAACTAGCAAAGGTAGTCAGCCGTGTCTGTGGAGTGCCCGGAGTGAGGAGCTGTATGGAGATGGAAACCACTGGCATTCTGTTCATTATGCAGAACAAATACAGCTAGACCACAAAGAGCTTTGCTGTAGATAACAGCGAGCAATTTCACAGCTAGTAATGGCCCATTCAGAGAAAATTTAATCTTTATCTTTCTGTCTCTCCGAGGCATGCGAAATGGTATTAAAATTTTTGGCTAGTCTAATTCATACGGATAAGCAATATAAATCTCACCTATAGGTTCACATCAAATATAATCTAGACTGTATTTATTTTAATGTTTTGTTTTAAAAAACTCTTGCTAAAAGCTGCTGAATCAGGCAGAGTTCCCTTTAGACTTTCAAGTTATTTTAGTGGTTGTGAAAGGACAGATTCTGGAACATTTAAGAGTATTTTACTCCCCATGTCCACCAGGGACATTAAGCCCATATTGCTTCGTGCATGTTAATGTTTTATAGAAACACAAAGATTGCATAAACATTTTTTCTGTCAGGGTGTGAAGGCTGTATAAACTGTTTAACTCTGCTGCAGAGATTGACTAGGTAGTATTCCTGTTTTCAGTGATGCAAGGAATTATATGGACTAGACATGAGATGAAATGAGAGTTGCAGATGTGGAGAATGAGATGGGGGCTGCAGACAGAGCTGAAAAAACTTGAAGGAAGGAGATGGACAGGAGGGAGCAAGGGAGCTTGGAAACTGTGGCTCATGCAATGTCAACTATTATATGTTAAAATCAACTGCAAGGCTTGCACGATCCCCATCTTTTATCAGAACAAGTAGTCATTGTCTTGGCTGTAACACTCATGTCAGTTTATGGCCTTGGTGTGGATTTGTTGAGAAATGCATGCAAGGATTTTATTTGACTGCGGAGGGATGCCATCAAGAATAAATCTTTGTTGTTCAGAAAGGGTAAGCCAAGCTTTTGTCTCTATGGCTGATAAATGAGGAACAGGGGCCAAGTGTAATATGAACAGAGCATTGGCCAGTCTGGTCAGACATGTGGGATGTACTAACAACAACAGGGAATGAAAGCAAAGCCTGCAGGTAGACACCTTTTAAATAATCAAGGCTGACAGTTTTACTACAGTAGCACTGTTTAACACTTTGTAGGTATGTGTTGCATCACAGATGCTGCTTATATTAAGTAGTCTGCAAGCATTACACAGCTTATTTAGAGGATAACTTTTATTTCAGGCATTTTTGTGTTTGTTAATGTAATTCCAAGTGAAATATCCTATTGTTGCAGATGGTATTGCCAATGGATGACTCTGACTGATGTACCAGAATGATGTTTTAGATGACCTAGATTAAACTCACAGAGGACTGGGCATTCCAGTTATTTCTCAAACACAGAACATTTCCAGGAATGGGTGTTTCTGACACTCCTTATTAACGCCATGTACAAGTAGTTGTCTGATACCTGAGTAATCAGAGAAGCTGTGTTGACGCAGATTGCACACAGTGCCTTGAGTCTTCAGGGCTGGATTATGGACATGCTGCACTACTATGGTGAGATGTCCTGGCCCATGCCTCAGTTTACCCATCTGTAAAAATTGGGTGTGATGCTGTGTAGAGAAACTGGCCTAGGAAAAGTATTTTGAATTGCTAGTGACAAACACCAATTAGGAATATATACAGTCCTTAAAGCAAAAGACTTCACAAACTGTAGAGCCTGAAATCTCAGTGAGCAAAATGCCTTCCTCCCAGCTCTCACAGGAAGCAAGTTAATTGGGAGGCCAATAACTATAATGAGGCAGAACCTGGGGTTTTGCATGTGTATAGTGAGATCCTCCCCTTGGGGCCAAACTCCTGTTCCATATTATGAAAGCAGTAAAAGGTCCCCTCAGCAGGTGCTGTGTAAAGGCATTTCAGCTTTGCCTTTGCAGTGCTGGAATTGCCAAGCTATTGCTTCCCTGAGTCTCCAAATGAATTCCCCAACTCAATGTGGAACAGCTGTGGGAGAGATACAGCCTTGAGAAAAGGGGTGGCGAAGGAACACAACAAATGGGGATTTAATCAAATAGCACAGGGCTGTGAAACAACATCAATGTCTTTCTGGTCAGCTTTCCTTTGGGTAAGGGAGAAACTTTCTGTATCAAAGTTCAGAGAAGAGAGGCAACGTGTGATCACTGTGTGCTATTAAGGGCCCTTTGTGTGGTGAGAGTGAGCTGGTAGCACTGGCTGTGTTCATTCATGCAGTGAGTAACAGCATGACTTACCTGCAAGGATGCCCAAGAACTGGAGAAAGATCCTTCTTTTTTTTCACCTGCCTGAGTGTGGCTGCTGCCTCGGCAGAGGTTTCCCAGAGCACCCAGGCTTTAGCCGTTGGAGCCAGGCAGTGAAGATGAGGTGGGACAAGTCTGAGAGGGTGGAAGCAATTCTTGTGCCCAGTTAGGGCAGGGAAGCTTTTTCTTCATATATGGTTGTGGAAGTTGTTGTTTTCTTCCTTATTGAAGCCTTCTGAAATATGGTTTGCACAAAAAAAAAAAGCACTCTATCAACTGAAAAAATATTATCCTAAGGGCTACAAATGGTGAGAGTTACTGTTTTTCACTTGCAATGCTTTTATTGAGTACTTTTTGAAAGGAAAGTTTGTTGTGTGTCAAGTCTACCTACCTGAATTTCCAGAGTGTTTCATAAGAGCTTTTGGAAATCTATCTACTCTGTCAAATACTGACTGTGCCTGTTGGAGTGAGTGCTTAGTTATAGGTGTTATGTCTGAAATATAAAGCAGACAGGGGAAAAAGGAAAATGAAGGAGAGTTTGTAACAAGCAGAATATAGCTGGCTAATTACTGTGGCAGGATAATATCTTAAAAAAACCCCACCATTATGAAACTCATTTTTTCCTTGTTTCCATGACATAGAATTTCCTTGAAATCTTTTTCTTTTGAGTGTGTATGCACTTTGCAATGTGATCAGAGCTAAATGGCAGCATCTGTCAGAGAAGATAAATGACCTACCAGCAAATCTTCTCAGTTAAACGGAAGACAAAAATCTATGGAGTAGAGGAATGAGTTTTAAATTAGCCATTTCACTTAACTTTGCCCTAATGAAGGGCTAATCTTTGGACCCCTGCAAAACAAATGAGAGCATCTGGTTAGGTCCAACGGAAACTGGTCATTGAAAAGGCTTTTGCCTTATGAACCTAATTGGAAGCAAAGTAATTCCTTTGATAGCTGTCTTCATTTAGCAGTATCTTTCCCTTTTCCTGATTTATATACAGTAAATGAAAGACTCTTTTAATTACAAACACATTTGCCTGTTTGCAGATTGACAACTAAATGTGCTTGGGTGAACCTGGATAGGGCAGTCCCGAAGCAGGCACAAAGATCTGCAGTGCCTGAGCAGAGCCTCCTGCAGAAGGCAGGAAGGGAGCTGCTCTTAAAAGACCCTTTCCTGGATATTGAGACAGTGACGAGCTCGGGGTTAAGCAGACTGTGGGCCACTGTGGAAATTAGCTCAATTTACACAAGTTAAAATCTGACCTGGGATTTCAAAGATATTGTATTTATTAAATTAGTTCGTTCTTCTATTTTTGTATGTAATGGCAAAATAAGGAGGTTTTCCCCCTAAAACCCAATGAAATGATAGAAAAAACATTGGGCACTTGATTGCTGTAGAAGCAGGATTGTGCCTTTAAGGCAGATGGGAGGAATGTGTCAGTCCCCTCTAAAACTGGGACTTATCTTGATTATAGTGTTAGCTTGGTAGTAGAATATGATCTCATCACTGTGAAAGATTACATGAAATATCAACTTGGCTGGCCTTAAACCAGCTCTATTCTCAGTCACATTTTCAATTGCTGCAGCTGACGTGGGCTTTTATAATTTGAAGAGATGGCCATAAAGATGGTTTGCAGAATTTGGCCCATGTATTCAAGTAAAAAAATTAGGGAATGGATAAAAATACGGCTGCTTCTGATGTTTTCTCTTTGACTGTTTATTTTTTGCAGCTTTTTGAGAATGTCAAGGCTAAGCAAGACTTGAATACCTTTAATTTTACAGTACTTAGAATTGATATCAAACCTGGGAAAATAGATACCTATCTGGTAGAAAGTAGAAGTCCATCTAGGCTAAAATGTGAATTATTTTCCACCTTCAAGGAATGATATTCTTGAGGACATTAAGTGTGTAAGACAGTCTTGAGCAGTAGGTGTTCTGGGTGCTGTAACCAGAGGCAAATTCAGAAGGTCTATTAATTTGCTTTCTGTGCACATGCAGTGTAATTCCTTTGGCTCTTGAACATTATACTTTATGCCCAAATTGAGAGATAAACACAATTTTTTAAAAAATACTGTTTTCAGTGTGACTTCTCCAGGGGTTTAGTAGATGCCATGCACTAGATGAAATAAATGTCAAGTGATGGAGGCCATTTGAGCATGATTGAAGCCGTGGTGTGACCTCCGGGTCCGTGCAAATAAAACATCAGTAGACCTGCCAAGCCTAAGAAAAACCATTGTATTTCTAGGTGTGTATCCCAGGAACTGCACTGGGAGAACTGACACTATTGTAAATGACGATTGTAGAGATAGAGATGAAACAAGGTAGCCCTTAGTCCTGTTTCTCTGTAACAATGCTGGGAAAGAGTGTAATAAGGTGAACCATGAAGAAAGTTAATGCAGAGCTTTCCACTAGAGTGCAATGGGTGTTGCTCAGAACCACAATTCATTTGACTTGTCTTTTAATGTTCAGATATTTCTGCCTTTGTTATGGTGCTCAGAAATCCTGGGAGCCTAACCCGAAACTCAGAGGTGTTTTCTCTGCTACAAAGCTGCAGTGGCTCTCAGGAGGTGCAGGGAGAGGTGTGATGTTGTGGTGAAACTCTCCCCTGCAGCTCTGCGGGGTCTGACAGCTTTTTGGGATGAAATGGAGTTATGCATTGAGTATCTCAAATTCTTTCCAAGGAGTCTCGCAGATAGCTGGGAGTGAAGATAATGAGTCATTTCTTGGGAGAGGATTTTGGTTTTATATCCTCAAGACAAGGTGTTGCCATGATTATTATGGATAAAAACAAATGCGTTCAGGCTGCAGTTTTGACCCAATCTGTTTCTGCTGCTACTTTGCATTGGTATTTGCTGGTGTGAATTGTGTGGTTTTAATTTTTCTCTCAGTAACAGTATTTTTAATTATGCCAAACGGGAACAGCAAGAAATAGCATGACCCAAGCCTATGCTTATGGCAGGGCCCTATGCCTGTTTCATGTGAATCAAGCCTATGCTGCAGGTTTTTTTTTCTTTGAGGAGGTTTAAATTTTGTTTGAATAAACCCTGAAGCATCTAGTTTTTCATTCATGGATTAGAAATGTCCAGCATGTGTTACACTGGCTTAAGGGAATTTGCTTTTCTTGAGCTACTGACATAGTGTACATTTTTCATTAGATTTTTTTCTTTTATCCCCCCTAGTTTTCCTTTCTTGGTCTCTGCTAATCAAATCTGAACTTAATACTTGAATCAAATTCTAAACTCAGATGTTCAAAGTAGATTTGTGACTGGGCTGAAATAATTCATTCTGGCCATGTTGAATCCACCTTATCTACTCGCAAGTTGTATTCTTGCCCTTTGTAGTGCAACATTTATGTCACCCAAGCAAGAAAAATAGATCTTCACATGCTTGGCTGATTCGTGTAAGCCACTGTTAAGTGAATAGGCCCTTTGGTGTGTCATTTTTTTTCTGCTTGTTTGATAAACTTGAGACATAGTTACTTTGAAGATTGGGCATTATCTACCTGCTCTGGGAACAGTTCCATGAAAACTGAGATTGGATCTCTGGGCTGCTGACAAGCTAATTCTGGACATTATTGGGAGCCTCAAGGTCAGTGTGCTTTCAACAGCAGAATAAAATTTCTGGTGCATTCATCTCTCATTTTAAATAGGTCTCTCTAAACCTGAGCTATGCTTTCCTAGTGCTGTGAGAATTCAGGCTTACATACATTACAGAGGATTTTAAAGATACTGAGATAGGAAAACAAGATGACCTTCAGACCCTAGAGAGGTTATTAAGTAACAGTGTGAGTTTTCACCGTAATGAACCTCCATTCAACCTCTTGGCTGAACAAAACCACCTTACTGTGTTACAGTAACTGATGTGAAAAGAGTTGCTGAACATATATATGTTTTCTGGGGGACAAATACAAGGGGTTTCTTGGGTGATTGTTGTTGTTATTTATAGACAGAACTGCAATAAGCCAATTTATTTCAGTGGGGAGATGAAAGAGCTGAAGGACTGAGATGCTGAGCTTGATTTTTCCAGAGCAACAAGAGGAGTTGATCTGAGGCCAAAGGGACCAGTGTGATTTGTAGGTCCCACTCTTCTCTGACTGTCTGGGGGAGAATTTGTCCCCAAAATTCACCTCTGGCAGTTGTGTGCAGTTAGGGGACTGTACTGCTGTCAGAAAGGACTATTGGGTAACTTCAGCTGTGCTGTCAAAACCTGCTTAGCTTTTCCATTATTGCCAATTAGTCTTGATCAAGTATTTAGGCAGAGTAGAACTCAGGTGTGTGTTGACAGTGTATAGAAATCTGGCAAAGATGATACCTTGCTACAAATAATAAATGATAATTCCATCTCTTTTCCATTGTCAAACACAGTTAATGCTGTTACCTGCAGTCTGGCAGGGTTTTTTTCCCATAGAACAGTTTGGATTGGGAGGGACTTTTAAAGGCCATCTAGTCCAATACCCCCGCAATGAGCAGGGCATCTTCAACTAGATCAGGCTGCTCAGAGCCCCATCAAACTTGATTTGAATATATCCAGGGATGCATCCACCACCTCTCTGGGCAACTGGTGCCAGTGTTTCATTGTCCTCATCATTAAAAATATTTTCCTTATTTCTAGTTGAGATCCATCCTTTTTTAGTGTAAAACAACTGCACCTTGTCCTATTGAACAGGCCCTGTTAAAATTAAGTCTGTCCCCATCTTTCTTAGAGGCCACCTTTAGGTACTGAAAGGTCTCCCTGGAATTTTCTCTTCTCTAGGCTGAACATCCCCAGCTCTCCCAGCCTGTCTCCGTAGCAGAGGGGCTCCAGCCCTCAGAGCATCTATGTGACCTTCTCTGGACTTGCTCCAACAGGTCCATGTCCTTCCTGTGCTGGGGACCCCAGAGCTGGACACAGCTCTGCAGTGGGGTCTCACCAGAGTGGGGCAGAATCCCACCCTCACCTGCTGCCCACACTGCCTGTGGTGCAGCCCAGGACACGGTTGGCTCTCTGGGCTGCCAGTGCACATGGCCAGGGAATGTCCAGCTTTTCATCCATGAGCACCCCGTGAGTCGTTCTCAGCAGGGCTGCTCCCAGTCTCTCCACAGCCCAGCCTGTGCTGATAGCAGGGGTTGCCTTGATCCAGGTGCAGGGCTTTGCAATCCTCAGTACTGAGTGTCTGCCAGCAACCTGCAATAGATGTTGGACTTGCCAACCCTTCCAAATCTGCAATGAGGCCACCTCCTTATGGAGTGACAGGAGAAGCTGGGCCAGCACCCCCTACCCTATGAGATCAGCGTCCCTCAACAGGTGTTGGGTGTGCCAGAACAGAGGATCCACCTCTTCCTTGGGAAGTCAGCCAGGAGGCCTTGCTGCTTCACACTGCAGTCTCCTGGGTATCTCTGACCAACAAATCAGCTCTGGTGTGTAAACACTTTCCCAGCTAGTTGGAACCAAAGAGCTTTGTGACTAAAAAGACCAGCAGTTAGAAACAGTTCAGTTTTCAGGCAATAGAGTAACAAACATAAACACAATAACACTTAAAGCAGGAGATTTAGAAGTACAGAGTCTCTAGGCATTCCTTTCCAAGCAATGGAGAACCACAGAGGATGTGTCCTGCAAGAGATATGTGTTCTGATACACTTGCTGTGCATGAATGTGTGCAAATTGTTATCTTTCTCTGTGCTTTGGTTTCTCCAGGAAACAGGGGAAAATTGCAGTCAGATGAAATATGCCATGTCAATTATTTTTCTTTCTTATGAAAGATCCTTCCTCTTTATCCACACCCTGCAATGTGTGCCATGTTTTGCATGCTCTCTCTGAGCACTCTGACTTGCTGACCTTCTTTGGGCAAATGAAGGTTTGATGTAACTTCCCATGAGTCCCATCTGATACAACTTCCTTTTGAACCCATCACAGCTCGTTTATGATGACTGGAGGGAATGCTGCAGAGCTCCCAAAGTTCAGGTTCTTGTCTGACCACTGTAGACCCCGACTGTCTGGAAAATCAGAACTGCCTCTGGAGAGAGTCCCTTGGCTTGTTGGAAAGTAGCAGAGAATGGCAGCTAAATTTAAACTTTAATAAAACTCTTCTGAGCAGGATTAGGTGTTTATGGAATGTCTGCACTAGTGCATAATATTAAAGAATATCTTAACATTATTGCAACTGCATTCGAGCAGGGGGGAAAGCACTGCAATTTTTAATGAAGTGCTTATGGCTTTGTTGATTGCAGAAGTGTCCAGTTCCCAGTGCAGTGGAACCGCAGAGGTCCTGAAGAGGTGATGCTTAGCTTGGGGCTGCATGTTCAGACTGATGTGGCTGAGTCTGGATTGCTGAGTGCTGACATCCTGCCTTTGACCTTGCGTGATTTGAGTAGAAGTTGGCAAAAATCTTGCAGGAGTAACTGTCTCTCTCATGGAGGATCCTGTCAGCTTGGGATGAGATATGCTAAGGCAAGACTCTGGTTTGGCCATGCTGGAATCAGATCTGTGTTTCTTCTGAATTGAGGTCTGGATAAATTAAAGAAGCATGGTACTTGATTCAGAGGATCTAAATCCAGACTGTTCATCCCTTACTTTTCAAGAGGTTCACATCTGAGGGTTGGATTTCAGGAAATTTTCATTGAGGGAGTGACTATTTAAAGAGTTGCAGGAGCCCTAGAAACCAGAGTTCTTTGTTCACAAGCCATGCACAGTGCAGACTGCAGCAATTGCAGCAATCCTGTTCCCCAGGAATTGCAAACAAGCTTAACCCTGAGTTGGAAAGACCATACTCTGGAGAGGTGAAAGGAAATTCAATATCTGAGCTGAATGTGTTCTGACTTCCTTGCAAGACAGACTGCCAACTGCACAAAGTGATGATGATGATGTGCTGAGGACCCAGGGTTCACTGAGTCCTCCATCAGCCAGGGGCGTTCATGGAGGACTCCAAGATCAGCAGTCCCATGGGGTGGGGGACATGGAGTCGGAAGTAGGCCTGTGTTATTCTTATCCCCACTACACTTGGATGCCTTGGAGAGCTTCAAGGTAAACTTTTTGATGTCCCTTTTACAATGATCTGTTTTTCTACATATTTTGAAATATCTGGTTCCAGTGGTACTAAAAATCTGCTGTGACTGAGAACTTTTCCAGTGCAAAGTACTTGTTAAAATACAACATGTGTCCAGAGCAGACTTGAATAAAGTTTGTACTATTCTTCACATTATATTGAAACTCTGGCAATTTTCTTGTGCTTACAATGTAACTTTCCATTGAAGTCTAATTATAGACTAAAAAATAAAAAGTCTTCCCTGTTTTATAAAGAATAATCATGACACTTACCAAGTCCAATCTCTATTTTTGAAGTCAGATATTTAGAGATGTTACTATTTGTGCTTTTTTCTTCTACTTTATTTACAACAAGTGATTCTAAAAAACAGTGTCATCTTCCCCAGTCTGTTTTCTGAGCAATGCCATTTCTGTTTGCAGCCCAAGCTTTGTCACAGTCTGGTAAATGTTCCTGCAGGACTATTTATGTCACCTTTCCATGTGCTGCATTTTTGTCCCCATTTGTGTGGGTCTTGTTTCTTTATCCTCCTGGTTGTTATTTGGTCTGGTCTGTGTTTGTTCCCCAGCTGGAGGTGGGTGTTGCATGGTACTGCTCCTTTTGGATCTTTCTGTTCTGTTTACGGGAATTTTTCTGCAATAGCAGGGAGGTGGCATTTTCTCACAAAAGGAGCGTGCTGTCTTCTCTTGAAACCAATATTGTCTTCTCAGTCAGCCACTTGGATTTTGAGAGTGGAAATACTGCTTTTATTTTCATATTTCTTATAGTTTTAATGCAGCTACCTGTTCTGTCAATCTGTTTAATTCTGTGAAAGCTCTGGGGTAAAGAGATAATGTAGAAAAACTGCTATCTTTATTCTGAGCACCTTCACAAACTTCTTCCTGTTCAAGTTTAGTTGATTATTTTTTGATTTTCCACTAGCGGGATTTATACTGTGTAACTGTGTCCAACCAGCCCAAGAGCTCAAAGCCTTTCATACAAAATATTTTCAAGGAGAGCTTAATACACGAGATAAACTTAATCAAAAGCAGCTATTTAAATCTTTCTGTAGCAAATATCTGACAGATTTTTGAAGGAAGGCTTGTGTATATGTTTTATTTTTTTCATTTATTCATGTTTCCTCTGCCTGTCTTTCTCTGCCTTAAATATGACAGGCCAGAAATTGCATTTTTATTGATGGAATGGAGTTTTCTTTTTGGATGCATATATTCCTTATGGCTCTTGGGAAATTATTCAGAAGCCAAATTCTTGATCATAATTACAGAAACTTGATAATTAAGGGCTCGTCCCTCTGACGTAATACGGCTAGACAGATACCTTTCATTTGGTACCCTTGGATTCAGATCTTGAGTCCATTATTCTGCTCAATAAAATACTTCCTTGCAATGATATAAGGTTTTGCCATTATTGAAAGGACAGAAAAAAATAGATGGAACAAAGCAGGTGAGGAGGAGAGAAAAGGAAGGCTGTGGTATTTTCTTCTTAAAGAATTTATAAATGTTGATTTGAGGCTTCTCCAGCATGAGGTCTGTAAAATATTAGAGATGTTCCTTCTCTATCAAAGTTCATTTTTTGCTCTCATAAACAGTCTGTATTAGATTTTGAAATCTATTCTGAAGGTTGCTAAGATTGGAAAAACTCAGTCTGAGGAACCTCTGTAAAGGTCACTTTCACAAAGTAATAACCAATCTGATTTTCAAAACAATAGTTGTCAGATCAATAGTAAAACCATGGAACCATTTGAGTTTCAGTCATCATCTTTATTTTCTCACCTTTGTGTGTGTTATGTAGGTGCTATGTAAAAACGTACTGACACCATTAGAGGTTTGTGTTCCCCCCAGTTCCAGGTTGTTATTATGATTTACTGTATTGTGGCAATGCCAAGGGGCTGGGATTCCCATGTGTTGAGTACTGGGCAGGCAGAGGAGGAAGTTGGGTCCTTCAGGGACCTCTTTGTGTTTGCTTCAGCCCTCCCTGGGGATGAGGTGGCCTTGCTGCTGGAGTCCCCTGAAGGGCTGCAGGTTTGTGTTGTCACTGCTCTTCAAGCATATTCTTCACTTGGCACAAGCCCAGGGAGTCAGCCTAGGTGGGTTAGACCAGGTACATCCTGGGAGTGACTGCCAGGCATGTGGGGATGAACATGGGGGGTGATTGTGTGCATTAATCCTAAAATCATGCTGAGAGAAACAGTGCTCTAGCGTACATTCTCCTGTGTCCTTCCAGTGTTGTACTCATGTCTGATTTTGATTTGAGCAGGTGAATGACTTGAGAGCCCATTAGCAAGCATTTGACCTGCTGTGTTCCCCATTTCCCTTCCCACTCTGACACTCTCTGTAATTTATGTAGCTATTACACTTCAGCTGTAACTCAATTCCAGGATTTGTTCCTTTTACAGAAATTAGTACTGAAAGGTATAGCAGTGATGGAGGGCTTGGAATAACCACCAAGTTATTTGTCTATTTAATATACATTTTTTTTAAAAATAGCGTTTTAATGTTTGGGAGAACACAAGGAACCTGACTGTACTTCAGAAGTTCAGAACTGGTTTTCAGACTCTTCAAATTTGAGGCTGCACCATTAACACTGAGTGATATCACTAAAGAACTGTGAAATGCAGAGCTACCCTGTTCCCCCCCTTCCTATTCCCCTTGCAGAATGAAAAGCAGGGCAGAAAAACAATGCTACTCTGACTTATTTATCTTTATCCAGTTCCTCTGTCAGTAAGGGGATGAAGCGAAAAATTCAGAACAAAGTAACTTAAAAAATCAAAGGATTAAAGGCCCATGTATGTGATCCTGATGAATTGGATGATTCAGAAGATGTTAACCAGAGCAGCAGCTGTAATGGAAGGAGAGTCTGTAACAAACAGGTTTTCTGATTTATCGGGGTAATCAAGCATAGAAGTGGGCAGGCACTGGGTGGTACAGAATACCAACATTTTTTTTGTGCTGCCTGGGAGATATATTTGAACCTCTAGGGAAGAATTGCTCTCTCCCCCTTAATTCCCCTGAACATTTTTTTTCTTTTTTTCCTGAAAATGAAAGCCGGGAGCGAGCATTTCCCTGAATCTCATTTTAAATCTTCCTAAGTTAAAAATGGTTATTGCTTGTTTATTATTTTTGGCAATGTAACGACCCTCACAGGAGACTAATCCTGCTTGGTGAGGACTCCATTCCCTAACATAAGGGAGATAACGAGGGTGGGGAACCTGGCAAATATAAACCTAGAGATGCTTGGCTGCTTAGAGAAACACAACAATTGCCCTGTGCTGTTTTCAGGGTGGTTTATGCCAGTAGCAACTAACAGTCTTTGGATTGAAGACTTCTAAGAACCCACCCTAGAATTACTCTTAGGCCCATCTCTAATGCTATTTTCCTTGCTTGCTAATGCAAGATCCCAACCTCTCTTTCATGTGTAAAATCAATGGGAACATGATGCAGACAAAGTTTAACATGACTTGACCGTGCTTAGGTTCTTAGAGATAACAGTCTATGTCCCGTGTGGTGGGACTGAGGCTTTCATCCAGTTACATCACATTTTAACAGGCTGCGCAGGTTTGCACTCAGGGAGCATGTCTCAGGCTCTCTAGGGATACTCCCTGAAATCCCTCGACTGGTGTATTTGCTGAGAAATGACAAGTCTTGGAATTTTTCAGTCTGGGAGTTTTCTCCTGCACAGCTGTTTTCTTCTTGAGATCCCATCCCCAAAGAGAATCCCTATCTAGCCTTGACTGGGCATTTTGGGCTTATACATATCTGGTTGCATCATCTATTTCTTTGTTTTTATGACTTGTGGGTATTTTCCAAGGTGTCCCCAGCAGCACGACGGGCTCATCTCGGTCCCATCCACAGAACACCTTGCACAGCTGCCTCTGTGCAACACCAGCCATAAGTAATCCATGTGGGTCAATTCCAGCCACTCCTGACTGGAAGGAGAAAAGCTTTTGTTTTCATCAATATCACAGGTTTTTTCTTACTCTTACGATCTTTCTCAGTAGTGCTTTTGTCTGTTGAATGTTTATTAAGAAAATAGTTTTGTTTGCTTGTTACAAGAAGAAAGAAGTTCTCTGCACACATGGGATGATATTTGTTTGATTTCCTGATGTGGTTCCTGAAGCCAGAGTGTGAAAATGTTGATATTGCCTCTTGAGATGAATATCACAGGAAAGTAGTCTTTTCCATTGTGTGTGCATACAATAGTCCGGATTTACTTACATTTTTAAATGATGGTTATTATTTTAGTATTATAGGCCCCTCAGAATGGGCTATTAGTGGTTGTTATTGTTGGTTTTAACATGATACATGATTTTGTGGTCAATAATTTCTCTGCAAGTGTTTCAACAAAGCCTTTACCAAGTTGCAAGTTTGCTGACTGAATTGAATTCTGTTTCTCTTCCCCAACTGAATGCAAGTTCAAAACCATTGCCTACTCTTAGCTTTGGCCATTTGCTCTTTTCACTGCTGGCTTTGCTGCAGTTACTACTTTGAGATTAATTTTTCTGTGAGGGAAGAAGACTCAGAGGCTGGGAAGCCATTCCATTAGGCTGAATACAGCATCCCCTTAAATGAGAAACCACCTAAAAATAATATTGGAATAATATCACAGAGCATCCAAACAAGCAAAAGAAATAAAAAACAAATGAAGAAAACAGACTGCTTCTGTGCCTTCAGGTGGAGCAAATCTGGCCTTCAGTAAATATTTTCCCTGGGTTTGATTTCATAGCTGAGCGACTCCCAACAGAGCCACCTGTTTGCCAGCTTTTTACCAGCCCCAAGCTACTCCTTTTTCCCCCGAGCCTCCCGAATACGTTCCTGCTTTAAGCACCCCCAAAACAAAGCCCCTGAAACTGCTGTGGTTGCCTGCCAGGCTGCCACATCCCCTCTTCCCTCCCACGTTGGTCTTAGCACCAGCTCTTTGCATCTCCTTGGCCATTCTGGTCCACGGAGTCCACCCATTTGTTCACCTTTCACTGCAGAAAGCAATTCCCCATCTTCTGGGGCATTGCTCTGGTAGCAATTTAGCAATTAGCTCTGGTAGCAATTTAAGAAAACCTGGATGCCAGCTGGGACTTCCAAGGAAGAAAAATAAGATGTGTCTGAGAGAAAACAGGTGCACCACAGCTCTGGGTTTGGTGAGCTCTAACAATACATCTGATGAAGCAGCAAAAATCTTTTGGGTAACCTTAAGAAAAGCTGTCTCCTGCACTACATTATCATTAATAATGGCACATTCCTGGTTTCAGTAAGTATATCAGGATGTTTATTTTAAGGAGAAAGGGCACAGTTTATTTTGCACAGAACATGCTTGGGAATGTTTGTCATGATGTGTCAGTGACAATCCCAAAGGACTGATGTTGCCCTCTTTGCCTATCACCGACTCCCTCGGCTCCCATTAGTTTGCATTCTTGGTATTGAATGTGTCTCCCCCAGTGAAACGTTGATAGTATTTTTAACAAAAAAAGCCTTCGTATAATTGATATCTGGAAGAAACTGAGCTCCAAAAACGTGTTTTAACCTGTGTATTTTGTAAACACAACATGAAAAATTCACAGAGAATTTCTGTTACATCCTGAGGCAACTTTTCCAAAGTAAAAGCTAAGGAGTTCTATGGTGTATAAGGAAGAGAAAGTGAACAAAGAGATGCCAGATGGGAGTCTACAGGTAGAGCTTGCAATTAGTATGTCTTATGCACCCAGCAAAAGCTATTTATTATGCTGTGGCTACAGGACAGACACCCTCGTGGAAGCACAGCATATTCTGCCAGCAGGTTTTTTGGTGGCTTAGGGTCTTCACCTTCCTGAACAGCAGAAGGTGTACTCACCTGGACTCTGCTGCTAGCACAGGTAACGTCAAGTCCCCAGAGTCCCACCATTGTAACAGTGCCAGCTATAGGATGTGCATTTTCCATGCCCTGAGCTGACCTTGGGTGTGCAAAACTTAGGCGAAGCTTTACTGTGTAGACATGGCCTAAGGCAGGTAGAATTTGCCAAACGTGGTGTTTAATGAGACAGCCAAGTGTGTGTAGCACACAGCAAGTTCAGTAAAGCCCCTGAGGGCTGGGGTCCGAGGAATGTGCTGTGATGGAGCAAAATAAGCCAATGATCCTTTTCATCCACCTCCCTGGTTAGACTGAGCCTGGCTCCTCAGGGATGCAGCAAGGCAGGGCTCAGAGCACAGGGACACCAGCAGAGCTGCCTGTCTCCTGCAGTGTTTGTTGGTGCCTCTCTGCACTGAGCAGGCTCTGTCCTGTCTGGGTGCTCACAGCCCAACCGTGTCCTCAGGACCCTGGGAATGAGAGGAAGGGCCCAGAGCTGCTGTACCGGGCGTGGTGCAGACCCAACGCAGAGCCAGGCAAAGGCTGTGTGCTGTCATGGACGCGCTGTCCAGGCCAGGGGAGGGTGTGCCCAGAGGGAGAATATCAGGCAAGGACTAGAGATGGCTCAGTTGTGAATTTACTCCCTCATTATGAGCTCCTGGTATAGGAGATTTTATGTGGGATCCCCAAATTTAGACGCTGTAATTTGGTGCCACTACAGAACAATCAAGTACGTCATTTTTTGGTTATAAACACAGTTGTTCTGAGAAGCATATTTACTGGTTGGAACAGTTTTTATCTCAAGGACTTGAAGTACAGGAGTTGCATGTTATTGTATTTCCCTAAAATGTTGTGACACAATCCTTACAAATTCTGCACCTCTTTTGTAAGTAAACCTGCACCTCTGCACAAATGAGTGCATTATGTCACACACAATTCAAGCCTGCCTACTGCCCTGTAATTCTCAACATTTCTACAATTGGAAATACGAAAAAAAGTAACAAGTGGATTTCTAAAGGGTTCCAAAGGACAAGTGAGGTTTTTGTGGGAGGGTCTATTTTGTCTTTTTTATCTTTTTTTCTTTTTTAAGGCAAGTTCTGGCATGTTTTCTGCTAGAAGAGCTGCTCACTGGTCTTGTGGTTTGTGGATGAGGAGCAGAACCCATTGCTCTGTACACAGGAGGGAAAGCACTCATCACTGAGTGAGACTTTCCTGTCTTTAGCACCTGCTGGGAGATGTAACACCTTCTAAATCTCAGAAAATGACACTTGATTGAATTTTCCTTCGTTTTTAGATAAAGTTTTTTTCTCCTTTCACACAGCTCTTGTTCTTTTAGATTGATTTAATCATAGGTTAGAACCATTAGAAACATGGTGTGAGAGAGCTCCTGAAGGGGCATCAGACCACACCCAACAGGTTTGTCTTTATTTTGCTGGCAAAAGTTTAAACTGCAAGGAGAACCTAATGGGAATGTTAAGAGTTGCAGTTCTAAAAACGGAGCTCTCTCTGAACACAATCTCTTTGAACGTGAGAGAAATTAGTTCTGTTTCATCAAGGAGATAAGAAAATAAACATGATCATTCCTTGGCTCTGAAATGCTTTTTATTCAACAAAGTAATCTCTGTTTGGAAAGACGTTTAGAGCTTGCCTGCTTGACAGTAGCTTGCTCTCTGGCATTCATCTGTAGATTTTAAGAAAAAATAGACGAATGCTGCTTGTTTTGTAGAATTTGGAAATGTCTTGAGAAGATATTGTGAAGCAAACAGAAGTTTAGGCCAGAAGGAAGGCCTGGAGGATGGAAGCATAGCCCTGGAAGGGCCAGGGTATAACAGAGTGAGGGAGGAGGGAGATTGAACTGCTGCATGTTTGGCTCCCTCTTCTCCCATTTCTGCTCTGTGAGCACAACCTAAAGCAGATTCCCTGCTGATATGGAGGTCACACAGTTTATTTCTGTCACACTCACGTGGTCTTGCCAATACCAGGGGAGCATGAATCAGAAGCTTATTTTAAAACCAAAAATATATGGTGTCACTTTGTATTCTGATAGCATCCAAGGACCAGTTAGGATCAGGGCTTCGCCTGCTACATGCTGAATCTATTACAAGGTGAACACGTGTTGTGTTGTTGATCCTCTGAGAAATTTCAACCCAAGATGCTACGAGCTGTAGAAGGAGAAGGGAGGGTAAAGCAGCTGAGTGTTGGGTGGTCTGCATAATGCTGTAAAGGAGGCAGAGAGATGTATGCAAAAAAATGTCACTTAGAACTATTTAGGCAAGTAACTGAAAGACTTGGAACAGAGGAAAAGACCTTCTTTGTTTAACTAAACATTAAAGACATCTGAAAGATCTGGAGTTGATGTGGGGCTGGGGTGGGAGGAGGCAGGACAGGCAGGTGAGCAGATTAATGGCATTGTTGCAGCTTGCCCATATGGTGTTTGGGCTCTATTTCCTCAGCTATATTTATCTGGTGGGAGATTTTTGATGCAAGCTTGATCTGGAAAAAGAAAATCAATTTACTTGAAAAGGTCAGCTTCATGAGAATTGTATGATTGAGCACCTACTGTTTTTCAGAGCTCGTGACCTGTGTGTGAAGGGGACTGACAGCAGCTATGATTGCCAAACAAACTGGACTCGTGCTGAGGATGTAAAATGGGGAGGAGAGAGAATGAAACCAGTTTGTCACGTGTTGCAGAAGTGTCTCTCTCTCTTTGTCACATCTTCCACTTATTAAGGGCAATATTACTCTCTTCAGGCACTCAAATGAAAGGGCACAAAGGCAATTAAGTGATCTGTGCATAGATGCTGCTGCCATGTCCAAAGTTAAAAATGAATGCTTGATCAGAATAATAAATTTATTAATCTCTGGCTAATGATACTCTCCTTCAACGTAAGTACCACTGCTGGAATAGGATATTCAAAATCTTCCTGTCTCCTGGAAAGTCCGTGGAGTTGGAGGCAGTGTGATGGAAACCTCGGCTAGGTATGTAGCATTCAGCAGCTTCACAGATGAGCTTCCAGGAAATCTTTACAGCTTTTGTAATAAAAATAGCATTCATATATGACTTTGTTTATGGTGAGGCCCCAGGGTGAATTGTTTGGGTTTTGTCTGTAAAATTTCTTGCCAGTTGATCTTGCAAAGAACAAGTGTAAGTTGGAGCCTCACAGAGTTTAAACTCGATGAGAAGGAAATAATATTTGAAGAGAAATCATATTTTGGACCCTGCAAGTTTGACACTGGCTAGTGCTGCCAGAGTTTGAATATTATTGAATTCAACAATCTTTTCCATCAAATTCCAGAATCATCTGGAACATTCCCTCTTATGTGAAATAAATGCTAGCAAGCTGCCAGGTGATTAACTCTGTTAGCTGAGATGTGAGGGTGTCTCAGGAGACTCTGCTTTGTTTTGCTACTGTAATTTCCAGTAAAGATTTGGTCAAGACTTGAAACTGTCTCAAATGATGTATTTTGCAGCTTTAAGTTAAAATTCAGACCTGCCAAAAGGTTCTTGATTGTTAGTTTTTCTGGCTGAAACCACCTAATTTTTCCACTGTGCTTTGTCCATGTAGTTACGGATCACTGTTTTATCTCTCTGGCTTCAGAAAAGACAAACTCTGTATCAATTCCTAAGTGTGAGGGGAAAAAACCTACTAAAATACTAGTAAGAATTTTCAAAGGATTGCAAATTAATCAGATATCGTATAAATAAACACTGCAAGTGTAGGCCTAGTGAAAAGATTTAAAGCCTAAAAGAGACAAGCCATTGGTTGCATTTAAAGGAAAGCGTAGAGGTGGAGAAATTACTGGATTTGAGGAAGAATCTAAATTGAGAGGTCATTTGGCAGACAAAAGGAAAGAATAAGCATAAAGAAGAGCAAAAAACCAGTCACAAATAAAGTGAGAAAGATGTAAAATTAATTAAATCATTCAGTCACATTTGCTTTTTCACAGTTGAATTCCAGTTAAACAGATTTAAACATTATTTATAGGAAAGAAATGCATTTGGAATGGAAAAAAATCAGATGCGTGTGAACATTGTTGCTTTCTAAATCATAAAACCACTATTTATAAAGAAATGGTGACTGATACTAGAGATTTCAAGAACCATTCCTTCTGTATATTATCCTTCAGCTGTATCCTACATCAAGATGAGTGACAGGTCTCGCCCTTCCCACATTGGTTAGAGTTTGGAGAGTCCCCAAAGTAAGCAGATCACATGTGCAGGGAACTTTCTGAGGGGAAAGGCCTAGGATAGGATGAAACTTCTTTCTGTGTTAGACTTCAATATTCAAGAGATGAGTTACTACGAGGAGACCTTAAGAAAGTGCCATTGAAAAGACAACTCATTTTGCTTGAAAAATATATTAACAGCATGCAGTAAGAAAGAGCAAATACCTGAAGTTTTGCTGAAGTGCTGCAATGTCAGATAACCTCCAGCACAGGCATGGATGGCACATGAGGTGCCATGGAAGTCAGATAAACTGAGGCAGGATCTCAGATCCTTCAGGGAAGAGCCAATTTAGTTTTCCAGGTCAGCACATGAAACTCTCAGCATCCTTCATTACGTAACCTGTGCAAGAGATCCTGTAGCCTCTTGGGTGTGAGCCAGGGTGGAGAGCTGCAGTGTAGGAACCTCCCCTGGCAGGAGCAGGAGGAGAGGCATGGACTGACCTAGGAGGTATTTCCCCTACTCATCAAAAAGGAGCAGGCATGGAGAAGCCACAGAGAGCACCACGCCGCCAGATAGCCTCCTGTGCAGCTAGAGTGTCTCACCTTCTATTTTTAACTGTCTTGTGGAAGCATTTAGGAAAAGCAATATAAAAGAGAAAGAATGTAAATATTATGGTTTCAAGGATATCAGCCCCAGTTCAAGTGCAAAAATCTGCCTTTCACTGAAAGCTTTGAGGGGCTCCTAGTTCAAAGGATTCCAGAGCTGTGGAGAGGCAACTATGCACATTACTTTCTTCTCTATCAGTTAGCCCATATTGATGGCAGCCAAGTTAAAATGAGGAAGAGTATCCCTCTTATGCAGTTTTGAGAGGATAGAAACACTGCCATGGGAAAGAGCAGCTACAAGGGGGTAAAAACTTTTCAAATGACAGAATAATTTTTCTGCTGAGGCTGGAAATGTCAGTGTTGAACTTTTGCTCGTGCCTCAGACCTCCTGAAGCAATTGGCTATTTCAGTGCACGGCAAAATACTCAGGGAAACTCCCCACATTTAAAAGGCTTTGTTTTAGGAGGGCTTTTTGCTCTACATAAGTGTAATGTTCTTATTCTGGTTTTATCTTTCAGGATTAAAGTTCTACTGACAGATATTTTAGGATTAAATGTGGGTTAGATTCAGCTTTTTGTTTTGTTTTTTACAGAGTCTGATATGAGTGGGAATCTGTGTGAGTTGGAAAATACATCCACAGTACCCCTGGAAACCGCATGTTTTTATTTAAATGCAGTCCTGCTGTGTTTAGTGTCAGAGCTAAAAAGGGAACCTGGTATGAACAGAAAGTGCAGCAGAAAGCTACAATTTGGCTTCCCCAAATCAGTGAATGGCAAAATCAAGAGAGTGTAAAAAGTAGATGCTTAAAATGTTTTGGATTTAATCACTCTTTTTGTTGTTAAAGACTCACTTTTAAAAATAGATGTTTTGCTAAAATAGCATCTTACACATCCACAGACTGGAGAGCAGCCTGCATAAATTCTGGCCAATTAATTCTTTGCTAAATTACCATAAGCATACGTTCAAAGATTTTGTTCCTTTTTTGATTTATTTCTCATATCTGTATTCACATAAGGTCTCTGTGCTGACAACATGAAAATGCTTTCTAATCTGTGATTAGTGCATTGCAGCAAGAGGAAGAGTTGGCATGAATAGCTCTTAACAAGTAAGGTATGTGATTCTTTTTTATCTCTCAGCCAGGGCTTTGTCAGAGCAGCAGAGCTGAGATTGGTTAGTACTCAGACAGGCTGCTGAAGTTCCAGTCTGCTTTTCTAATTTAGAAGTGCTACTAGATGACATAAATGGTAGGAATAATTGTAAATTCTATGTGAAAAAATCAAATGGGAGTCGTGGAGACTAGGAATAGGTCTGAAGTAGCCCTTTTAAAGTTAGAAACAGCTTCAAAAATTATTACACTCTTGGTATGAATGTTTTGCTTATATTTGAAGTGAATATTTTTCTCACTGATGCACTGTTTAGATCACATTATGATATTTGTTTGCAATCTAGTTCAAATCAAGGAAATGAAAAACACTGAAGGGTAGTTAGTGAGCTATCCTTGAAAAATACAGTTCTGAGAGACTGGACAAAGCCAGCAAGAAAAAGTGTGTTTAGTCTTTTCAGAGCCCTTCTCCTCTCTGGGAGGACTGCAAGGGAAAAAGGTTGAGGATGAGGGCAGATAATGTCAATACAGGTTTGGGAAAAATATTGGTCCTATCATGTTTCTTTATTTTTTTTTTCTTGTCTTGTCTTGCCTTTTTTTGTCTGGTCTTATTTTTCCTAATTTTTTTCCACTATGCAGTTTGAACAGAGAGGAACATAGAAAACCCAACAGGAAATCTGTAGCCAGAGTGTCCTGCTGCTTCAGCACAGACTCTTAGGAGATGGGTCCCTTCCCTCATCCCTAAAAGTAAAGGTAATCTTAGTTTATCTTGCTTCTCAACTAACCCGTCACAGAAGGCAATATTTGAAAAGTACCAAGTTTATTTGGAAATCATCAAGGTTTTTGCAGTGGATTACCTGGGAAGAAGGGCTAACTGGGCTGGAGATGGTGGGGGACTCTGAGCAGTCTCAATAGGTGAAAGGAAAAGATGGGTGGAGAAGGAAAAGCTTCTTCTGTCTACTAAAATGCCATGTACCTAGGACTGGTCCTGTGTAAACTATCAGAGCTCCCAAGACCTGGCTTTTATACTGAACTTGAAGTGAGACCAAAGGATGGAAAACTGGTTGTCTGAGCTATTTTGAGGTTTTTATTATGTTCAGGGATTAATTTGGATGACAACAATGGTGTTTTCAGAGCAACAAGTAGAATTAAATAAGCAGTCTGGCAGAAGATCTGAGAAGCAGAAGGTGAAAATAAATAAAATGAAGCAGTGAAGAATGCAGAAAGAAACAGAAAGTGTTCAAAGGCATGTAAATGCCATGAAGGCTGAAGCCAAATTCATATGCAAATATCTAAGGTACAAATCTTCCCTCCTTTTCTCTTTGCCCTGACCAGGTGCCTGTACAGCCCCTCGTCTCCTCTTGTGTTTACTCTCATGACAGAATTTAAGCAAAGGAACAGAGCAAAAAGGAGGCAGATGTGACTATGTGGGAAGTTGCTTTGCCAGTCAGATGTGTATGGGAACCACGTCTTTTCCTGTAGTTTGTGGGAGGGGGATTTATTCTTTCAGCATTTTGAGAAAGACTTATGTTTCCACCTGGGTTTATGCACAATAGCTTTTCTGTCTGTACTCTTTATCTTTCCTTGAGAGCTTTCTGACTAAGTTATTTTCCTCCTGGGATGTATAAAGTATATTCTCACCTACAGTGGGATAAAAGACTCTTGAATACAAAGGCCTCTGCTGAAGGCCTTTTGCAAGTATTGTCCATTCCCATCTAATTTCACCTGGAGCTCATCTGTAGGGTCTTACTCAGGTTGGGCCATGTGGTTGGGCATTATAAACTGAAAATGGTGTAGCTATGTGCTATGATACTCACTCTAGAAAGTTCACACCAAGGCTCTAAATTAGCAACCCATTTAGGCTTTTTAATTGTGATGGTTTTTAAGTCATCTCACTCCAGGCAGTGGTACAGTGAAAGCTGAAATCATGCTGGAGTGCTTTGCTGGCTCACAGCCCAAGCTGGCTCTCAGTGTGTTATAGGCAGCCTTTCCTGGGATGGTGGAATTAGAATTGTGGTGAAGCATTTCTAGCAAGATGACAAATCACCTCGCATCTAAAGGTTTTATTGCTTTTTCCGCTGCCTATGAGCTCAAAAACGAGGCCATTTCTGTGAAAAATGGCACTTGAGAATATGAAATTTCCAGAAGAATTGGGGATCCCTTTTCTAACAGAAGCTGAATGTATGGTGAACAATCCCTTTTTGAAAAGAGGACATTATTACCTTGGGAAACAGTGGTCACACAATTGTGTGAAGCTTTGGACCTGCAAAATTAACCAAATGCTGGGAGCAGTATCTGCTTCTAAATTAAATTTACCTTAGTGCCCCAATCCTGCACTGAGTCCTGCCCAGAGCTGGTGTGAGAGGGCTTCAGAGGAGCCTGTGAGCCTGCATGTCTGTGTCCAGTTCCTGCTAATGCTTCTCTTCTCAATTTCTCAGTACAGAGCTGCTTAGTGAGTCCCCACTCAGCATCCTGCTCCTGAAGAAGAGATTGCCCTTTATGAAACAGAAAGTAAGTCATGGCCAACAGTTACAAAGTATCTGAAAGTTTCTGCTCTTCTTTGTGTATTTCTCCAGACACATTTGTTGTGCTCTAGCAGGTACCCCAAAGAGCCAGACTCTTCTGTAGCTGCAGAGTGAGTAATTTGAAACCATGTAATTTATTTAACGCCATTTCCCTACTTAGCTTGCAGAATCTCTGTGAGAAATATTCCAGGTCCCTTGACCTTATTTTTTTCAGATTTGTTTTGAACAGCATGTCTGGAACATGTGTTTCATGTGTTATATTTCCTCTGTGAATTCATCTTTGACATTCAATGTGTGAACTTTTCTTATAATTAGTTCTGATCAGTAGAGCTAGTTCAAGTACCACTGCAGATAGTCTAACTCGGATTTCTTGTTGGCAGTCACAAAACACTTACAGGATGCAGTGCTCTAGCTGTGCAGGAGTGGAATTCTGCCCCTAATTCACTTTGTACTGAAGTCAGAGGATATTCAGGCACACTCTATGCCCACAGTAGGTTTGCAAAGCCAATGGTCAAGTATTTAGTAAATGTATTCAACACAAATTTACTCAGATCCCTGGGTTTGCACATTAGTTAGATAAATCTGTCTCTCAGCTGGATGAGGTTTAATTCCATGATTTCATAAGTACTTGCTTTACAAACATCTGTAAATTTAAAGCAGAATTACTTCCAATACCTTTACCAGTTGGGTTTGATTGCTTCAAGTGCCACCTGAGGAGAAAAACAAAAGGAGCATTTCAGTGGTTAGAGCAGACTCATTGAATATTGAAATATTCTTTTTTTTCCCCTTTAGTTGCTTGGGGTTTTGAGTAGATTTTAGGGAGGGATGTGTTAATTAGTCAGGGGAAAAAATCCGAAGTAGCAAGAGCCTAAAACCCAGACTGCTCCGGAAACGGTGTGAAATTTTTTCTTTACCTTTGATTGTATATCTTGCCTGCACTATTTTTGCCAACAATTGCAGAAGTCTTGCCTTTCAGGAAGGAGATGAGGCCACTGGAGAAATGTTGACTGTTTTATTCATGATTATCTTAGTATCATTAAATAGTTCACTGTGCTGTCCACACTTGTATCTGATGCCTTTCGTGTCTCTGAGTGCGAGGGCAGACAGAGCCGCAGGAGCAGAGAGCACGAGCTGCGTTTTGGGAACGCCTTTTTGCCGGGGAACCTGTTGCCCATGGACTGGGCGGCTCTTCCCTGGCCCCCAGCTCCCGGCCTGCCCGGCACACCCTCTGTGTACATTCTGCACATTCCAGCCGGGAATTTGCTTACATAACCCCGGCTGCCCTGCCTTCCTCTCCCCGCACAGGTGAAGTGCCGGCTGCCCTCGGCTCCAGCTCCCCGCCCTGACCCACGGCCGCGCTGCGCTGCCGGGCTCAGCGCTCTGCTTTCTGATGGCCGAGCACAGAGTCCCAGGCTCGGGGGATTTCTTCCAGGGCAAAGTGAAGGCAGTTGTCTGGCAGCTGCAGGAGCCAAAGTGGCTTTGTGCGTTACTGTACATTCCTGAATTGAGCTGCTCGAAGCTGCCCACCCAGGAGAGCTGCCCAGCAGTGTGGGTGCTGGAGGGCTGAGCCCTGTTTGCACTGAAGTGCCTCGTGCTGAGCAAACCTGTGCGCTGTCCTGAGCCACCTCTTCCCTTCCCACAGAGAAGGGAATGATAACCCAGTTTGTTAAAATAAAAAAAACGACCACAAAACAACCCCCCAAACAAACAGCCCCCCCAAATCTCTGAGATCCTAGCATGCAGATGTGCTACAGGTACCAAGAATACCTACACACATCTAAAATATTCATCCAGGACATGAGTTCAGGTTTCAGCTTTTCTTGCCACGTGCTGGTGATTCCACAGAAGTGCATTTTTCTACTTGGATTGCTCTATCCATGCCGTCAATAATCTGTTGGGAATAATTGGTAACAAATAATACTAATGATAGTGTTGTCAATGGCAATACCCTTAATAAATACAGAAGTTCCTGCTCAATGGCATGTTGCACATACAAAGGGAGTAATAATCTCAGAAGACTCTGTTCTATAAACAAATTTACTGTGTATTACTGGTTTAGGGTTTTTAGTTTTAAATTTTGGTTTCCAAAGATTTTAAGGGTCCCCTTTTAACCATCATTGGATTCATCTGTAGAAATTTCTGCTGGAAAGGACATAGGACGGCTTTCATTTCCAAAGCTGCAGAGCATTTCTGGCTTCCACTGTAGTTGGTTGGAATTGTGGGCATGCAGGAACTTTAGGAATGAATTGTTGGTTGTTGTTATTAATTTATTTGGGAAACACAAACAGTATGACTCATTAACTCATGTCTTGAAAAATGCTGTACTCTTTCTTCACAATCAGCAAACTGCTGGAAAGCTCTCCCTTCCAACACTGACATGAAGTAGAATTTGAGAAACAGAATTATGGATGTGGACTTACTTCAGTAACCTAAAAAGCCCTGAAAAACTGGTGATATACAACACAGACAAAAAAACCCCAGGTGTTCAAAATCATGTGCTTTGTATCTTTAATGAAACCACCAGAAAATGTCTGAATGACACAGGACATACATAAATATGATGTCACCAGCTTGAGAGCATGTGCTCCTGAGGCTGGTGCATTGGTTCCTGATCTGGGTTTTTAATTTGATGTCATCTGTTTGATCATTATGTCCTGTTTCTTTTTAAATTCTTGGCTAATTTACTTTCTTTTGCTGTAATTTCCATTTCCAAATTCTCTGATAAGTGTCAGCCAGTGCCTTTTCAGACATTTCCTCTGTATATAACCCAGAAAGCTGCTTAATCATAAGTCATATGTGCAGCAATATGGTTTTATTATTATTCATGTCTTTTTAGAAGCTGAAGCCAGATCTTAATTTGAGAGCAGAATAGCTGAGGCTTTGAAAAAAAAGGGAAAGAATAGGAAGTCAGTCACTGTGGACCCAAAAATTTCCTGAGCAGCTTTTCATAATGCAGAGCTCTGTAAGGCTCTTTTCACTCTTAGATTCGGTCACCTGGGTCTCTGGGTCTGCCCTTTTGCTCTCGTGCCAGTCCTTGCTCAGGCAAGCCCTGTATCGCAATTGAAGGGATGTGTTACTGACAGCTGGACTTCAGCAAGAATCTCCTTCCTGACTCTTCTTTGCTGTGTTTCTTCTTGAAAACCCTGTAAATAGCTGAAACTGGGAGGGACCTGTATGTCACTGAGTCCCCAGTTCACGGTGTCATCTTTGAGAGTCACAACCTGGGACCTCCAGTGCCACAAGCACCAAATTTCACATCTATGTCCCTAGTGAGGAACATAAATACAAATCAAAACCAGTTGGGTTGTGTAAATAAGCTGCAAAGAAATGCCTCCTGCCTGCACTGAAACTCTTTCTGTACTTCCATCAATACCTTCTATTTGCTGGTTGTAAATCAAAATCACAGTATCTGAAGATACTTGCAAATAAATCATCTGGTGTAGAACTATTAAGAGAGAGAGATCATCTAGCACAGGAAATATTTTATTGGAATGAAGAAAAAAAAAGGAGAAATTAAGTAAAAATGCACGATGTTTTGCACTGTTTAACACTCTAAAAACAAACTGGGAAACTCTTTTCCTCTGTTCTTCTCCTTCCCAGACATGTGTACTCATAATATTTAATGGAGTGGAATTGCCTGAAAGAACTGGACCATTAATACACCTTTCTGTGGCTCCTCGGTACATATGTGAACAATTTGAATAAAAAAATGTTGATTTGTAGTGATTCTTCGACATCTTGCGGTAGATCATCTGTACTGGACAGATGGATTTGGTCACTGTAAGCCAAATAAATAAATTAGCGCTATCTTTGAAATGTATAGCCACAACTGGCATCTCTAGTTACTGTACTCCCCTCCCTCAGCTCAGATGCCTTCACCTACACTGCTGAACCGGCCTAACTTTATATTCTGTTTGGCCCTGAGTCAGAACAGAGGACCACCTGCATGAGAGAGATGTGAAATGTTATGCGTGCCTTTGTAATGGGATAAAGCACCAGAGTACCAAGTCTGCAAATATTTTACTGAGCAGGTCATGTATTAAGTAAAGCACTGAAAGGTAAAATGATAAATGATGAGGTCATCGTTTTAAAAGTGGTGTCCAGGTGGTGGAAAGCCAAAGGGCTGAGGTGTAGAAAAAAGGGACTTCCTTTCAACTTGCCTGACTTGGTGTGCTGCCTTCACTGCACGGGATGAAGCCGGACTGTCTCGGGAAGGGTTTTGGCCTGTTTGTGTAGAGATCTGCCTATAAAGCAGGAACCTTGTAAAGGAAGGAGATAAATCTGCTTTTGACTGTCTTGATTCATCTTCTCAAGTGCCTCGTAGGCTGCAAAAATGCATTCTGTATAATGCTAGATTTCTACCTAGTCTAATGTGATTATTTGTGAAATGCTTTGATTAATTCTGCTTGACAGGGCCAGTCATGAAGGCTGAATTTAGACATTTTCCCTCTCCTCTTTCACCCCATTTTTAAACCAAAGATGTGCATCAGCTAGTACCTGCTAATCTCCAAACCAACCAACTTTCCAAACCCATTGCAAGCAACTTCAGGTGAAAACTTTCTGTCCTGCCCTGTCTTTTGGAGTTAGTTTTCTGCCAGATTATTTGGTGGCAGAGGAAGCTAATAACTGCAGGAAATGGGGTAAAAGGTATTGGATTGAAGCAGGGCATTTCATGCAACTTCTCTGTCATTTCTATTATGAAGGGGTGTTAGTGTATCCCGGAGGGAGATGCTGTTTGATTTGAAACTGCCTCTCTCATTTGGGACGGTTCCTTTCGTTCTGTGTGTGATCTGGGTGCCTGGGTGTGAAAATACACATGTAGACTGATGTGGGTAGCACAAAGGTATGGGGTGGAGGGCTCATCAGTCATTTTTCAAAGCACTCATGCTTTGTCAACTATGCAGCAAGCTGCTTTATTCTCCTTCTTCTGCCTGGGGCAGTGGAGCATCAGTCAAGTATTTTCAGAGTGCAAGTCAGTTGTCTTCTGGTGATCTGGAGAGCTCAGTGTGCTTCCTAAGGTCATTTCAAGCCAGGACTGAGGCGAAGGGAGAAGTGAGATGATGTGGGCAGGAGGAGGACGGGTGGGAGGAGAAAGCTGATCTTCTGTGGCAGCAAGCTGGGAGTAGGTAGAAAAGATGGTCCTGTAAACTGGCACAATTTAAAGAGAGTTTCAAGTAAAGAATTCAGGTTTGAATAAAATGCATATGAAATTGTTGCCCTTAGGCTCTCTTCTTAAAGAATAAATTGCACTGATATTCAAGAACTGTAGTTTTCTTATTTCGCAGGGATTTTGTTTCTGAGGGACAGAATTCATCTCCTGCTCATGACCTGTCACTGCCCTAGAGGGATTCCCCTTCCAGTAATGTCATGCCTCCTTTCCTGAGTGGAAAGCTCATCACAGGTTCAGAGGCATGAATGGTGGCCCACTGCCATCATCCTGGCAGTCTGTACTACCTGGAAGGCTCTACCTTGTTGCATTAAAGGTTTTCTGATGGAAATTTATTCTGGGGTGCCCCTGGCCAGGGCACAGCAGTGGCAAAGAGACAAGAGAGTTGTGTCCAGCCTGGCTGTGCACTTGCTCAGTGCCAAGTCCTGAACTCTGTCTTGAGCCTTCTTTCTGTTTGGAGAGAGCAGAAGGTAGGAAAATGCACACCTTGCCTAAATGTAGTGGAGAATTAGTCCTCAGGCAGGAGAATCACACAGTTACCCCATGTGAATTTATTTCTCTTTCTGTGTCTGTATGCATGTAATAACACTTGGAAAGCACACAAACACTCGTGGCTCAGTTCTGAGTGAGGCAGTGCTGAAGCACAAAGTAGGCAAATTTGAAATTATTTGGAGACTTTTCAGAGCTTCTCATTATCTCATTTGTGCATTAAATGATTATTGCGGGTGCAGTTTTTGAGGTTTGGATGCCACTGGCAGCAGTTGGAGGGAAGAGTCTTGCCTGCAACAGGGCACAGTGGCAGTATTGATAGCCTGGAGCATTCTGTGTGGCCAGAACAGGCAGTCCTGTGTGGGATGGGTGATCTGCTCTTTTATCTTGGGGAGGCAGGAGTCTGGAAAGAGTTCAGGTAGGTTAAGAGTGGAAACATCCCTGAAAAACAGGGGGGCTTTTATGATTTTAAGTCATCTATGAGCTTTTGAAAAATTATGTTGTCTCTGAAGTCCTCACAGAAGGTCTCAGCTAATAAAAGTGTTCAAAGCAGAAAATGCTCCTCACACAGCAGGGAGGGAGCCCTGGGTGCCTCAGGTGGGTGCACAGCCAGGTGGGTTTTGCTCAGACAGGCTGAGGTGGTGCTCGGGACAGGCTGAGGAGCTGACAGGGTTAGCTCTGTTGTAATGATTTGTCTGAAAGGCCATGAAATCCGTATAGGATTCTCATGCATGTGTCATAAACTCAGTCCTAGCTGAAAAGAGAGAGAGGCTGAGCAATAAGGTTTAGAGGTTTTTACCTGTAATTGCTTTTATCAAAATAAAATATGAAAGTATGAAACTGAGGGCTGCTTATAACTCCTGTCCAAGGCACTGCTTCCTTCTGACTGAAGCAACACGATGCAGTAAGGTGAAGAAATTAAACCACAATAATTGAGTAAAATTTTTGATGAATTAAAAAATTAAATGAAAACCTTATGTAAAAATTCTACAGATAAATCAATTCTTTTTTTTTTCTGTCTTTCTTTTTCTCTCTTTCTGTCTTTCTTGGAATCCACCCTGAACCAGATGTTGGGAGTCTGTAGTTTAGTGTTTTTGGATCCCTGCCCAGACTTTTACCTATCTTTTCAGCTATTTACATGGGTTTTATTTCTCCAGCTGTGCTTTCACTGATACTGTACAGTCAGACCTCCTCAGTCACTAATAGAGGGAGTTACTGGATTTTCATTGAGATGAACAGTGTTACCAAACATCAAGTGGAAATAATTTTGTCTTTACTCAAATAGTTAGAGGATCAGGAGTAATGAAGGGTGTGAAGAAATCTGCTGTGGACAATGATAACAGAGGAGGAGGGAAGGGAGTGACACAGGAATTTTCTTTCCAACACCATCACAGAGAAGGAGCAGAGAGCTGCTGCTGCTGTGTATGGGAAAAGGTGCAGGGCAATGTCTTTTGTTTAAAACAGACTCAACTTCCATTGTGTCATTTGGCTTTAAGAGATTTTTTGAAGTTTTGATGGTCCCTACGTTTTAATTTCCATTAAAATGATTTTCTCCTTTTAATATTTAGTCATTATTAAGGATTTTTAGTTGGATTATTGATCCATAGAGATTCAGGATGGAGGAAATGAAAGATTATTGGCATAACTGCATGTAGCCTGTACACTCTGGGCATAGAGAACTGCTGTCATTTGTCTCTTGTGTTATAGTGGAACTATTTTTCAACAGAAAAATCATAAGCCTACACATCCCTCTTCTGAAAGACCACTAAATCTAGTTCATGGCATTGCTCAGGCAGTTGCACTAGGACTTTTATTTTGTGTTGGCATAACATTTTGCACATTTCTGAATTACAGCCTTCCAACTTGTCTCAGCTGTGAGGTTCAGACTGGAGAGAGGAGAAAGTTTCTCAGCAGAGGGCTGGGAAGGGCTCTGCTGAGTGAGGCTCTGTGATTTTTAAAGGTGTCGTGTGGCAGCCTGCCTAAGAGACTGATGCTTCTCGTTTGGTCCTGACTCTGGATTTGAGCCAGTGCCCAAGAGATTAAATATTCCACAGCCTGTTACCAATCCCCTGAGCAATCTCCTGTCTCCAGGTGCTGGTCTTTTACACAGACTTCTTAGCAAAAGCAATTTCACTGGCAGTAAGAATCGGCTAGTTCAGTTCAACTGGAATGTTTTAATGAAGTCTCTCTCATACCAGATCATCTAATGGAAGGAAAGGCAAGGGAAAATGGAGATATTCTGGAAGGCTGGTTTGCAGTGCTGTGTCTAGGAAGGGGTGACAGAAGTGTGTGTCTAAGTATGGGTGTGACGAGTCCAGGTGTCTGAGCTAGCTCAGAACAACCATGCTGTGCTGAGTTTGCCATGGGAAATGCACAACTCATTATTTCCCAAACAGCTTTAACTATTTGAAAGAAATCCCCCTAAAACACGGCTTGTCAGGATAGTTATAAAATGGGGGCTGAGCTATTGTGACCCAGCACAGCTGACAGTGGTGGCCCTATTCTTCAAGGGGATTATATCCCACCATCACTCTGCTTGTCCCCTGCTGGTGGCTATTCTACAAATATGCAACATTTATACAAATCTGGATACTTGAGAATGTTAATGTAGTATTAGCAGCTTCCTTTAGGACAGTATTTCTGAAGGCAAGTTAAAATGAGACTGATTTAAAGTTACTAACTTTAGTGTCTAGAGCCAGAAGGAGGTGATCAGTAAGTCAAGAGTGTATTTTGTAACCCAGATTCTCTCGTTGGTGCTCCTAATTCAGTTACGTGTTTTATCTTTAGAGCTAAATTTTGGCCCCACAGTTCCTTTTCTTCCACACCATTTTCTACCAAAGATGAGGTCTACTACCTCAGCATGGACGTTTATATTAGTATTTTTTTAGCATGTGGATTTTGATCCCTTTGATTCCTAAACAGGTTACTGGGAATTTTAAAGCTTTGTTAAAAGATTGAAAAAGTGCACAGTTTATGTGTAAGAGGTACGAGGGGATCAGTTTGTGCAGAAGTGTATGGCCACATGAGCCAAAAGAGACTGTTCAAAGAGCACTCTTTATTTGTTTAATTCATGCAATTTGTTAATGCTCTGTTGCATTTTAAGGGCCTCTTGAGGCTGCCCAGTTTGAGCCTTGGGGAGATGCTTCGTTGCAAACATGGCTCCTGTTAAAACCCGAAGGCTCTGGTTCCCTACTTACGTTGTGGTTGTGATTCGATCCTTATTTCTACAACTCATATTTCACCATTTTCTTCCCTTCAATTTTTTTCCCATCCCAGCAGCCATCTGGTACTTTCTTCTGTCAGCCAAGTTTCTGTTCCTTACCTGGAGCCTTTCAAACAGCCACTCTCGAAGAGAGTGCATTAACAGTTGTCACTGGAAAATGAGTTTACTTCCAGCTGGAAAAGCTGTGAAATATAACTATTCATTCATTGATATGTTAGGCACTTCAGCTTGGACACCCTTAATTCTATTTGAAGGCAAATACCTGGGAACAGTTTTCCTTAAATAACTGTGAGAAGACCCTTAGTACCTTTAAAGTGAGTTGGCTGATTTGACTTGCTCCTATTATGCACTGGGTCTCAACAAAACAAATGTGTTCTTTAGTAGGCAGGCATTTGGGATTAGCCAGAGATGAGTCTTGAGACTTTAATCTGTGTCAGATTTAGTCTAAATGGAAGAGATTTGTGAGCATTCTACTATGCTTATTTTTCTTTTTCCTACCCTTTTTTCAGTAAAATCTGAAGTTTGTATTTGTCCTGCATAACCTTTGTTCCTTTTATAATAGAAGTGCATGGGTCACTTGAGAAGCAACCTATTCTCTTTTCCCTGGTTTATTTTAAGCATCCAAAGAGTAAAATTTGCTTGTGTACTTTTAATTATTTCTAGAACAAAAATGTCTAGGCTAGTAGTAAAAGTGTCATGAAATTACTGTAAGGTTGCATGAGTTTTGGCTGTAAATCTTATTCACCTTGACTAGATCTCATACTTTAATTCACTGGGGTATAAAATACCATTTACATTAGTTCTTAGTTCACTTAATCATAATTAAATGACTTCAGAGGCCAATAATTCTTAGAGGCTTTTTCTTTGATGTGACACAAATAACAAACTGTGTTTGTAATGTGAAGGTGTTCTACTTCACTTTTACATTTGTCCCAGCCTTATCCAGCATATAATGTTCTCTTTAGGTGCAGACATATGCTCTTGTTACATGCACCATATGGGTCACAGATGTGGCTGACATGGCTACATGACATCTTTTTTAATTTCATTGCACTATACCAAGGCTGTGCACAGACCATTTCATGATGGTTTGAAGGGATTTCTGCTCAAGATTTTAATTTTTTTTTTTCACCAGAATGATGAGTGGGAGGAGGGAGCCCACTTTTTCTCCTATCAGGTTATACTGTGGTAATAAAAACCCTCAGGAAGGTAATATTTTGTGGCTGCTGAATTCATTGTCACCTTAAGCATGACTTCAATGCAATGTACTTATAGTTCCTTTTGCTAATACTTAAGCTTTGCCTTACTTCAGAGGAAAACTCTTCTGATCACAAAGGGCAATTTTTGGAAGGAAAAGTGCATAGATTCTCCATAAACTTAAAAAGTTTGAAATCCAGGTTTAATGTTTGCAACTGCATTTTGATTTAAATGCAACTTAAGGAGTAATTTTATGGTAAGGAGCATATTTGGAAGCAGGGGTTTGCTGCAGTGAGTGGAACATTTGGATGTTACCTCAGTCAAAATATCTAACTAGCTAACTAACTACCTACCTACCTACCTACCTACCTACAGGCTTAGAGAGCTCCCAGCTTGATTGTGAGAGGTTGGAGGAACAGAAATTATCTGAACAATAGTGCTGGTTGGGAAGTGAGCTAATAAAATTCCAGAGCAGTACTTGTTAAAGGCTCTCATCATTTATTAATGGGGTTTTTATTGTTGCCTCCAGAGGAAGCTGGGTTAGTTCTGAGAGGAAACATATAATTTATCATATCAAATGTTGACCAGAAGATTATTTGTGTTCTTCCAGCAGCAGCAAACACAGCCATGGAGGCAGAGTGCCCACGTTAGGTTAGAGGTGAAGATGGGTAATAACTTGAAATGTCTGATAATCAACCATGGGCAGGGAATGAGCACAGAAAGGGATATTTGGATTAGGCAGTTGATCCAACACCATCCCTGTTCATCCAGTGAAACCTATTCTTGGCAAGACAGAAAACTGTGTCTTTCATCCACCTAAACTGGGTGGTTTTTGTCAGTATATCATGTAGCCTGATGTGAGGATGAGGAAACTGAACTGGCACAAAGCCCCAAAGGACAGGGCTGTTGCACCCCTGGGTGGGGAGGACCTGTCACACTTAGAAGCAGTCTTTGCTGCAATTTGGGGTTCTGAGGAGTGGCCTGTGTAAATGGCTGGTGGCTTGCAACCTGGTACTTCTTGGGGTAGAAAAAAATCGTAATTAAGCCAGAAGTTTTTTCATTAAAATACTTTATACATGGAAAACCCCCATATTTTCTTCTCTTCCAGTGCATGAAAAAATCCATGAGATGTGCAAGTATGGCATTTGTTTTTAACAAAGTGGCCACACCTGAAACCAGATACTGAAGGGACAGGGAGTGACGTGGAGCTGCTTCAAGAGCTCTGACAACCCAAATAGCAAATTTTGTGTGTGGTGGAGCTCAGGAGATCTCTGCTGTCTCAGTGCACAGCGAGTTCCAGGGCATGTGGTGGCTTCCTGTCATTAATGCTATCTAGGAGATCAGGGCAATCCTTTTTATTAAATTTGGAAAGTTTTCATCTCAACTTTGACCTTTTATTTGAATGTATATTCTTTTAAATTTGAAAAGCAGAAGTAGATTGCAATTCAAAGGAACTCATTTGTTCAAAATATTTTGGAAAGGACATTGGGACAGTTTCAAAAGGTTTTGGCTTTGTTTTCATGGGAAATTTGCCCAAATTAATTTGCTTCCACAGTTTCTGTTTTGCTGAAACAGCAGAGAGTCTTCTTGTCCCTCCTCACCCAAATACTCTCTTCTTGATAAACCTCCTTCTGAATCTCACTGATATTGCCAGAAATTAGATATAAATGATATTCATCTGAAAAAAAGAAATTCAGAAACGGGTTTGAATTGACATTCATCACTGCTGGCACAGATAATTGGACTAATTATACCAAATTTGCCTCTTTATTTTGCAATCCACAGAGGCTGAGTGCTGCGAGTGGAACCATCTCTGGCCTGGTTCTCTTGATCATAGTTTGTCCATCAATACATTTAATATATTTAAGGCTTTCCTTGATTCTTTACAGCTCTTAAGGAATGGTTTCAGCTGACAACAGTGCACCTTTGCTCAAGGTTATTTTGTAAAAACTTGGACAAGCAGTCCTATTTCTGCAGAATAATTGTTGTTGAAGGTCATGGCCTTCTTCCTCTGTCTGAAACCTTAGAAGAACCTTAGGTTTTGTATCCTCTTCAGACATTAAGAGGTCCATTTCAAAGCAGTGGATGTGGGAGGTGTACACACGAGTCTTTCTAACAAATAACTGGATTTCTTTTTTGACTTGACCCTTTGGAGCACAACTTTGAAAACTTAACCAACAACATCTATCTGAAAAGCCTTCCATCACTCTCTAGGATAGAGAATTTATGGGCAAGCAAGGTTTGGGCTTTGCTTAATTTTATCTGTGTGACTGGAAGCAAAAGATAATTATCTCATGGCCATTTAGATTCTGTGGGGCAACTGCTGCTGAAGTTGACCATGGCAAGGTACAGTTGTACTGGAGCCTGCTGGTATCTGTAGGGGAAGATGCCCATAGCCCTGCATGCAGCTGGACAAGGAACTCATTTCCCAGCCCTGTTGCTGGCCCATAACATCCTGACACCCCATGCTGGTAAACTGGCATTTCATCCTGTCAGCTGCTTTTACATCAGCTTTTCACAGCAATCTGGAATGCACTTTTATGGGAGATTGTTTCTCTGTGTTCTGTTAAGATTCAGACAACTGAAATTCAGCTTTAAACCATGGGTATTCTGCAAGAAGTTCCCAGCACAGTGAAAGAAGTTGAGAAGAGGAACTGATGGCTGCAGAGGAGAGCTGAGGGAGGGAGTGTATTCCTTAGAGCAAGGGGTGTGAGAGATGTGCACACAGGCTGGGGTGGTGCTGGGTGGGAGCTGAGATTGAAGTACAGCCACTAAAAGTCATGCTGAGCATTGAAAGGGAAGCCTGAAAAAATGACCCCCAGGTCCATTCCCAGTTTTTCGTGTCACAGGAGTCACTGATGGGAACAACTTGAAATTCCCCTGGCACATTTACCTGCTAGACCTGTCTAAACTCCAATGGGCTGATACTGTTTTCCTCTGCAGAGACCATGAAGTGCATGGCAGGTTTCTTACTACTTTGTGATGATGTCATTCAAACCCAGGCATTTGGCAAGTCCTGTAGAGAGGAATTCTGTGAGCTTGGCTTCAGCAAGGCAGAGATCAAACTTGTACTGAAGGTGTTTCATGGATTCAGGGCAGGAGCTGCACAAAGGCAGCTGAGACCTAACGGGACCATTTCCTGAAGTGCTTTCAGACTGTCTGTGCCCTGAGAGGTTCTGAAAGAGGAAGGAGCTGGCTCTGAGCCAGAAGCAGTCTAAGGAAATAAAAAAGCAACTGGATGAATTAGATGGAATAAGTCATATAATAATATAACTGGACACAGTCAGAGGTACTTCTAGCAGGTCAGTTTTTGACTGTGCACCCAGACATTAAATCTCCAATATCACAGCATCATTCTGTAGTCTAAATACCAGTATCAACCCAGAATAAATCAATGGAAAAAACTCTCTGTTACCTCTTAAAGAATGAGGGCTGGGAGTTGTCATTTTTCACACGGTGAGAATCAATTGCATTTACCCTTGGATGTAGCTGTAGATGAGGTATTTCTTTAATAGTGTGTTGCTGCTGGTCTATGGCTTCAGAAGGTATCCTTCATCTGGATGATTCATTCAGCTGAATTACTTATCCAATCCTGGCATCTCTAGTAGAAAAGCAAGCAATTAACCTTTCCTAATAAGAGCCAGAAGTAGGCCTTAAGGAAGTTAAAATGAAGGAGGAAGCTGGTGTTTAGTTTCCAGAGCAAGTTTTAACACCAGCAGATGGTGCTAAAATGTCCATTAAAAGGAAAAAAAACCCCAACAACCCAAACATCTCAAATTTCCTTAAAATCATAAACTGTCAGGGAAAGATAAATTGAGATACTTTAGCTAATTGCTGTGGAAAGTTGAATCTAGGGTGATGTTAGTCATCTTTTTACTTAGGCTAGCATAACACACATGAAGATGTGTGTAGCCCTTATTTTCTCGTTTGCTTTCAAGATGGATCAATTTTCCTCGAGTCAGGTCTTTACCTTGAATAAGGCAACTCAAGTATTTCAGGAATTTTCATTCATATTCAAAGCAGGGATTAAAAGCTTTGTTGTATAATTTTGCTGATTAATTATAGGAATGATTTATGATTTTTAGACTCATTTTCACTCTGAACAACTACTTGAAGCAACTGGCAGTTGTTTTTCAAAGGATATTGCTGTATAATTTTGTTAGTCACTAAAGAAAAGCTATGTGGGTTATTTTATATACAGAAACCCCTAAAATCACACAAAGAATAGTCTAAAAAATACATTGTAAAGGACTTGTATGGTTAAATTAAGGAAATTGGCATAGGAATAAGAAATATTCTGTTCTAATTCAACATTGGTCTGAAGCTGGTAACTACTGGAGGCTGCTGGCCACTAAGAAGTGTGCTAGGAGGGTTTAGTGGGGCAGCCTGCAGCCACCCCAGGCAGTCTGCAACCAGAAGAAGAAATTAAAACCTTCTTGACAGCCTCTGCAAAGGGGGAACACCATGAAATGGCTCCTTTCCACTTAGATCTAAACATAACATGGATTTGCACATGTGGTAGCAGAGAGAAAAATGGGGGGTGAGGAGGTGGTCTCAGAAGTACCCAACAGTTTAGGTAGTGCCCACTTTTCCTTGGTTCACTGCCTGGATCTCAGCCCCCCAGGAACAGCTGTGGGATGTGTGTAACAATGGAAATGCAGGATTAATAATGGGGGGCATTTAGGGTCAGCATCGGGCACATTTCTTTAAGCAGCATAAAGAAAGTATGCAGGAATTTCTGAGCACTAATGCTGCGAGAGAGGCCCAAAGCAACTGGCAGGCATTCCAAATGCCATATCCCAGCTTGAATTGTACTGCCCTGGGAGATTTGGGAGTTAAGGACTCTGTAACAAACTTGGTTTAAATTTAAAAGTCCTTGGCTTCATAACCAGTGACTGTTCTATGTCGCATCAGAGGATGAAGAAACATGTAATTACTGCAAGTCTAGAGAACCTGCAAAGCCAATCCTACAAAATGACACCATCCTTTCTAAGGATCTAAAAGTTATTCCCAGCAAGATAAGTAATATAAAATTATTTCCAGTAGAATAATTTTGCCTGATATATCCAAGAGTGGTGAGCTACATCCTGGTGTCTCTGACATGTACTTGTGACAGTTGTGCCTCAATAAGGGCTGAGAAACACCTTCTAAATGTTCATTAACTGTGTGGCCAGTTGGGACTGCACATCTGCACCTCCCTGCTGCTCCCTTCATCAAAACTCCTCTGCAAGAATCATCCACGTGACCAAGTAATGCAAGGTGTAGGTGTACACAGTGATGCATTATGATATCCTATTTAATTATTTTTTGGCAGGGATGGTGTGTAATTATTTACTGACCTGTGGAATTGGTCACTGAATGACTGTGAAATTCAGATTCTGAGCAGCACTGTCATTTTGATAATTAGAGGCTCTGCTTTACGAGAATGTGTGCTCGTTAAGTTGTAATTTGCTTAAAAAAATAAATTAAAGACAGAGGTTATTTAGGAAGGAAGGCTTAAGACCAAGATTATATTCAAAGGAAATTAAAGACAGGAAGCCCCAGGGTATTCCAGCCCTGCCATGCAGCTCCTATTAATGAAAATGAAGTCTTACAAGCAGCACAAATTGTGATGTCTGCCATGAGGCTGCCCAGCACTTTCTATTATAAGATCCTGTTTTCTATTGCTTATGGCTTTGCCAAACTTAAATCATCTGGGCCAAAATTTTCCGTGCTGTCTGCCTTGGGCAAATATTTTTGAGAGTTTACTCTAAAATTCTCAGCCATTTCTCCAGCTGGAATTAGGAACAAAAAAATAAAGGAGATATTGTTTACCCATGTTCACAGGGCTGTGTGTAGGTATGAATGTAAATATGGCCATGTGCATGTATATGTAAGAAACCCAAGAAATTTTGAGGAATATTGGTGTTTCCATGGTCTGCAGTGAGAAGGTGAGGACTTTATTTTTGAATCAGAAAATTGACAATTTTAACATGCTCAGGGGAGAGTGATTTGAATTTTTCACTGGTTGTGCACTCATCTTGAGCCTCAGCATTTCTTAAATTAGACCATGAAGCTTCCCTCATGTGCATCAATAACCACTACACCTCTGCACTTGAAACCCAGAGTGGAGGTTTGTTTCTCCATCTCTTTCTAGTGGCAAATCAAGCAGAATATGTCGTGTATCCTTGGCAGGCCGACCACCCAGAGGGGTGGAATTCTGCCTCATGACATTTGATTTGCAGTGTAAGCATTTTAAAGGATTTATTCAAGACCATAAATACCCCTCTTCTTTCTATAAACTATTGAAATAATCCTTACATTGTGAAGTCAAAGGTCTAAGGATGGTTAATTAAGAACTTAAACATTATTTTAATATCTTGTGGTGTGTAACTGTTCATTTCTGTCTGTTTGCCATCGATCTACAGCTTTCACTGTGCCTCCCACACCACGTTTCCAACTCCCATCTCATCGCTGCCCCCTTCAGTGAACTCCTTTACTGCTCTCCTCCCCTCACACACCCTGATTTCGCACATTACTGTTTTGTTGCAATTTTTAGTCCATTTCCCTCAAATCCTAGTCCCTGCCTTAACACTTTGTATTGCATTCCCCTTTCCTTTCGCTCCCGTGAGCAGACACAGCACTCTCCTGTTGCTAAAGGCTGCATCTTGGTTTCTTTCTCAGCCTGGCCATCTCTTCTGCAGCCTGGCACAGGCTGGCTCTGGTGAAATCCTTCTGTCTCTTCCAACAGGGCATGCAGAGACCCTGCCCTGTCCATCACCAGGTGCCCTCAGGTGCAGAGGTGTTTCTGGGCTCCCCTTGGCTCAGGTTTCACCAAGGCAGAGCCCTCTCCTCTGCCCTTGCTCTCGGCAGCCTCACCCTCGCACAGTCCCTTCAAACTCTGCTGCTTAGCTCATTTTCCTGGCTCTTCACCCTGTTTCACACGTTCTGCTGTCTTGCTCTTCTCTCTTCCACTTGTTCTGTGTCTCAGCTGGTGCTGCATCATTTACAGCTGTCTTCGCTTTCCAGCAGTGCAAGCTTTTCCCACATGGGAGTCTGCTCCTGCAATCATTTCCATGTTTCTCTCGTGTTCTGAGGTGTCTAAGAAAGCCCACAAAGCTCACAGTTTATTATTTGAAACTTTCCAAACTACCTTCTATCAAAATGCTTGCTGAACGATGCTGACATACCAAGCTGCATGAGCATCTCTATTCAGATTTCTGCTGCCTTGCCTTCCCATTCATATTTCTCAGCCTTTTTTCCCCTTTATTCCTCTGTTTCCTGAAATTAACCCAGATTATAAGGTATGATCTGCCTTTTTTTACAATTTATGTACAGATCTTACACAAGATGTCTTTTTTTCTAATCCTTGACAAGCCTCAGGCCATTACAATGTACATAATTTTAAAAGTCATTTATATGACTGAAAAGACCCAAATAATTTAGAAATTTGCCTTTTGAAAAATGAGTCTTGAAGGAGCCAGTCTGTTTCATCACAGTGGGACTATCACGGCAGCAGCACACTATCCTCTTATGTAATTAGGACAGAGTATCCTATGTTATTGTTGAATGTTGTAAATATTTCTGGAGGTTTTTTTCTTTAATCTTACGTTGTGTGTGTTGTCTTTGCAACAGTACTTTTTGCTATGGTAACATCTCTTTTATTGGAATCCAGAGCATGCACATGTAATGCTGCATCGACCCTTTTACTCCTGAGACAAATTAACTTTAGGAAGATTCGTTTTGGCCAAACTTTCAAGGAGGGAACAAAGTGTAAAAATGTGCATTAATTGAAAAAAGGCTTGCTTCTAAACAATATTTCCCATTATTATTGCTATTATTGTCCTTTCATTAGAGCCTTAGGTTTGAATTCATAAGCAATTTTTTGGTAAATCACAGGGTGGGGAATTTTATTTTGCTCCCATTATTTTATTCTCATCCTTTTGCACATCAGAAAGTAAATGATTTCTTGAGTCAAATGCACAACAGCTGGATATTCCTGTACCCCCTCCCATTCTTCCAGTTGAGAATCAACATCAGCTGTGGCTTTGTGCAGAGGCACAGAGTGGGATCAAGGCTGATTTAGCATCTCATTCAGCTGATATGAATATGTAACTATAATTAGGAGCGCCAGGGTCCATCAGCACATGTATGAGTCTGGAATTTCGGTTGTGTTTTGATGTATTATACCTCTCAGCTCCCTGGTGGGTAATAAACCTGCAAGCCAAGAAAAGCCAGAGGTGAGAACTTTGTCTGGAGGTACTGCAGGGCTTCCCTGGAGGTCCTTCAAACAGTGAATCATCAATGTTGAAATGCTTGCAGCTGAATTCCCAGCTCAGGCTCAGCTACAGAAGGAAGAAAACTGCAGGCAAATTGGGCAATTGAATTGTCCCTCAGGGTGCCTGGTGCTTGACAGACCTCTAAAGCTGGGATAACACAAAATACTGAGGGCAGCAGAGTCTGACTGGCCCTAATCCTGCTGTATGCCAAGGACTTTTTAAGATCTTCAAAGCATCACCTTTGGTGTCCAAAGCCAATGGGGGACACTGTGTAGTGACCAAGGAAAGACAGCAGTGGCTGGGGCTGTTCACCTGGCACTGGGCTTCCAGACTGTTCCTTCCTGAGGCAGGATCTTGCATTTCATGAGGGGGCTCAGCTCTCATTTGGAGCAGAAACTGTTGTGCCCCATAATACAGGTAAGGATTTGATTTTTTTTTTTTTAACACTGAAAGGTTTTATAAATTCAGTGTATCCTTTACCCTTATCTGTGAACTAGTAGTTATTAGACCATTTTGTCCCTGAGTCACCTTCCAGATACCTCTTGTTTTTACTACATATTCATATAAATAATACAGAAAGAGGCTAGAGCTGCTGGTTTCCACTCAGACAAAACTCCATGTATGTCAGTGGGTTCAGATCTCATTCACAAAAGTCTTGCCCCTTCCCAATGAGGTTCCCACAGGTTTGAAGTGAATACCTTGATGGGATATCCATTCTCACAGAAATTAGGAACTAGAACTTCCTCTCTCCTGTAGACCCTGCTCTGGTTGCCCCAGCTCCTGTAACTCAGCCTTACAGGAAGGATCTGCCCTCAGTTCACTGTCAGCACTGTGTCCTCAGAGGGACCAGGAACCAGTTCTGGTTTGAGATGTGCTGTTGGCCACAGAACAGGCTTTGGGTGAATGTGCAGTTAATTGTCTCACTGTACCTATGGGCACCAGCCAAGGTTTTCTGTGTGTTTTAGTGCCCAGGAGAAGGAGGTTACACTGATCAAATAAATGTTGCACTAATTTATGAAGTGACTGATTAGTATGTAAGCTGACCCGAGGCAGCATTCCTGGCAATCCCACTCTTCCAGCCACAATGTCAGAATGGTTGGGATGGACCTGGACAATCATTTGATGTGAAGATCATCCAGGGCTTAGGGGACAAGTGACCCCTCACAGATTCAGAGATTGTCTTTCTGCTGCAGCCCCTTTGATCTCGTGGTCATGCTGAGCGACAGCTTCCCTGAATGAGACTTATCTACCTGTGGGGAAGGGACTATTAAAGGAATAACCTTTCATATTCACTTGAAGAAAGGAATTTCACAAATGCCAAAAAAAAAAAAAAGTATGGGTAAATGAATGTGTGCTAATGGGAACTGTCATCAGGGGAATCTTGTGCAAGCAATTCCCAAACGGATGCAAGATATTGTGGATAACTGAGACTGTCCAGCTCTGGAAATGAAATAAAGCACCCAGAATGGAAAATGAATGTTTAACACACTTGCAAGAAAAATCTTCAACTTCATATAAGGAAGAATGAATATGCTTCCTTCCTCTGACATTCTTGGGTGATCTGTAGGGCAGAAAACTTTATAACTCTGGAATGATGTCCAGGTGCCATATTAAAATCTGTCAAAACCTACAGTGCAGCAACTTTAGGTTAATGCCAGATTATAGGAATCCCACATTTCATAGTTATAGAAAAAAAGAGAAATTTGGTGGTCCTTTTAGATTTATACCAGTCCTTCCACTCTGATAGTCCTGGTTTTCTTCCACTTGTCTATTTAGGTACAAAGCTACATCAGATGCTCATGTGAGCACATCAGAATCCTGCCTGAGGTACCTAAAATGCACTAAAGCAGCACGGAACAAAGGCCAGCTAATGTCCAGTGAAGAGGTCGGGTGGGACAGGGATTTTTGGGAAGGTACTGAAGGATGTGAGTTCTGTAGTTTCATTCTTCTGCTCTTACTGATTTGAATAATAAAAAGAGAGAGGTTTTAAATGAGGCCCAGAACAGAAAGTGCAGAGGATGCTGTGCTTGGGCTTGCAACGTGCTTGAAGCCCACCCGTGATGGGAATGGCACACAGGTACTGGAGGCCAGGATTGGGATGTGTTTGGGGAAGGGTGTGAGTGCTCAGGACTAGAAGTGTTCCTTGCCCAGCCAGGATTGGGATGTGTTTGGGGAAGGGTGTGAGTGCTCAGGACTAGAAGTGTTCCTTGCCCAGCCCATGCAGGGGAGCTGTGAGCTCAGCTGGAGCCTGTGCAGGTGTGAGGATGTGCCCAGCTCCTGCCAGAGGGACACAGGGCACAGGAGCACGGGGCTGACTGTGATGGATGCTGGATGAAACCTCAGATCAAACTCCACTCATTGTTAGTGGCTCACTTGCTCCCCTCCCCAGTTAACAGCCCCATCCTGCAGCAGCAACAAGTTACAGAGAAAACCAACCTTTTAACAACACTGGCTGGATATAGGATTAGAGAAAATTGTGCTGGTTTAAGTTGGAAGACTGGGTAGGGTGTCTGTAACAAGGAAAGGGTTCTGCTCAGGACTGTGCCAATCGGAATTCTGATGTTAGGCTCCTGGACTTCATAGCTCTGTCTATTTATGCCATTAACAAAGCACAGATACTTTTTAAATTTTTAAGAATCTTCGATATGAGTGTAAATGGCTGATTTCTTATTGCTTTGGTGTTTACATATTTCAGTTACTAAAGAAAATGGGGCCAATTATCCATATTTGGCAGCCCCAACACGTAAGTTTCCTTACTTCTCTATTTTTCTATCCTAATTTTATTCAATTATGAGGCTTTTTAAAATTGTGCTGTAATTACCTGGTCCTATGCATTATGTAGAAGGATGTTGAGAGACATGTGATTATAAAATCCGGACTGCTGTGTGCTGACATTTATGGCTTTCTCTCTCAGCACTTGCATGAATAGATGCTAAATTGTCTCAAGCTAAAATGTAGCTGGAAGGTTTCTGGCAAAAAGCAATTTGCATTTTTGGGCAACAAACAGAAAAAAGGGCAGATACAATTTTCCAGCACCTGCTCTGGTTTTTAACTTCTTCCATTGAGTCTCTGTATTGTTCAGAATTGGTTTTCTGCCTTTCCCTGGAATGCCTAAAACTGGCTTCTGACAGAAATAAAATATTAGAATAATTGGATTCTGTCCTTTTTCATTATATCATTTTATGTTTCCTTCAACATGAAATTCATAGAAGAGATGTTTCTAACATTTCCTGAAAAATGTCCTTCAGTATAAGCTTTTTCCATCTGCTTTTGGAAAATCAGAATGTTTTATAATTATGCAGTCATCTTGCTCAAGTTACTTGTTTTCTATTAAAACATTTTGTTCTGTTCGAGGTGTCATCTAAGAAAGATTTAGGAAAAGCTAGAATTAAAATTCACTTTTCTGTCTAAAAACTGCTCATAGAAAAAGATAACTGGACAGACTTGTGTTTTTGAGAATGATGTCAGAATTTCCCTCTAGATATCAATTATTTATTAGCTTATGATGGAATTACATCATTTGTCTTAAATATTGGGTGATAGAAGGCTTTGCTAACTATTCCCTAACTCTGGTTTAATGGATGAAGCCTCCACCAGTTTCTTAAAACTGTTATTCCAGCTTGGAGCTGATACACTTGAAATAAATTTGGACCATTAAGTGAGAGTTTCATAGAATCATGGAATGATTTGGGTTGGAAGGGACCTTAAAGCTCATCCCATTCCACCCCCTGCCATGACAGGGACACCTTCCACTGTCCCAGGCTGCTCCAAGCCCCGTCCAACCTGGCCTTGGACACTGCCAGGGATCCAGGGGCAGCCACAGCTGCTCTGGGCACCCTGTGCCAGGGCCTCCCCACCCTTACAGGGACCAATTTATTCCTAACCTAAAGGTTGCCATGAGTAAGGGACCAGTTCAAATAAAACAGTCAACCAACATGGTAATTGGAACCTGTTAAGATTTTTGAGGCTGAGGTAAATTTTGGGGGTTGACTCAATCTAATGTACTTCTAAAAACTTCTAGATAGCTGGGAATCAGGAAGGAGTGAAGAAACCTCTGCAATAAAATACATAAAAAATTTTAAAAATCATCTAAACTGAGGGAAAAAAAAATAAAATCGCTCATGTGAGACTCGTCAGGAATAATCTTCACCCTGCTGTGCGCTGCTTGCTATTCTTGCTCAGCTTCTCGATAAACACCCTGAAAGGATGAGCACACAGAGCAGAGGCAGCTCTGCCGTTCCCTGGGCTGCGCTGGGCGCATTTTGGGGCCGGCCGAGCGCTGCGGGATGCCCGGCTGAGCCCGGCAGGGAGCACTGCACTGCCAGCGCCCGAAGCTCAGCGGCTCCTTCCCGAGGGCTCTGGCTCGGAGCGCAGCCGCTCCCCGGACCGCTTACAGCAGGGCACGGGCAGGTTAAGAAAACACTGACTTATGTCTGAAAATGGTTCGAGGGTCAGCTGCTACCAAGACATGAAAAACTAGCTCTGGAGAAGTGGCTGTGTCTGCGGGAAAATCCTGCGGTACCGTGCCAGGGGTTCTGTGAATTATTAGCTTTGCAGTGTGTAAACAGTATATTTTAACTTCGTTTATGTGTGTATGGCTGGCTGCTGGAAGAAGCCATGACTCCCACTGGCTTCAGTGAATGCTGCAAGTGCACAGGCCGGGTGTGTGATATGGTTCAGAAATGCTGTTTTCAAAGGAGAGTGAAGCTCTGGATTAACCCTTCCAAACACAGAATTCCTGCACAAGCACTCCTGCTTTCCTGTCTGGGGTTTGTATATCCAGGCATTTGCCATCATGCTCTGCATCACTCCAGAGCAGTTTTCATGTGCACCCGTGTGTGATACACACATGAGCAGGGTTCAGTCCAGTGTTGCATTTAATTGTGTGTGAATATGCAAATCATCTGCTAGTCCACGAAGCTGTACCAACATAAAGCAAGTTCTTCTGTTACACACAGACAAGTTGTGTAATGGAAACAAAAACCTCCATGTTTGACAATTAAATTGGATTAGATCCCTAGTACTGTGGATGGTCCCCATGCCTGAAACGAAGAGGGAGTAAAAGGAAAGGCATTTAAAAATTTGCTAGACCATTGTCTTGGTATATGGAAAACGTAGGAAGGCAAATAACCATGACAACATACAGTCCTTGTTGTTCAGAGTGGAATGACCAGCAGAAAGAGTAAAAAACATGCATCTCAATGGTCCAGTGGGAATTCAGACACATGGACTGAAGAATTTCTCTTATGAAAAGAAGGACAATGCTGGTTTATATCTGAAAGATGATTACAAAACCAGGGATGTCGATGGGACCTTTACTGAAGGTGTACTGTGGCCACATTTCCTGGAACAAGGAGGAACAAGAATAATGAGGTTTAACAGCAATTAGGTTCAATATTATGGATTATCTGAATATTTTTAGAACCAGAATTGGAGGTAAGGTAATAAAGATATTCCTTTGTGGAAGTGTTTTACAGACTGTGTTTATAGGGGTGAATAAAAATAAATAAAAGCAGCAGAGATGGTAAAATTTCCTAATGCTCTTTCACCTCAACTGAATCCATACTTGTCAGGGAAGGTAAGGCTTAAAAAGGAAACCCTCTGGAAAAGTTTGAGAGCTGCTACTTTAATCTTCACCTTCTGAGAAGTTTCAAATATCAAGAGCAGAGAGAGAGGCTGAGTCTCTAATTAGTGAGGGAGGCAGGTAGGACATTAATTGATTTGCTATGCTACTTCTTTGACCTGAGCTGTGTTTGAGAACAATAGAGGAGCTGTAATGTTCCTCCATGACAGAGCAGAGCTTTTATGTGATAGCAACTTAGAGAACTTTGATCACAGACTGGGGCTGTAAATCTGTAATTTTTATAATAGTACTTTGTGCTACATGTATTTTATTTTTAGACATTTATTCTTTGCTTGGCAACCATTTTCTCTGACTTTGGGCTACTTTCTCATTTTACACAGTGTTTGGAAAGTCCTGAAATCAATGCCCCTCTTCTAATAACAGCATAGTACAAACCTAGCAATGTTTGTGAGAAAGTGGGATAGTCTGGGTTTATGTGTGATCAGGCCATTATAAAGGTAAAAAAAAAAGAAGAGAGGGGAAAGAAGGTGCAGAAAGATAGAGGAAGGTTTGCTTTTTATCTGTCCTGGATCATCATCTAGGGTCAAACTTACTGTGTAACTGTGTCTGTCATGGCTCCACGGTCCCAAATTTCAGTGAAACATGATACTGTCACTGCATAGTCCTTTGAAGGTCGCCTTTGGTAAAGGTGTTTAATAGTGCAAAGAGTTTCATTAATGTTTTAGAAAGAAAGAGACATTTAATTTCAAGAGAAACATAAAAAGGATGCTATAAAAGCAGTGTACCTGTTGTGACAGTTTGATATCAAAACTGTTGGCTTACAAAAATCTGTGTGCTTAGGCCTAATTTAATCAGTTTGTTGGGAAGGAGAACGAATAACAAAATGGGTGTCTCAACTCCTATAGAGTCCCAGAGCAGAAGAACTGACTGAGAATTTAATGAAAATGTGCAACACAAACACACAAACATCAGAGGTCTCAAAAAGGAAAGAGCCAAGAGCTTTTGTATGCTAACAAAAGGTCCCTGACACTGAAGATAACTCCTGGTGATGCCTTTTAACCTTTTTTTTTCAGAGAAGGACTGCTTTGCTTAGTGTCAGCGGCCAGTTTAAAAGAGAGCAGGCAATTGGCCAGAGTTCCAGATAAAAATTAGATTTCTGTTTGTCAGGGTTTCCTGTGTAGCCAAAAAGGAAAGACAGGGATGATCCATCACACCATAGAGAGATGGCTGAGATATTTGAGATATCTGAAATGTCTTTTGCAAGTGCTGGTCCAACATCACACTCCAATGGCAACAGAATGATCTTGGGTGTCAGATCTTAGCTAGACTGTGGATGGAAAACAACGTAATTGCATGGTAAAATAATTCAAGTAAACTCTGTTATCTGGGCAAGTCACTTTGGAGGGGATTTCACCTGAAACAAAGCAAACCATTTTTTATTTGGTAGAAGAATGCCCAGATAGGGAAATGGGCTTGTTTATTTGTAATGATTCAACTCAATGTCTGTGTAATGAATAACATTTTAGTCCATATATCAAAGCAAAGTGTTGCCTTTCCTGAAAGGAGCACTTCTTGGCTGTGGACAGATGGCTCCGTGTGCTTAAGAGCCTCAAGAAAGTCTGTTTTTTATGGGATGGATAATATTCCTTGTTTATCCCTCTCTACCTTCAACCATGCTTGTGCTTGTCATTGTACAAGATTATGTCAATTGCAGTTCAGTGTATTATGTACAGAATTAGGGAGTTCTTTATCTGATTTTGGTACCTGAAGGTCCAAGTGAAAGAATGAACTTTACATTTTCAGGAGAACACAACTGTCTATTTGTTTATAAAGTGGTATTCTCCTGCATGGCCCTCTGGGTAGTAGAATAGAAAATAATACATGTGGGTGGGTGGGAAGAATATCCAGTCCTGCTCTGGAAAAAACCCTTCAGCCAAAATAAGTATTTGACTGTTTTGCAAGATAATGTCTAACATGATGTAATACCAGGCACCTGGTGCAGACTCATCACTGTTGGTTTCAGCTTTTCATCATGACTAACAAAAATTAGGCAACATATTCCAAAACCAAAACAAAACAACAACCAAAAAAGAAAAGGACTGTAGGCCAGATGGTTTTTGAGAACTGACTAAAGTGGGAGGTGAAGTAAGCACTTGACAAGAATGCACGGGGAAAGGATTAATCATCACTTCATGTTCTATGTCCGAAACAATTGTGTCTTTGTTATCTGTGATGCCTGATTTTGAGTAAGACAACAGGCATTCCTTTTCAGGGACACTCAACTGTCCCTCTGAAGGAAAAGTGGGGCTGGGCAGATGCAAACAGCCTGCATAACTCAGATATCCACAACACAGAAGTCATTACAGTTATTTACATGATTTCATCACCAACTACCACCCTGGTATGCAAAGTTAAGAGATGAAGTGTCTGAAGCACAGGATAATGCACATTTAAATAGATAAAAATATTTTCATCTCATATTAAAGGCCACATTGGCTATTTGTGTTTGTTTATTTGCAATTGGATTCTTGGAACATCCTGGGAACATGCAGGAGATTTATAAATTGTGTCGAGGTTGGGCTGCAGGGGGAGCAGGCAGCACCTTCAGACAGCACCTGCTTGTTCTGAACTTTTTATCTGTGTGCCTGTCATGGCCTGGGAGGGATGTGAGTGTCTGAAACCATCTCTGGGTGTGTTTCCACATACCCAGAGTTAAATACCTGCAGAAAGTTGGATGCAAGTGATTTACAAATGGAACATTGCACTTGTAAGGGCACCCATGAACTCCTTGAAGAACATTTGTTGTGTAGCTCAGAGAGCAAACACTGGGACAGAAGAACAAACAAGGGGACAGAGGCACAGGAAATCATAAATATACCCCCGGTAGCCTTTTCATTCACATAAACATAACATATGTAGAATATGTTGAATTTTGTATTTTAGTGACAGTGCTAAGTGTGCTCCACCAAACTATTCCAGCATTTTAAAATTTTACAATCAAATTCCAAAAGCAGTGATCAAAGTTCTGCTACAAAGCTAATAACTGTTTGCATATAACCTGATATAGGCTGTAGGTTTCTATGATAAGAATATTTTTGTTAAATAATGTCCTTTAGGGGCAGTTTCTTCTAAGGACCTGACAGCTGGTTATTTTTGTGCACAAAGTGAATACTTAACTCACATATATGTGGGTGGGTAGAATTGGTTCCTGATACACACACAAACACACTGGATTTGTCTATGTATGTACATATATAAGTTATATATAAGTACAATATTTGATAAAAGTATAAATTTCTGAATTTTGATGTCCCTGATTAATATTATCTTGTAATATTCCATGAGTGTTTGATATATTAAAGCTTGTGATATTTAGACTGTTAACACCATTACAAAAGCAAACTCCTTTTGATTTTTTTTTTCATTACTCTCAGGGCTATCAGCCCTCGTTTCACATCCTGTTTTGTGAAAAGAGAGGCCAGTTTCAACAGGTTTGGATTTCACTTTTGGGAGAGAGAAGAATTAGTAGTTCAGAGACGGCTCAGATAAGCCTGACCTTAACTGACACAGTGTGTGTTAGTTTGTGCTCAGTGAAGGAGAAAAAGGGAGAAGCAACATTGCCAAGAACTTAAAAATCATGAAGATTTCAGTTTAGATTTTCTACAGATGACTTAAAAGACATATAAATTTTTACAGTTAAGTAAATTTTGTCTCAGTGACCTCACATCAGGATACCCTGGGCAATCCCTTTATGCCATGAGCACAGTCCCTGCTGAGGGGGACACTTCCATGTGTGGGTTTTGCTTCTGACCCTTCCAGCTCCTGTCGCTTTCGTGGCACTCAGATGATTACACTGGATGGTTCAGCCTTGGCTTAAAAATAATTTGGGTTTCCCTGTTCCACCTTTCAGGATTAAATGGGGTTTGCCGTTGCTGAGCATTTTTTTTTCTGCTGTATTTCTTTTCTGTTGCTCAAATAACTTTGACAGTAAGAAACTTCCACATGATCTCTAGGTATAAAGTTCTCACAGGTGAGTTTTGCCATGGCATATGAGTTGTCTTTGTTCATCTAGGCTGGTTCTGTGCCTCTAAAACTGGGATAAAGGAATATGACAGCTGCTAGTTTCAGAAAAACTCCCCCCAAAAAAACATTCTTTCTTGATATCTTGTAGTTAAAAATCATGTCTTAAGGTTTATTTCCATTCTAATTCTCTCCTGAGGTTCAAAAATGTTTTATTTCTTAGTAATGTAGCTCTTGGTGTTGTTGTCATTGATGAAATATTTGGTTCTTTTCGTACATAGCTTTACTCTTGGCCCTAATTATGTCATGGAGCATTAGGTGCTCATGGAAGGAACAGATAAACACACTGCAGGCAGCAGCAGCAGCAGCACATGCTCCGGTGCTATCCAGCCAACATTCCTCAACTCTGACCCGAGGACCACCTCTGGAGATAAGAGTCCCTTCTTATCAGTGAGTCCTCGCTTTCTCTGCCAAGACTGTCAGCAAAAAAAGGACAGCCAGAGCCAGCAGTGTGGTTGTACAGCAGGGGCTTGTTCACCAGAAACTGCTCTGTGATCGCTAAAGTGAGTTCACATCCACCACCAGAAGATTTATATTGTAACATATTCACGTTCCCATTTCACCTAGAGCTTGAACCCTGGAGATCTGGCACATGGCCAGTTCTGGAACTCATTTGTTTCCTCCAGACCTGGCACTTATGTAAGTGTTTCTATCTGAAGTGTATCAGGAATCGCACGCACACTGGCTATGCTCTGCAAACCGGGAGATGTTGTTACCTCTGTCAAGGTGAAACCTTAGAACTGTCGAATATTCTCCAAAAATCAAACATTGTAATGACTATCTCCTCTCTTACCTACTCTTGATGTAAGCAGTCATGTTACAAAATTTAAAATATTTGTCATGTGACTAATTATTTGCCTAAATCACAAATTTTTCTTTGCAGAGAGCTGACACGGCAATTGCTGATTTTCAGTTCTCCAAAGTCACTGCCTTATAATCAGAGGGGTGGCTGACAGACCAGTTGTCTTAAAAGCTTTGGTCCTGCAGACTTGCCTATCTGCTGTTCAGTAGCAACATAAAATAGCAACACGGAACAGCAACACGGGTTCTTAGCGTGCCAAATCATCTCGAATAACTCTGCATTCAGTTTTCCATAACGTGCCTGAAAAGATTAGAAATTAATTGATAATTTCTCAGTCATGAATTTCCAGTCATATCATTTTCCTAGGATGACCTTAAAAATTTTATTTCGTGTATCTGTCTGAGTACAAAACCGTGCTCGTGCGTCATTTCACACTCCTCAGCTGAGGAGGGTCCATGTTTTGGCAGAGCTGGGTGTTGATGTCTTTATGGATGGAAAATTTTGGTTTTATATCAGTAACTCTACAAAATGTGATACTGGGATTTAGGGATCTAATCTCCTGGAAAATGATGGGTGAGGCCCAGCTGTATTCTTGTTAAGCTTGGAGAGACAGGCTGACACCAGGGGCATATGCAAGTGCTGTTTAGTTGTTTGCTTGAAACTGGAAGTCTAAAGAACATTTTAAGCCTGGCTCCAGCATATGCATTTCTAGAATACCCAGATTCTCTTTGTATTTTATTTTTAAAGTAAGACTTTAAAAAGCCTGAAACTTGAAATGTCATTCTCTTGGAATAGGACATTATGGAATATTTCTTTTTCCTGTTGTGCAATATTTATTGTCTTACTGCATCTACAGTCTCACAGCACAGAGAAAAGAAATCCAGATTAAATCTGACAATTTCACTTTTGCTATGAGAACATGGTGGGCTGTTTTCTGTTTCCCCAGAAGCTCACTGGAATTTACCTTGGAAGTTGTGTGAGTGCTTCAGGTTTGTCCTTCTCTATACGTGAACTGTCTGTGTATTTTACAGAAAATGTTCATCCTCATTTCCTCAGCAATGATCTTTGCCTTTCCCCTCTTCAGCATGAAGGAGTGTTTCACTGTACAATAACTGGAGATCAAAACAGCAGCCACCTTTCCACCCTCCCAGGCCAAAATCCTGTGGGGTCCATTTTCAGGGTACTGCCAGGAGGCAGAGCAGGGCTGTAGCCTCACTGTGCTGTGGAACAGGGAATTCACAAAGCCTGAGGTCAGGCAGCTTTGCAGGATTCTTCTTAATGCTCCATGACACTTTGGATCCAAAAGCAGTAAATCCTAAATTTCCCTCTCCTGGGCATTACAAATGATATCTTCATCTACCAGCACTAAGAAAATTCTTTTTTATCTCTTTGTTTATAACACATTTTTTATTTATGACAGAAAAATACAAAAGCAAGTCCCACAAGTTTCCATTTAAATTTTAAACAAAATGAGCTGTCCTGAGGCTGTCTACAGCAGCCACTGACAATTCCATCTTGAATACTTTCTGTTTTAAAAATATTTTGCCCAGAATATATGTTTTAAAATTTTGATTGGTCTTTTTTAAGTGATAGGCATCTGTTGTTGAATATGTTGAGATGAACAGGGACAGTTTTTCCTACTAATTACAGTGTTAGCACTTATGTCATATTCCAAATTTATTCCCTAACTTGGGAGGTAGGTAAATAAAGAGAGAGATTCTCCTTCTGCAGAGGGAAGGGCAGAGGTGGACTAACAAGGTAGAGCCAGGTTTTGGAGTCAGCAGTTGACAGTTCGAAGTTCTGTGCTCAGATCACTGCATACCATTACACTGGCAGGCACTGGTTCATTCAGCCCTCCAGAAATCTAATCATTTTAGGATTTCCAGCGTCCAAGTTCACAGTAACATTAATTACCATGCAGAAGTCTGGCTATTTCAAGACAATTAAGAGATATGGAGAGAATTGGTGGAAGAGTGAATCAGGGGTCATAGCCTAGTTCAGTATACAGCCAACCAGTGCTCAATCTGACAAATGAAAACAAAATACAAAGCTTGAGAGGAGCCAAACAATATCTTAATAAAAAATTAGAGTTTCTATGTTTCAGGGAGCTGGGTTTTCTTGGCGACAGCGGGCAGCAGTCATTTCTGAATAAACAAGATTGAAGTTTGTGTCTCGGTGAAGCAATGCTGGGAGCCTGTTTGTCGTGCTGCACCGAGGCCGTTTCCGACGCTCTGTGCCAGCTGAATTTCCTCCGTGCACTGGAGGTGGGCAGGAATGTGGTGCATGCACAAGATGTGCCTCAGCTGAGATCATTCTGTGCTCCGAAGGCATCACAGGCAGGGATGAGTGTGTGGGACATCTGCTTTGAGCTAATGAGGAGCTGACGAGTTGTACCTGTGCTTCAGAGTCCAGGGGTGCTGAGCTCCTGCACCCAGCCATGGCCAGGGGGTTCCTGTGAGTTCAGCAGTTCAGAACAAACAAAGCAACAAAAACCCTGCAGGTCAGATTTATAGGTGCCTGCACTGCAGTTCATTCCTGTGTGAGATAGGGAATAAATGCATTTGTACAAGAGGCCAACCCTGGGAAACACCTCTGTAACCAGCTGCCAGTCCATGCTTACAGCAGGGCATTAACCGGTGGCACGTGTAAAATGGAAACCTGAGGAGCAGGAAGCAGGTGGTGTTGCCTCTCTCCTCTTTGTGTGTGGTGGTGGGGACCCCAGGCTCTGGGTTATTGTCCCTTCCCATTCCCCGTGGGATGTTCCTCCCTACCCACTGCAGCGGAGGCAGGGCTGGGGGTGAGCAGCCAGAGGGGCTCTGGAGCAATGGGCCGCAAGGGGAGCAGGGTTCACCCTGCTCTGCACTTGCTGCCTCAGCCAGGTGCGCCTCTCATTCCCCAGCGGCCTTAAAACAAAGCATCTCCTTCCTTCTGCACATCTCCCCTCTGTGCAGCTCCTCCTGTCCCACGTTTGCCAGGGGAAGACAAAAAACAGGTACAAAATTAACACTTTCGCCTTTTCTACAGCTCTCTTGCACCATCCTTTTCTCCCCTGTGGCCTCGAGGGGACTGTCCCAGCACTGACTGCCATCACCACTTTACCTCTAGCACCTGGTGCCCTGCTCACATTAAAGGGTTTGTAGCTTTCAGAGAGTGTTTGCTGTAATTAGGAGGGAATGTAAAAAACCTGGTGCCAATGAGCTTGATTGGTGCCAGAGCCCGATTGGTTGTGAGGAGAGGTATAGATGTTGCCTCCTGCTCCTCACCTCTGCTGGAAGGCAGCTTGGCTTTGCTGGAGAGAGTTTGTGGACGTGACCTGAGGCGTGTGAGTAAAACCCCCACTGAGGGCTGGAAGGGGAAGTGTGGTTAGAGGTGGTCTCATAGCGTTGCTGATTTTAGTTGGATCTGATACACTGGGTAGAGTTAATGCTCAAATACTTGGAGTTATGGAGCAGAATTGGTGGGTCTGGGAGAACCTTAATTTGTGAAAGAGAGGAGGCTCTCTGGATCTGGGATAACTTGGGATTTCTAGGGAGGAACTTGCCAGCTGAGCTAGGGAGCCTTGGTTCCTGCTGGTATGGCTCAGCCTTCCTAGGAAGATACTTCAATGTGTGTTTAATTAAGAAGAAAATGGGCAGAACAAGTGGAAAATAACAGTATATCTCAAAGAAAATTCCAGTGGGCAGGAGCTGTTAGTTGGCTTCAGATAGAAAGGCTGGGCTGTTCTAAGTGATCTGCTTTTTGGAGGTGAGGGAGAGGGGTGCAAGTGTACACTTCAGGGTGTGAGGAATTAAAGGGCAGCACAGCTGCTAAAAAATTGAAGTTGATATATTTGCCTCTCTAAATGCAGCATGTTTGCCAGAATTCTGCAGTTGGATTAAACTCAAAGCATATGTTCTCTGACTTCAGAATTATCCCACACTGGGATGCATCCATCACTCTTGCTCTCTCCTCAGCAGAACAGCTGAAGTTCTGTAAATGAGCAGCGTTGCCCATGTGAAGTCCAGCAACCCTTGCACCACTTCCAGTTCACTCTTTAAATTTCCTTTTCTCCTTTACTTGCATCTTTACCCATACAGGTGCTTCCTGATTTCTTTTGCTTTCTGGTATCTTGATTTCTAATGCTGCTTCCTTAATTTTTTGCCCCTCTTTTAGAGATGTGATTCTGTCACTTGTTCAATGATTTTCCAGGTGAAGTAAGTTTGTGTTCTTGCTTTTGCTCCCTTCACAGTTTGGAGAGGCTCGTTAGAAGTACCCCAAAATAAACCAAACTTAGTTTTCACATGAACAAAAATCAACTGCAATAGGCTTCTGGTTTCCTGAGATTACTTCTGTTTAGAGTTATCAATACTTGCTCAGAGTTTCCTTGCTATTTTCAGTCTTGTTTAGATTGTAAATAAATTGGATCAGGGTCTTGTCTCTTTTATTACAATTACTGAAAAAGTAGGACAATTAAATTTTGGCTTGTACTTAAGGCTTACAGTGAATCCTAAGGTGCTGATAACAAAATAATTCAGCAGAGTGAAATTCATCTTTCTGTGTAGGGTATTTTCTACAGCCAGTTGAATCCCTAAAAAAGATGAATATTTTCCAGTGAAACATGTAACATACTGATGACCTCAAGCTGTCCACTTATCTTTGTGACTGGCATGAAATCCAGGGTGGCTGGGAGTCCAAATCCTGTCATTTTGGCTTTGTGTGTGTTCTGCTAATGGCTTGCCTAATGAAATAGATAGGCAGAAAGAGCTTTTTCTCCTGCAACCACATCTATTCATGAAACCTCTCTCTGGGAAAGTGGGTTGGAAACATTTAGGTGAAGATTTTTGTTTTAGTATAGATTTGCTGTTTTGTGGAAACATAAGGATGTTATTGATAGAATAGAAGACTCCAGATTTTCCTCTTGTAAGCCATGGTAGTGGCACTAAGGCAATTAAGGAGAATATGCTCTTTACATTGCAGTGGTTTTGCCATTTTTGTTTGAGTGAATTTTGATATATTAAAATTTGAGACTGATTATTTTTAAAACAAGAGACTTTAATTCTGCTACTCAGTAGAGGGTAGCTTGTGAGTTCTACTGGGCAGAGCTGTGAGAACTAGATTTGCTGCAGTTACTGGAATATACTGATGTCAATACAGAGCTGATTGTGCCAATGGCAAACTGCCAGGAACATTGATTTTTCTGCTCTGTTCTTGCCTTGATTTAATTTTCTCAGACTATTTTGTCTCATCTGCACCTCTTTTCCAAATCTGCTGTACCCAAGCTGTCCCCTGTGCCCATCAGACCTCTCAGCCCTTCTGGTTTTGGGAGAGGCCCCACTCAGAGGGTCCTGACTTCCAGGATTGCCATTGTTTTAGCTGCCAGCTTCAATTCAGGGGAAGAATTTTCTGTAGCCATCCTAAAGGAATGGCAAGATGCTGCAGCATGACTGGGAGCTATTTCCATGTTCTGACCATGAGGTAATGGCTGCTAGGATAGGTCGTGTATGGCTTCAGTTGTATGTGAAGGTTGATGTTTGTGGCCCTCCCTCTCGTGGTATTCAGCATTTCTGATCCAAGGGAGGCAGGAGATGCATGATTAAGAATTAGTTGTTACTAAATTCAGATGGAGGGAAGAAAATAATAATAAAAACTGGTGCTTAAGGGTTTAGCAAGTCTAACACACCATTTAGGATACTGAGTTCCCTGGGGACTGATTGCCAGGGACAGCGTGGGAGCCCCTGGGATCTGCCCACAGGAGGTGGAGAGGAACCAGAAGGCAGCAAAAAACTGGGAGAAAGACTGATGAGCATGGCCCAGAAGGATAATGGCAAAAGGACTCCATGAGATGCAGAAAAGAAAGCAAACTGGAAATTGTGCATGATTAGTCTACTTGCTGTTCTCTCATTGTGTTGTGGAGACTTGAGTTTATAATCTGAATTGTGCCAAAGGAATATCTGGTTTGTATTATCAATCTTGTCTCCATATGGAAACAAGTCAGATCAAATGTCAAGATTTCTTATTCTTTTAAGTGCCATTGTGTTTTACTGCATCTTTTGATATCTCTCATAACAATTTTCTTTTTATTCATCATGAATGATTAATTCACTAGGCAGGCGGCCTCCCTTGAGTATCGTGGGGCTCTAAATTGCTTATTTTGCCAGAAAATATTTGTTACTGGATCAGAAAAGCTTGACTGACTACTAAGGAGGGAATTCTTCCTAATAAATATTTCTTCTGGGTAGAGCATGCCTATTATTGTATTTCTCGGAAGTGTTCAGTGTTGTTTTACTTACTGTACAAGTTGGAATTGTAAGAGGCACTTTGTCATTTCTGTCTTGTGAAGATGTTCTGAAAGACAGAAACAATTTTTAATCTAAAGAATACGATTTTTGATCGAGAAGGAAATTTTATAATGCACAATATTACAAAAAACCCTCAGATCTATAATTCACACCTTAATGCAGGTACAATATTAATGCTAGACTGATGTACTTCTGTATTTTTTCCTGGACTCTCATTTCTGAAACTGCCCAGAGAGAGGCCAAGACTCAGATTTTTGTCAATATAATTATGCAGCTCTCAAAGGATTTGCTCCTATTCTCAGTCAGGAGAGAATTAGTAGACTTGTAGTATGCAACAAATAAATTCCACTTCCTGCCTTCAGATCTCTCAGTCAGAGAGATGAAGGAAGATAAAGGAAAAAAGCACTCAGACAAAGGGGTGAAAGTCATCTTTGGTCTTTTTGGAGAAAATGAGAGCGGAGCTGCTCTGACTGGGCTGTAATAAGAGTTCTTTCAAAGGGGAGGGGTGGCAGGAGGTGGGACATTCCCTCTGCCAGATTTTGATTTAAACCTGAACACAATGCTGAGGCACCTGTTGAGAGCTGAAAGCTTTTCTAGAGATTGTGGTGCTAATTGTCCCTCGCAGCTGGGGGATTATGTGTAACCCGAGCATCCAGCTCTGCACTTCTCAGGGCGGCCCTGACAAGCACTGAAGGGGAAAGTTCCTCTCTTTTCTACTCTTAATGCCACAAAATGGGGATTTGTAAAGTTTGTCTTCAATCTCACCTTGCAGTGATGTCCTTTGCAGAAAGAAAACTACAATCTGCAAATAAAGCCACTGTAAATAAAAGTATTTTAACTTCAAAAGAATATTGTATCACATACACAGCTGAATCAAATCTCCCATTCCCTGTGCAATAGCTCCATGTGTTGGGGGTTTTTTCTCCCCTTCTGCATTTTAAAAATACCTTTCATTGTATAAACACACTTAATCGAAATGGATCCTCTGATGCCTGGAGTTGCTGAGCTAACAGAGCAAACAAGAGTTCATTTTATTACAGTTTAAGTCTCCACTCACTTCACTGAGCCATCCTGGGATCAGTGTATTCGAATATGAGGAGAATACATGTAGTTTTTTCTTGTCCCAAGGAAGCAGAATGGCTTGGATGGTATCAGCCTTTTATCAATCATCTGAGGAGAGGCAGTAGAAAGCAGCCCTGAAGTAATTGTAACTGGGTGCTGTGCAGAAGGAAGAGCTGTGGGCCATGAAATTAGGCTTAAAACCTTGTTCTCCTTCACTTATAATCCAAAATAACTGTGGAATTCTCTTAAGGTTTACATTAAAATGTGGTTATAGATGACAGTTCAGCACAAATTTGGGGTTCCTAATTTACTATGGCCAAGACTCTAACAAAAAATAACTAAGAACTAACTTATTTTAATGCCTCTTACATGAGCACTGCAGCCTATTCTTGGAGAACATTAGATATGATGTTTTTACTTTACAAGCAAAGCAAACCAGCTGCATTCATTATCTGCCCTATTTTTTTCTAAAGTTATGAATCTGTATTAAAAAAGTCATTGTGGAAGCACTAAGAAAAAAGAACAAAAGAACAGTGTTTCCTCCACAGGTGTGTCTTTAAAAGATGCTGTGTACCTATAGATCATATAAATGTTTATGTGAAGTATGACATTTTAAAGACATTGTAGCATTAGAAAATTGTATTGAACTCCCTTGTCTTCCCCTTTGATAACACTGGATTCTTGTCTGAAAGCTGCTTTATTTTCTGTACCATACCAAGTGCTTCATATTTAGGACTAGCTCAGCTTCTGTCAAAAAAAGACATCTGAATTTCAGTAGTATTTGTATTCATTTGTTTAATAACAAGAGCTACAAAAGATGAATATAGAACATTCCTTTACAGCAAAGAAATGCCATTGGGTTGCATATATAGCTTTTGATTTATACTCCTACCTTGAACATGCTGCAATTTATACCCTTTTTTCAGAAGGGAAACGATCCCAATGTTTACAGCACTAGCTAATGTGGAATTATCTTATTCAGGTTCAAACCTAGTAATGAAGACACAATTTGTGCAATGAGGACCTGGGTGTTGCCTTGATAACACTGACAGAGAAAGGAGTAACATCTGAGACTGATGAGCACTGGAGGAAAGCTCCTGTGTACTTCAGCTGTGGCTTCCACCAAGGTAAGATGCAAAACCTTCATCAGAACTGCAAAAGGGAAGAGCTTACCTTGAATATTTCAGTGAAAGAACCATAATTTCTGCAAGTTAGTGATTTTTGTTGGTTGTTTACAGTATTTGGAGGAGTGGAATGCATTACTTGCACTTGTCACCTTTAAAAAGCTTTCTTGAAAATGTAAAAATATTCTGCTTTGACTGGTTTATCTTATTGTTCATGTTCAGTATTTCCTGCTCACTAAGCAGGCAGACATAATTTCATAAAATAGAGTATTCTTCAGTGGAATAGGGATAGATCAAAAGCAAAAAAAAGACATTTCAGTATGGCAATTGCAGCAACTTGTATTATTTTAGCTCAGTGTGGTTGCAAATATAAATCTGCTAAAAAGAACCAGGAGAAAAGGTACATTTACACACAGCATTTTTAAAAGGCATAGTCACTTGCTTGTGTTAAAAGCTGCTCATCTATAGGCCTGGAAATACTTAGAACTTTCAGGTTTTTGAACGATTGACTAATTTAAAAAAAATTAAAAAGAGTGGTGAAAGGAAATCTTCTCGTTGAAGAAATGTGAAAGTAACATTTTTGGCAGGCGACTTTGGGTGATGTCATTCTTCAGGGTGTGCTAAAGTCTGGTATTTTACAGCAAGAACTGATTTCTTGAAGCAGGCAGAGTCTATGGGCACTTAGTGCTGCTGCTCTCAGCTTCAGCCAGCCGAGATCTGTGCATTTTTACACCCAGTTTGATGGTAATAAACCATGCACTCCTGTAAACATGGCCCTCAGAGGCTTCAGTTTAATATGTGTAAACACACATATATGTGCTTGGAATCCTTTGCACACTTTTTATTGTGTGGGTTTGTCTCTTGGCTGAGGATCTGCTCACTGCCAGTGTTGGGTATTCCTTGCCTTCTGTACTAATTAAGTGTTAAAGTGATTGGATTCTGTGTGAATTATCCAACAGGGAGCATGAATTCAGTGCTCTTTGGGGGGTTAAGGGGTTGTCCCACTAAGAGCCAATAAATGTATTTCACTTGTGTGATAAAAGGGAATATTTGTATTTGTTACATTTTATGTGGCTACTTTTATTCCATCAATTTGGACCACTGGGCCCAGTAGTGTGGAATAGGTACTTTAAAGCAAAAATTGTAAAGACTAAAGCTGGTAGCAGAGAATATTCAGGGCCTGATCCTGTGGAAATTTTGTGGACTGCTAATGGAATAACGTGTCTCTTGGGGCAAGGTAGACTGGCCTTGTGGTTATTGCACCTGAAAGGAAAACTGCTGCATGCTTTTCCTTCTGAGTTTTATTTCTAGTGACAAATACCATGGCAACAGTCTGAGTAAAATTTTTGTTCCTAGGTATATATTGAAATAATGTTCTATCAATCAAGATATCAGTGTCTCATGATCAGGTTTATTCCTTATTTCTGTTTGCTAGCATGAGAAGATTGATTTGGTACTTTGTGATTTGGGGGCTTTCTGCATCCACTAAGGAAAAACTTTATGATAAATGTCTGGAAAGAAAATCCATCAAAGCCTCTAAAGTTTTATCAACTCTTACTGCCATTAACAAAATGCATATATTTGATCTAAGCTCGGTGGGCACCTTTTACTTTAAGAATGTCATTTTATAATGTTGTGTATTCTTAAGGTAAGTGTATTCAGAACCAGCATTGCGGAAGATTGATGCCTGTAGATAGATTATAGTAACTCTTTGGCTGTGGAATCACAAAAGAAGAGCAACTGTTACAAGCACACCTGCACGATGATGGAAAGTGCATCAAGAGCTCAGTTTTTGTCCCAGGCAAAGGTTTCAGGTAGGTTACAGCAGAGGAAGTGTGTGGCAGCATTTGAGCAATGGAGGTAAGACAAAATTTGAACAGTTCTTCTTCACATTCCCCATGTGAGCCCTGGATGAAGAATGTTTAAAGCTGTCTGAGAACCAATGTTTAAAAATGTCTATCCATGTAAAAATGATTTGGCAGTAGTGAAAGTTTCAGAGTTCATAAAATGCAGTGCAAAATTTTATCTGATTCTGTTTCAAAGTAGTTATCAGTACTCTTCACTGGTACCATGAGCTATTGGACATTCATTCTGCTTTTCAGGTGCTGAAGGTCTGATTTCATAAAAGAAAAGTCACTACCAGCAGGCTCAGTTTCCACTGTCACTGTAGGACTCCTTGGCTGTCACAACCAAAGCAGACATTTGGAGCTGTGTGTCTAGTGTTGTCCAAATAATTACATTTAAAAGTAGGTAATTTTAGCAAGTCTTCATTAACAAAATGCAAAAGCATTTTTGTTATGACTACTAGGCCTTCCTAATAAAAGGAAATAATCCAGGTATATTTGAAATATAATAGGCTTAGCACCTAATTGCAAAATGTGGGTAATAAGTATAATAGGCATTTCTGTAATTGTTTAGTACTTTTATTGTGGGTATGGTCTTGGACAGGTACAGCTGCGCCTGGATGTTTAAAAGTGTTCTTGAAACTCTCTGCCTCTGCAAAAGCTCTCGGGAGCAGCTGCTGCCTGGGCTGGGCTTGCTGGGGTACAGGAGGATTCTCCCCCTTCTCCCTGAGCCAAGGTTTTATTAGGCTGGCTTGTAAGCCAGAGGGGTGGATGCCTGCTGAGTTCACCCTGAAGGTGGGATTTCTGGGTAGTGCTGCACTGAACAAGGATTTTGCTGTTTTAGAGATTTAGAAGCTTGACTGTATTGAGTTATTTGTGAGTGAGCAGCAGTCAGGAGAGATTCAGCACCATTTGCTGGCAATACCTGTGGATTGACAAATCCAGCAGACACCTACACTCAGGAGTGTCTTACAACAGCCTCATGGATGTGTAGGGTACACTAAAAATGAGGGAGGAAAGACACCTTCATCTAGGGAAAAACTGCTTTATCATATTGTATAACCCATGTCCTCCCTTTCCATTGTAGGACTCCCCAGGATTTGGACTTTCTGGGAGTCTTATTTTAATTTTACAATGTAAGGCATTACAGGGGCAGAGACTGTGTCTTATTTATTGCTTTTATGAGTCATTTAGTTCATTTTTGGATGCTTGACAGATAATAATGTGTTTGATTGCATCATGTGGTACACCAGGTCTGGAGGAAAACAGATTTTCAACTCTGTAATGAAGTCTTAAGTTTGATTTACTGTTTACTCATTCAACAGCAGATGCAGGCCAGAATTCAGTTCATTTAAATTCTATGGACTGGCTCAGCCAAAGGCAATATAAAATCAAGTATCATCAGTGTACATCTAATAGTTCACACTGTGTAACGCTGTCTAGATTTTCATCATTAATGTTCCTGGATTAAACATGGAGCATTGGATAGAAGAAAACTTGGATGGATTTCAGCTGGAAAATATTCCCAGTATCTAAGTGTTCTATAGGATAACATGTTAATGCTTGTCACTTTGCAGTAGTCCTCATACACTCCATAATTCCCAATTATTGAGCCCTATTATAATTAACCTCTCAATAAAACAAAACCTTTTCCCCTTTTTTTTTCTCCCACCCCGCCTGTGTGGGCTTTGGAAAGCTGGACTTGTGGAAACATCAACAAATTAATTCTTAACAGACTAATTGAGCTGACAGCTAAAGAGATGTTCACTTTCTCAAGCACTTAAAAAAATAATACTTTTGTTAGAATTTTGTTCTCCATTATTGATTTTTCCACTGAGTGAAGCTGAGTCTGGTGCAGAGGGTTATGCACTGCTGGGATGCTGTTGGCCAGGCCTGGGGATGTGATGTTCAGCCTAAGCAGCTGAGGGAGGAGCACTGGATTCCTTTTCCTCCAGAGGGACGTGGCAGTGGTCAGTAGCTGAGGACAGACCTCGTTCTGGGGCATGTGCTCAGCCAAGGAAATTTGAAATTTGCTGTGTGATGGGAGCAAAGATCCCAACCATGCCCATGGATGGGGAGTGTCAGAAGGGCAGGGCAGTGCTGCCTTTGGTTAAACTCTTGTGTCAGGCAGGGGAGTTAACACAGTTTTGCTGTGATGGGGCTGCCCCAGCTCGCTCAGTTCCAGGGGGTGCCTCGGGATCTGAGTTTCCAGTCTCCCTGAGGTTTCTCAGGGAGCTCAGCCATGTCAAAGGGTTAAAAAAGAAAAGGACTTAAATGTGATGGAACATTAGTTGAACCTTCTTGGTAATGGAGGGATTTCCAAAGGGGAGAGGTCAAATTGGGCAAGTCCAAATAATGCCAACCTGACTTTATATATTTGATTCAGATTTATAACCTGTCTCAGTGTCGTGGCTGGACAGAGTCACACGAGTCAGTTTGGACTTCCAGAGCAAGATCAGGAAAGGGAGACCAAAGGTGCTCTCAGGAGAGCATAGAATACATTAGTGAATCTTAATCATTCACTGGAGAAGCTAAAAGAAATGGTCTTTAATGAGGAGAATGAAAGTTGGAAACTATTTTTGTGCAGTTTTGTCTTTTAACACCTGATCCTAACCCAGTTTATGACACATGCAAAGTTCCAAATCTGAGTTGTCTAACTGGTGTTAGATACAGGCACTAACTGGAGACTTACGCCCATCCAAAACTTGAACTGTTTTTCAAAAATGGATTTCTGGAACATTAAAAAAATCTTCGTAGCTATGAGAATGAATGAACTGGTATTTTATTATGACTAATATCTTTATAAAAATGCCAGACACTTTCAGGCATTAAAGGCTTTAATAATGTGGCTCAGATCAAGGGATGATTTGTAGGTGATGGGTTTTTTGGGTTGTGTTTCTGATGATAAACTGCTGTGTTTTGAAGGACACAACTCATAATGTCACTATAACCTGCTTCTGAGAAGATAAAGGGAATAGCTGACAATTATTTTGGAATCTGAAGTCAGCTGTGGAAGTTCAAATATTTTCCATTCTGACTGCAATAACTCAGGTTTCCAAGTTTCAGCTCAGTTCTTGGATCAATAGTAGGTATGATTTGAGTAATCAGAGGGTTTGTTCCAGAGCCTTTGTATTTATGTATATTAGACACAATCCCGAGCTTACAGAAGGAATTCTTCATTCTTTTAAACGCTGCTGCTATTGTCCCAAATGTTACACATATGAGGAAAAACACTTTATTGGGTAATCTAGGAAGATTCAGGTAATTCTCTTGCTCATTATAATTCTTTATATTGTATGTCAAAATTCCCTAGAGACTCCTGGAAACTCATCCAGGCCTCCGTGTACACAAAACCTGCTCTCGACTTTGCCTTTTGAGCTATAGATGTGTTTGTTGCAGTTAAAAGAGCAAATCCTATGGACCAGAGGTCCTCATGAGCTGCCAGATAATGTTCCCACATGTAAAGATGTTTGTAAAGGAGCAATATGAGTTGAAGCACTGTCAGACCAGAGCTTTCTGCAATGTCTGCTGTAACCACTCAGATGTTGCATCAGTGGCCAGGTTGCTTCTCTAAGCATTTTGAACAGGTCGTTTCTAAAAAAAAAACCCAGAAAGAGCAGGCAAAATTGTGTTTTCACTGGAGCCTGTGATAGGGTTTACAACGTTTTAAGCAGGGTATTTTCTGCTTGCTCCATGGCTGTATCTTGATTTGTAGTTCTTGCCAGGACTTGGTCTCATGCACTCTCTGACCACATCTGCTCAAAGCCAGAGGACTTGCTGGCAAAGGAGCAGGAATTCTTTCAACAGCTCTTTGAGTAAGCATCAAGTACTTTTAATTTACCATGGGATGAAAACATTTACATGGTATTCCCACAGCACAGGTGATGCACCCTAAAGGTTCATAACCCAGTTTACCCTGTGCTGATTTGTTCACTTATCTCTGTTTTAGTTTTATGGTAGCTGCCTTATTGTGTGAATCAGCTGTAATTAGCATGAACAACATGTTTATTCCATGTAAAGGAAACAAAACCTATTTTAAGGACAATTTCATTAGATTAAATATCGTTATGGTGAAATGCACCATTCTGTAACTTCCTCTGAATGCTCAGCAAACAGCACTTCTAATTAAACACGTTGTGCTTGCCCTGTGTTCCCTTAGCATTACACAAATGGTTGGAGCAGAAAATGGTCACGAAAGCCAGGAGTGCCTAATAACTGGTGTGATAGAAAAGCAAATTGGTAGCTCAGTACCTTTTAAAACAGCTGTAAAGTTTTTACTTGGTAGCAGAAGTCAATTGATTTTTTCCTTTCTTCCTTACTTTGCTTTTGGTCTGTAGTCTGAGGATATTTTTTTTTTCCTGCCACAGCTGCCTGCAAAAGTGCCAGGTTTGGCAGCTCCCACCTGTGTAAGCACTTGAGGTAGAGTGGTGTGAATTAGCCAAAAGCTGCTCAGCTCAAACTGTTATGCACTGAGGTGGCTGAGGAGGGAGCTGCTACCAGGAAGGGTTTCCTGCCGTGTAAATTAAAAATATTTTTTAAAGTATGGGTCTCTGGTTTTTGACTTTGGCTGTGTTGTGTATATTCAGGGCTCTTTATGTGAGATTTTTGTTGTATTGTCTAATTAGGAAATCAGCTGGACTCCCTGGCCTCTACCCTTGGAAACTTTGTTGCTTTTACATATTCGTGTGTTGCACCAACATCAGTAATAACTGGGAACTGGAAATAAAAACTGAACTTTCAAGAAGGGGATTGTCCATTTTTATCATTGCAAGTTTTATTTTAAAAAAAAAAAATCTCTTGACTTTTTCCTTGGAAACATTTCTGAGAACCCAAATGTTCCCATGCCCACTCAGACTGGGCCACTGAAAATCACCTTTCACTGTCCAACCTGCTCAATCCACAGTGGGTACTTTGATTTCCATATTTTCTGTGAGCAGTGGGAGCAGAGTGAACATGTTGCAAATGTACACCTTAAACATCTTGATTCTGTGGCCGGTTTCAGGTTGTGTTTGTTATTTATTCTTTGGGGTTTGTTGCTGCAAAAATAGAACTGCTCTCTTTCTGCTCTGCAGTCCTGGGTATCTACCTTGGGCTTTCCCCTTCCTGAGGAGGGAGTTTCTAGAGGCATTGAGCCTACAAGGTATAAAAACCAGTGAAGTCCACCCCATCAGCAAGGACTACTCGGTGTATTCACACACTAAAGTGAGGGAAATTCCAGCTTTCTTATTGGTGTGTTTGAACACCCTTTTCTGGGATCTTTGATGGCAGCTTTAGTGATAGATGTACACTGGTGAGCGAGGACCCAAGACACAGTTGGAATGGTTGCCATATTTATCTAGAGGCTGACAAACTTAGATAGAAGCTATTGTCAGAGTACAGCTCAGACAAAGAGCATGGTGTGTGTTCAGAACATGTGGTCTCTGGGTAAGCAGGTGAATTCATGGAATGTGGAATTTTGAATCTGGATTTGCCTGTGCACATTTTCACGTTTGTAGCTGTGTGGATGAGCTCTTTCCTATCAAGTCAAAGTCATCTTCTGGAGAGGAAATGATTTTGGTTCTTGCCCCTCTGGAGTACACGGGAAGGGGAAGAATTGAAGCAGGTGGTTGTCACTCACTATATTTGAGCACCACCTTGGCCTCGGAGTGAGAATTGCTCTTGGGGAGAAGGGCTGCTTTGGCAAAAGGCGGACAGTGTTTCCTGGGATTAGCAGCACCTCCTGCTGCTACTGTTGTCTGGTGTTCATGTTTTTTGCTGGCGAGTGATGGTCCTGCTTTGGTTAATTCCAGTCCCACTTAATGCTGTGATGTGGTGAAGCCATGTGGTTTATGGCTCACAATCGTAGAACAGAACAATTCATTAAGCTCCTGAATCAGTTGAGTGTTCCTTATTTCCTTTTAACTCAGCCTAGTGTGTTCCCTTATTGCTAGCTTAAAGGTATCGTAGCTGCCCAAAGCTGTTCCTGTTTATGTAATCCCTATGTGTTACTGAAAACCTTGTTTCTCACTGCCAGTTTTGGTTGGGAGTTCCATGATTCAACTGAGAAATTCTACTTACAAAAAGCCTGTCTCAATAATAGAAGGTTTTAGAGGGATAGAGCATAGTTCAGGAGCCTTTCCTTTAGTTTCTGGCTATCTGAGATCCAGTGTGAATACATGATGCTATCTTGGACCTAGGAGTTGGATGTGGTTTTTCCTTATTGACCTTGGTTTATTAAGCTGGAGTTTGTACAATGAACTGTCATGGGTAACTATGAATATTTTGTGTTAATAAATCGAAGCATGTTTCCAGGTTGGGTCAGTTGAGCTGGAACAGTCACTTGAGGGGGGAGCATGTTGTGTCTTTACAGTGGTTTGACTTAGTCAAGTTCAAAAGTTACAAACCCAGTCTAGCAGTTTGCACTGTTATTATGGGATAAAAAGAAGGTGTTTACTATGCTGAAGAAAAACAATCCAAAACAACCAAAAATAACTAAACCCACAGCTACTTCTTGTAAACAAACTCTGTGCAAGTTTATATCCCATGCAATATCACTGCCTTTACCACAGATGCACGGGGTGAATCAGTGACTGCAGTGATTCATTCTGCACTCTTGTCTTTCCTTTCCTTTCTTTACTTTTTTTTTAGCATAAATGTGGCCCTTGGAGAAATCAAGGAGAAAAAACCATTTGGCTTTGGCAAGCATAGTGTGGGTAGAGAGTATAAAATTCCAAACACAGCTGTGCCAATGTGCTTCAGTCCTACCTTACAACATTTCCTGCTCTTCCAGAGCTGGGGCTGTCTCAGGGGTTGCCAGTCATGACACTTTTTATGGCGGTTTTGTGCTGTGCACAAGTGGGGACCAGAGTGAAACCAGCAGACTAATTTTAGTTCATGATCTGAGATTTTGAATCCAGGTCTGCAGAAGTGAAAGATTAGTGTGTATTAGCTCACTGAAAATTTGAGCCCATTCTCCAGCTGGAGTGTCTTGACCACCTGCTAACTTGTTGATATGGTGAGAGATTGGGCTCTTTGGGTCCAATTCTGACCTCATGTGCCCTTGTGTAACTTACATGGGATTTGTAAAATCAGTTTCAGTCATTTGATTTAAACTTTAGCAAGGCCTAGACCTCCCTGCTCTTTGTTATTTTGAATAAAACCATAGCAAAATTGGTTTTGGCTTGTATAACTTTTTTTTCCCTTTCAATTTCTCAGTTTCCTAAGCCATCCTTTTTCTACTGCTCTTGCTTTTCATAATGCCACCATAAAATAGCTGTGTGTTTGTCTGCTGTGATCCTTTATTCTTTCAGTGATCTGGAGTGTGCCTAAAATGTGCTTGCTGTCTTGGTATTGCCTTTTCTCTGCCTTTATAAAGTTTTGTGGCAATAATTCAGAGACTGGATAGAACACCCCGTTTTGTCATTGCCTCAGAAAAGCAGAATATCGGTTGTATGGGATGGTCTGCAGGTGGATCATGGCATCCTGTTCAGAACTAGCTGCTGTATTTCAAATGCTTGGATGCTCTCTATGAGTCCTGAAGGGAATTTGCCTGTTTCCAGTTGGATGTGAGAACTTTTGAGCAAGTTCTTACCTCTTGGGTAAGTCACTGACCTGGAATGGCTTCATTTCCTTGCTCTGACACTGATTTCCTCTGTGGTTTTAACCATATCATTTAATTGCTTGAAGACTGGATTTCCTTATCAGCGTGCTGTCTAGAGATAACAGTGCCTGCTTGCATCCCAACAGCTCTGGAAATAGGTGCAGGCCAATTTGTTTGGCAGCACACACAAAGAACTTGTTGTTTCAGGGCAGCTAAATCTTTGCATGTCGTCAACTCTGTTGACTTGTCCAGTGTTTACAGAGGCAATCAGATTTTCAGAAATTAATCACAACTACTTCTTGACTGGTTAGTGGCACCAGGTAAAGAAACATGTCAGCATAGTATTTTCCCTGTAATTTAAAGGCTGATTTTAAATTGTTTGCAGTTAATGAAACTGCTTGCTTATTTCTAATTTTTAAAAAAATTTAGAATAACTAATATTTTCCCATGTAGAACAGAAGAATGCTTTCATTTTTTAGTTGTAATATACCACTACTGTATTGGATGGTATTTTCTAAGGCACATTCCTGTGTAAGGAATGAAAAATCCTCATTCTTGACCTGACTAAAATTCAGGTGCCTGCATTTGGAAAAGAGGGTGAGCCAAGGGCTGTAGAAGCTCTGAAGAGCTGAATGCTCGGGTGCCATCTAGTGCTCCAGGAGCCAGGGATGATGGGCTGCAGCCTCCCCAGCTCCTGTCACACCTCTGCTCCAGGGCTTCCTCGGCAAAGCTCAGGGCAGGCTCAGAAGGTGCTGAATGAGCTGAGTGGAAATGCTGAGGAACGGCACGATGAGCCCATTTCCCCCTGAACTTCACATGATTTGAAGGAATTGCTGAGAAACTCTGGGCTGGAGTTGGAAGAGGAATATGTAATATATGTGTACATACACACACACACACACACAAGAAGTCACAACAGGTCGAGCTTCAAGGATCTGATTCTTTACCTCATAATGTTGTTTGAAAATGGAGAGATTGAGATACATGGACTGATGGGAGAGCAGTGTGAGGAAAAAAAGAATAAACTCATCATGCTTCAATTAAAATAAGCATCTAGGAGTTTGGGAACTAATCCAGACTAGAGGAATCTCTTGATGCTTCAGTATAATCTGCATTTCCAAGTTTTGCAACTTCTTTCACTATTTTGGTTCTTTTGTTCACAAACTCCATGCAAGAACCCTACTGAACTGGGAAAATAAGGAAAGGAGCAAGTTTACTTTTTCTTTTACATTTAGGGCACATTGCAGGTTGGTGTGAGTTTAGCAGCTCTTTAAATTTGTTTGCACTCTTGCTGCCTTTT